>OY829516.1:5816972-6416972 GCA_963691665.1 Clepsis dumicolana | reverse complement strand
GTAAAGTTGGTAACTACTCCTAGGTCGACGTTCTTGCAATGAGGTGCGAGGAAAGACACAAAGATCACTGCCGGTGTCTACCAGGAATTGTATCTTGCTGCTGCAGTCCGTCACAAACAGGCGACCAGGTGTTAATGGACAGTCGTTTGTCGCCATTGTCGACTGCCTTGGAAGTTTCCCTGTTTAAAGTCGCAGGGTTTGACGCACTTCGTAGCTTTATTCCCGAACCTGAAGTGGAACCAGCAGGTTGGGAATCTTCTATAGTTAGACTCTGATCTACTGGTGCTGCTGCTGCGGTTGTTTCCAGATTTTGTTCGGGAACTGCGGCCACGTGTTGAGAGCGCTTCGACTTGCTGCGTCAGGGATTCCAGTTGCTTGGCCATCGCTTCCAGGACAGGTGATGGCGCTTGAGCTGCGGCTACTTGTGGTGTTGTAGGAACAATGTCAAAAACCTTATCTGCCAAGTCCGCTAGGTCTTGTAGGCTCATCTCAGGCTGTGATGCTATCACGGTTTGTATGTTGCTTGGCAGACGGTTCGTCCACATTGCGAGAATGAATTCGTCAGGTACTTTAGGTCCAGCCAGGTGTTGTAAGTGCCTTAAGAACTGGCCCGGTCGACGATCACCCATTTCTTCGTTTAGCATTAGTTGCTTGACTTCTTTTCCTCTCGTCGCTGATAAGCGCTTTATTAGTTCGCTTTTTATTTTTTCGTATTTGTTCTTTGCCGGAGGGGAGATGATGATATCTTTCACTTCTGTTGCATATCTGTGCTCCAAGCTTGATTGCACATAATAATATTTGGTATCGTCGTCCTTAATTCCAGCGAGGGCAAAGTTACCTTCTAGTTGAGCGAACCATACCGCAGGCTCTTCGGGCCAGAACGGTGGAGGGCGGACTGCGACACGACAAATGTCGTGAGGTGTAAATGTCTTTTTTGAACTCGAACCGGTTGCGCCTTCGCCATCTTTTCTGGAATCTTCTCCGTCTGACATTTTAAATCAATTTGCTTACTGTTTAGTTTTGTTGATGTTCTTCGGGGTCACCAGTTTGGTATCACAACGTTCTCCGTTGGCTTCGTATAAGTACTGTCCTTCGGCGAGGAATAATAAGTCCGTTGCGAACACCAAGGTTTTATTCGTGGAAGAAACACAGCTCAAGCACTGTTACAGTTACGTTAGATAAGGTTAGTATCAACAGAACGAAGGCACGAGAAGAAATAGTCAATAATAAAGATCGATACAATTTACGCGAGCAAGCGAGCGAGCGTGGCGTCACGTGCGATGGCTAACGGGCGACTGGCCGGCGGCGCAGGGAGCCGCGCGTGCGGCGGCCGGCTCGGCCGGCGGGGGCGCAGGTGAGACGTTTCTACTCTACGATCGTCGCGACGACCGCCTTCCGATGCGTCGGCTAAATACAAGGTGAGTATTCTATTCTATTGAGGTAAGTGTTCAGTTACTAATTACTATCAGCTATACCTACATAATTATTTCTGGAATAAATGTTAACTGTTTATACAATACTATGATATCTCTGTTTATATGGTATATAATATTTATGTATATATTTAGTACTTTATATTTTCATATAAATGCATATTTAACAATATAGTGTATTCTGTTGGCAGATGAATTAGTGAGCTGTAGACGCCACAGTCCTTGTGATTCTGAGCAAAAATAATCCAAAATTTGTTAGGTTATGAAAAAAAAGTAAAGGGTACTCAGTTTTCTGAAAATGCCCTGTTATACCTACACAATAAAAGACATGAAGCCAGCAACATTATAAATACTTAACTACGATAAAACTTATGAAAACTTACCAATATCCGTAACATTTTACCTTTTCAGTTTTCACTTTTAAGCTTTCACTTTGTTTGAAAAAGGCTGTCACCCTTAAATTCTCTTTAACTTTACGAGTTAGGAAGTGGTGAAACTGCTTGGCTGGTCGGGTCACGCCGCCTGCCGTAATGGACGCTGGCCCATCCCTTTCGCTGTACCTGCGCTCCTGAGGGAACAACTCAACATTGCCACCTAATGCCGACTTTACAATCTACACTTTGGAATAAACCCTGGCAGTTTCATCTCGCTCCTCCAGTGGGAGAAGGAACGAAATAGGCAGACAAGTCGGCTGTTTAGTAGTTCTAAACGTTGCATCGTTATGTCAGCTCACGTATTTACTTGAATGCAACACTGCAGAGATCCCCATAGGGTTGGTGCCAAATATTTTTAAAGTCCCGGAAAAAACAAAAGCCGATCGATAAATTGGAATTTTGAATTTAGTTCGAATTGTAAGCGGCCAGTTGCACGCCAAAGAGGTTGGCCACGTTACAATATTTTGCCAAAGCAAGTTTGTAAAATACACAAAAAAATAAAGCATCTCTGTAACTTATAAATAAAATAAGCTAATAGGAAGTTTTAGCATCTATTGAAATATTACAGGTCTCTGCGACATCATTTAAAAAAGTTAATGAATAACATGTTTTATACAATACCTGCTTGTAAAGCCAATAAGTACTCGTCTAATTTAATAAAGACTGAATAGGTAGGTAATCAACATATTGCATTACTTTTAACTCTCAAGAAGCGGGGTAAAGTTTTTAAACACATAAGTAATAAAATATCTCGGTGAACTCCCTCGTTCTAGCTTTTCTTAACTTTCTTGGAAATCGAAATCAAGCTCTCCAAATTTGGCAACCCGAGAGGCTGAGATTGTTAACTTTTCTCGGCGCTCTGGATTATGAAGAGGTGCCTTGGGCAGAATTATGTTATGACTTACCTCAACTGTTTGTTTTACTTAGTACGAGCAAGTAGGTTGGTATTCGGAATGTATTTGCCGTTAACTAACTATTAACTAAAAAAAAAACCACGGTAGGTACCTAGCGTTGTTAGTAGTTTGACCTAGCTATAGCCTCTCAACCAGAAGGTCTTGGGGTTCAAACTCCGGCTCGCACGATTGAGTTTTTCTGAATTTATGTGCGAAATACATTTGTAATTCAGTGAAGAAAAACATTGTGAGGCAACCTGCACACTTCTGTCTAGCCATTCAATTGTGTATGTGAAGTTCCCAATCCGTACTGGGAACTCGTGGGAACTATAACCCAAGCCTTCTCATGACTGACGTAATAGACTGGTGATGTTGATTGATGATAAACTAATAGGTACGAATAAATCATCTATATTGATTAGATTAAACTTGAATAGCGTAAAACGAACTTGCAAAAAGGCACCTACAACCAACAAATACAAAAGCAAAGTTTGTGAGCATTTAGAATGGGATTCGGGTTTTAAGATATGGCGCTTCTTATTTCAAAGAAAGAGATGTCAATATGAATTCACACGAGCCCGAACCCTATTATTTTCTAAGTGCTCACGTAGTAAGTATATAGAAGTATACAAGAATATTGCAAGGTCGACAACAAGCAATGTCTATTAATTTTTCCGTTTGATAGTGAACGCGTTTATATGCAGCAATACTTATAAGTTCCCGTCCAAGCCGTGGGCAAGTTTTCTGCAATTTAGTTTTTCATTAAATCATCCCAGTTATACATGCGTATATTATTAGCTACAATTTCCGGAGGTTCTCATGTGCCATTTACTCAAACATTTGACAAATATTTCACAGAATTACAACGCATATCACCAACAGCCTAATTCACGCTCAAGGTTGAACGTCGAGACGTGACAACACGCAGTTTTTCTAGGATACAAAAATCTCGCTTATCTCAAAACCGTTTGTCCTTTCCAATAAACGGCTGAAGTCGTAACTACGTCTCGGATCCACTTCGGATTTTACAAGAGGTATCCGATATTTTGGAGAGGTGCTTTGTGCTCGCTCGCGCACAATCTATCGAGAGCGCATAGCCGTCGTGTCGAAGAATCGTATTGTAAGGCTGCAACTTGGCAATCACATACTGGTGGCGTTGCATTACAGGTTCTTTATGGGTGAAATTATTTACAGGTACATCGGGAATTTGTTCCCTCTTTTATGTTCTAGTTTTGATTGGGATAGACGTAAAAAAATTAGTTGATATTCTTAAGAGATGAAGACAGGAAAAGCTGCAAATACGAGTAGGTACGATTTTCGTCAGAAAACCTCCTTTTCCAGATTATCCCGGCTTCGAGTTCCAAATACTGAGTACTTACCTATCCACTTGCACAAAAATGTCAAGGGGATTGTAGTTAGAAATGATGTCAGCCCCTCGAAATCTATGTGGCATCCATTAAGAGTGTACCTAAAAGCTTTATCAGTATGAAACCCAAATCTAGGTTAGTGGGTAACTACTATATCTCTTCTAACATTAACGTCATCCCGCTAACGTTTCTTGAACCGTATGTGCTTGAGTACTTTCTGATAATGAGATTGTCTTTATCCCCAAGACGTGTTATACATGTATAAAAGACAAGAAAGTTAAACATGGTTGTTTAACTTTCTTGTCTTTTATACATGTATAACACTAACTCATAATAACAGTTTGTCAAGACAAAATACAGGTAAGGAAAACGGAAAAGAAAAACGAGCATTCCCTGTTATAATTCCGAGTAAAGGCCTAGCTATGTACGATTACTACAATAGCAGGCATAAAGGTGACAAATGATGTGTACCTGAACGCGGTAAATAACCTTAATTCGGGGGAAATCGTAACAGATGTGTTGGGGTGCAACGCCTATTATTGTCATTACTTAAATAGAAATGAGCTGATATCAATTGTTTGTTTATACAATTTTGGCATAATGGAATGTTAGCTTAATCTAACTGAATGGCGCGGACTTAACTTTGTCAGACCTAACCTGCCTACTGTAGATGTGGAATTTGCATTTGGAAAGGATATTTTGGCCCAATCGGATAACTTTGCCCTCTCGCTAAAACAACACCGGTGAAGGTTTAGGGTATTATGACAAAAAACATTTTTTTGTGTCCGGGATTTTCAATATTTTTTAAAGGAGTTTTATTTTTAGGTGTTATTTTATCCAATCATTATCTGTCTAACCTAACAACTACTCACTGAGACCATTCTAATAAGCCCAAACGCTCTATATGTATTTGAATGCAGGAAATGAGCTGATGATCTTCAAACGCCTGAACAGATCTTCATAAATTATATTAAAGAACTATCTCGATCACATCAGCTTTCCAACGCACAAAAATAGGTCCATCAGTTTAGCGATTGGGAGCTATAACGCCACAGACAGATAGACCCATACACAGATACACAGGTTAAACTTATAACACCTCTCTTTTTGCGTTGAGGGTCAAAATGGGTTGAAACTGGGTATGGGTTGCTGTTGGTCGATTGGTGGATGGTTACAGAAAAGAACTTGATGATAAAACCTTTTCAAAAATTTGCCGTTAAGTGAATACAAAACATTAATTGGGCAATACAAATTATTATAGTAAAAGTAAGATCAGCGATCATGCTTTTTTACCGCCAATAGATAGGTAAGTATAGCTAATTGATTGAACTGTACCGTAGTAGGATCACGCCAGCCAAACTCGGTTTAAATTGATTTTGATTCTCAGATTTTTTAGAATTTGATTTTCTGGATTATGATAAAGACAATTCGGGTTAAGGTTGATTTGGCAAAATGTAACTTCGGGATGTAGAAAGGCCGCGTAATAACACGTAATAATACCTAGATAATATTCCTAAGATGATAAGGTTAACGTAAGTAAAATAATAGGCCTGAGCTAAATCGATAACGAACCCCATTTAAGCCTACCTACCAACAAAACACCAAATAGGTACGCCTAAATTGAGCACGTTCAAGTATCCAACAATTTCAAGTAGCTCACGAAACTGACTTCGCAAGTAACCGCGTCGATTGACACTCAATTTCCTTTTAGTTTTAGGTATTCCAATAGTGCTTGGAAAGTTTCCTTTAGTAGGTCCTCAAAAAACACCCTCGTTTATCCTCACTTAACAGAGCCGTGGAGCATTTTCTGCTATTTACATTTACCTCATCTCCCGGGCAGGCAAGAGCTGAATGAAAGGGGAGCATTCCGTCCAGAATCCGCAATGAGGTGAACAATGGATCATCCGGATATTGCCTGTCAACCGCGCTACCTACACGCGCTGGACGCGATACTAGGTCACTCGCCGGTCCGAGAACCGCTCTCGTAAATGCCAAGTGGTTCCCGTTTCTAATGCTGTTTCAAAAATAATAAATTTAAAGTGCTATACAGGCCATAAATTTTCAGTTACACGAAATTCAATCGGTTATTATTTCTATTCTATTAATATGAACTGATTTTTATTCATAACATTTAATTTCACGGGAAAACTTTTCATTATCAGTAACTGTCTTGATAAGGCGTTACTGCCTCCAAAATGGTAGCTACTCGTAGTTACGCTAAACCATTGTATTCTAAATATAGCACAGTCTCGCGCATGTAGGGGTGCAAATGCTGATAAGTCGTACTTAGACGCAGAATTCCAGTCTAGTCGGCAATCGCTCTGCAGCTGCTGAGCTAGAGTACCTACTCTACGCCCTAGCATTGCAATATTAGATAGATTATCCACTCGTACTGACAATAACCTGCATTGTTATTAGAAAATACCTACGGTGAGGGGCAAAGTGAGATACAAGTATACAGTATTACTACATGACTACCTTACTTCGAGAATATTATTGCGTTTTTAAATATCGGCTGATGCACCCTCACTCATAAATGTTAAATTTACGAGTTTATTATAGGCCAGGAAACGAAGCAAGGGACCCCAACTGTAAATCCTCAGGCAAAGAAAACTTTATAGTATGATAGAGTATCATGGTTTAAAGGTATATTATAAAAATAAAATAAAAAATACCGCAAGTTAGGTATTTTGGCCAAAATTCCGATTTCGTTGATAACTTTGTTCGGAAAAATGCATAGATAAAATTTTCTTCACTACAAACATTCACTACAAATACGAAAAGTGTATGTGAAATATCCAAAAAAATCTCCGTACAAAAACCACTTTTTTCCTCAAAAATATGTTTTTTTATCATAACTTGCACCGCAAAATTGCTCAGTCACTTTTTTTCAGTGCAATACGAATTTATTTCCGTTTTGTACTTACGACATAAAAATCCAAAATATTTGCCATTAAACTATATTTTTTTCAAAAAATACCATTTCAGTCGCTGTGGAAAATTGCTCCGTCCGTTTTATTTACTGATACAACTATATTAATTTATTTTCTTTCAACTACAAAAATATCCAAAAAAAAATCAAGCGCATTAAAAACTAATAAATTTGCAGAAGTATTAAAATCGTGTTCAACGGAGAATGAATGTTATTTTGAATATTTTGGTTTTAAGTGGTAATGAGACCATTTGGTATTATCAAAGAAAAACATCGGACTGAGAAATTTTCTGTGCTGAGTTTTTGGTATTTTTAAATTGAAGTGAGATAGCTTGATTTTGGTAAGCATTTTTTTTTTTATTTGGATTGGACCGGGTATGCCAAATGCCATTCTAAAGATCTAAAACAAGAAAAATTTGACTGAGAAATTTTGCCACCGAAATTACGGACAAAAAAGTTATTATCTTTAAAAAGTGATACTTAGTTTTTTTTTGGTAAAATTTTTGGATTTTTATAAATTTACACATAACAATGAAAATGATTCATTTAGTAAAATAATTTTGAACTGAGGAATTACTCAGTCCAATATATCAAGCTATTTGTACTTTTAGGTATAAACACCTATCTTCGGCATGTTTTTTTTTTGATATTTTTATTTTAGTTTTATCTCACGTTATATTACATCCCTGCAAAGTTTCATCGAGTGAGGATTTTATGCGGGGGTCTTCATACAACGAACCGCCAGATTACTCGGCCTGTTAGCTTAGGCACGTTTAGTTTAAAAGCTGGCAGACTAGGTTAATTCAGCGTTACATAACGCACGCTTAGTATTAAAGTGACTCAATTCTTAACATGACATATTGCAAAATTGAATTTAAAATCTAAGCCTACAAAGTTCATTTAAGATTTATCATGTATTTAGAATTGAGTCACTTTAATTCTAAGCGTGCAATAATTTATCGGTGGTTGGAAATAGATGTGCAATGCGATCGTGTTCCTTTGCTCCGCAACTGATTAAGTAATCTCGCTCGAAGCTAATCTACTCAACATCACATCACGATGTACATACATGCGATGCGATGCGATATGCATGTAGTGTGATCTACATCGCAACAGTCCCTTTCCTAACAAAAAGAAGCCCGTCTTTAGGTACGTAAAATGAGAAAAGATAGAACGGCCAATCTCAAACCAATTTTAGCTAACAAAACTATGACAGTTTGTTTTGCGCCAAATTGGTCAAAATAACAAAGTACTCAAAAGGGTCCAGCTACTTTTGAGGCTGACGTACCTACCACAAAAAATATTGCTGTGCAACTAAGTACGTCAAATATATAAAATATATAACGACAAAGCCAAACCTTTGAAAATATTTACTCTATTTATGAGCCAGGCATCATGATATTATACCTAAAGGTCGAATAAGTGATCCGCAAAGCATCGAGGACAAACCTAGGGGAAGAGGTCATCCCAAACGCGAGAAGAATCCACAATGAGCGGGCCGGAATATATCATCCGTTAGCCCGATAGTGTGACATACAGGCTCAAATCATGTTGTATGTTAATGCTTCGAGGCTAAACGGTCCCGCGATAAAAAATCTGGCCAACATTTTATGATGATTAAACCCCAAAAGAGACCGAGATGGAGAATGAAGAGGAGAGATAATGTACCAAGAAATGCGAATGGTTCAACAACTTTGAATGCCAGTTAGTTAAAAATCTTGCAACTTTTCGGGAATTCGGGAGTCTGTATGAAGGCTGAGAAATTAAAAGTAACCACACCAAAAGCTTTCCACGTAAAGGTTCAAAGTGCCATGTAAACATTTGCCATTTTTATACAGCGTCCCGGAATCTTTGAAATATGGCCGGTGTTCGGATAAACGAACGAATTGACGAAAAGAGCATTGTTATGGGGTAGGCGGCTACCCTACTCGCAAAGTGCGAAGTTGTGGAAAGTCGAACCGGATAAGGTTAATACCGAAGGACGTTGCCAGTACTTACTTAGAAGTGTAGATAGATTTTTAAACAAATTGTTACGCTTCTATTACTATAAAAAAACATTAGATTTAATACGTCATTTCATAATTTAAATTATTGCTAGAAAATCACAGCGTTAGTAAAGTTTTTGACTAATTAAGGATAATCACTAGGGCCATCTTAGGTTTCTACGACTCTACATGTATTTTAAATTCATCACGTATTTTCTCTTTATTCTAGTGATATTTTCACAGAGGTATGATCCGTAAAATCGATTTACTAATTTACTGTCATTAAGTGAGGATATTATATTTATATATATATTTTTTTTTTTTTTTTTTCAAGTATACTACTTTATTTACATAATAAAAGCAATTTACAATGACATTAAATCTAAGCTTAAACTAAATAAACTACAACTTAAAACTAAATTAAATCTAAATAAGGCCCCCGTGGCATAGTGCCCAAAAGGCTGGCAGCGTTGCCTCGCTGAATAGCGATGCTGATTCTTTGAGAGAGAAAACTGCCAGCCCTTTGGTCACAAGTTGCATCAACTAAGCGCTTTTGTAACTCAGAAATAAGCTTGTAAGCGCTGGGACCCCATGGACCCAAAGTTTCAAACCCGACAGGAACAAAATTATAATTCGGACCGAGAGATTGATACTTAGAATTTTTTCTATTTTCAGCCGTTTCTGCCGCCGCACCAGCTTTTTGTGTGGTTCCCTGGAGATGTGAGGGTGCTACTGTATCGACACAGGTCGCATCCCAAACCAGAACCCTACCCATTCTCCAGGGAATCAGAGACATACCGTCCGGCCTTTTGCCATCGTCGCGGGCAATGCCGCTTGGCTCCAAAATGGCCGGCACGTTCGCAGAGGCAAGAGCCCGGCGGATTATGTCATTGAGCGCGGCATGACGGGAGAAACGGCCGGCGCTCTTTTGACAGGAAAGACCATGGTGTCCCGTTTCGTCCACATTGGTGCCACAGAGGCAACGGTGTGGTGAACACAGCGCAACACCCAGTCTTAGCCCGACTGCAATTCTCAGTGTTTCAGGCTCAAGAAAGGTTCCGGTGTTAACGGAAGGATAAGCATGAAGCCAGTCACCGGATTCCTTTCTTGCCACAGCCAAAAGCCTTGCGCGGTCTGGGCCTGAACTGGAACTGAGAATATTAGAATAAGTTAATTTGGATAGTGTGTCATCCCAGCTCCGTTGGAAATTTGGATAAGCGGGAGGATTTTCACCCGGACAAGCCATTAGCCAAGCATTCCTAGCATCGACCAAACCCGTCGTCTCGTAGTTTGAAGGACAATCCTTTAGGATTTTACCTACGAGGGTGGACGTGCTGTGGACAGATGATAGGAACGCTGGTAAAGCAACACTAGAAATTTTGCGGATACCTAGCCCACCATATCTGATAGGAAGGGAAGCCTGGGTCCAAGATTGCCCATTGAATTGTAAGTTAAGTATAGATTCCAAAGAAGTTTTCATAAGGGAATCAATTAAGGGCAGAGAATTTTGATGTTTCCAAAAGGGACAACAACGAAGCAAATAAGTAAATTTTGGCACAAAAAGGCAAAATTTTAGAATAGTGATAGCAGTGTGAGCACTGATTTCCAGCAGCCGGTCTGCAGAATTTTGAAATTTTGAAACAGTTTTTGCGATTAAATCTGGAATGGCATCGTCGAAGATTGGTGACCCTAGGAGGCTTAAGTTTTGCTTATCGACAATTTTGATATTTGGACAAAGTAAATTAAAATGTTGGAAGAGATCGGATCGGATCGCGTTGTTTATGAACAGTTCGCATTTATTAAAGTTTAGATCTAAACCAATGGCCTTAAATTTATTTATAATTTCTGAGAGATCTGAAAGTACCGTAACTGCATCACCTCCTAGGGAACCATCATCAAGATACCATACGTTAAATTTGGACTTTAAATTTTGAATGATGGGGTTAATGGCTAAACTGAAAATGGCTGGTCCGAGGGGATCACCCTGCTGACAGCCGACTTCAGAAGATAATTCGTTGCTTTTGTACATTAATTTAGAAGGTTCATGATAACAGTTAAGTAGGTAATTATAAATTTCCGGAATATTATTCCTAATTTCTGTGAGCAAGGTGTCCCTGTTTACCGAATTAAATGCATTTTTGACGTCAATTTTGAGTAAAACCTCACACTGATCGTTATTAAGGTAGGTGCGCAGGGCATGGACTGCCGCTTCGCACCCACCTTTAGTACCGAAACCTAATTGAATTGGTTCAAACTGAGGTTGCAATTTTGAAACTATGTGACGAACTGAAATTTTAGAAGTTAATCGCCGAAATGTAGAGCCGACCGCAATGGGTCTGACACCTCCGTCTTTTTTAGTGAGCGCAATTAGGTTGGCTCCATAAAGAACGGGAACTATTTCGGGATTAACATTGCCAGACAGCATGAGGTTTATTAATTTTGTTAAAGCGAGGATTAAATGTTTGCCTGCGTCGCCCACACAGTGAGAGGTAAGGTCTTTTAGGTGTTGGGGAGCAAGTCCGTCAAGACCTGCTGCAGAACCGGTTTTATATATATTGTATATACATCTACATCACGTACACACTACATTCTATTGTGCAGGAAAAATGATTTGAACACTGATTGTGTGATAGTGAATTTGATTGGATCAGATTCCCACAAATTTGAAGAAAACAACCATTAAAACGTGCTACAAATATAAGGGGCATAACAGAAGGTATAATAAAACGTATCTGAATTTTTAACAGTATATTAACATTTGTTAACGATAACAATCTAGAATCACTTAAACAATAATTAAAGACACTTTGCTTTGGTTTTCAAACTTACAAATTATAAAAATGGTCCCCATCCTATGTACATTTGGCAGAGGTTAGCAATACTAGTTGCCTCGACTATTAGGTGTTCGACTTGTCCTTCGGGAGAGAGAGACAAAGACAGTTGCTTATTCTTAGTTTTTACCTGTAAGTAAATAAAAAAGCAAATAATATTGTTGACTTCGGGTTTCTTCAATTTCAACCTACAGTACAAAAGTAGCACTACCGGTCATATTACCACTCTTAACTTTAAAATTTGATTTCTCTTGGATATAAATATAATTATTTGAACCGATATTGATTGGTAGCGGTTCTACTGGTAATGTTGGTTTATACACGATCATTCAACAAGGGATTTTTTATTGTTAGCGATGTCTATTCACCACAAAAGAAGTATAAGATTCTCCTTATCGTGGAGAAGGATACGACATTGGCTGTCATAACAAAAGGAAATAAACTTAGAAAAGATAACGGGAGGATTAAGTAAAAAGATGTATTTTGCGAAAAACCGTAAGTAAGTACCGCTCGTGGCTTTAATACCATAGTAGCGAAATACCAGATTGTCGGATACACCAGATTCTTTAAATATCGTATTCCCAAAATACCAGATTTTTTTTTTACCGGAATCGTTTTTTTATCAGATTTTCAGAAAACCATATTCTCAATGCATATGTTCCCGTTAATATTACATTCCTATAATATCAGATTCCGAAAATCCCAGACTCGCAAGAAACAGACTACTTGATACACCAGTTACTCAGTTAAGCAGATAGCTTAAATACCAGATTGTCAGTTTACTGTAATCCCGATACACAGGAAGTTCAACACATAAAATACCCGTTAGTCTAGATTCTCAAAATACCAGAGTTTTACTAACAGTGGATTTTAAAAGAACAAAAGTACGGTCAGGCAATAAAATAATTTTTATTTTTATTTTTATCTGGGATCTCAAAATGGATGTCTTTTTCGTAATCAGCAGCCCTAAAAACATGGAAAATGATACCCATATCGATTAAAAAAAATGTCCGCCATCTTGGATGTCAAAATGGATGTGTTTTTCGTAATTAGCACACCCGTAAACCTAGAAAATGGCACCCATGTTGACTTTTAGAAAAAATATGTCCGCCATCTTGGAATTGAAAACGGTCGTTATTTTTATTTTTCTAATTCGCTAGAACCTTGAAATTTATACCCATAACATTTTATAAAAAAAAACGTGGCCGCCATCTTCAATTTGAAAATGCTTGTAATTATTTGTCTACACACAAAACAATTAGCGAAATTTCTTTTCAAACATTTTTGCGATGTTTCGTTTTAATTATTAATAATTAACGCTAGTCACACGCGTCACCGATAGCCGATAGCCCTAAAAGTAGAGACCTAAAGTACCTAACTAATCGGGCAGAGGCGGAGAAGCGGGAAAATCTTTATACGGAACCCTCGGTGTGCGAGTCCGACTCGCAATTAGCCGGTTTTTTTTTCTTAAAAAAATTCCAAAGAACGAATCGACAAAACAATCTATACATTACTACCATGCAACATTTCACTAAAATCGGTTGAGAAATGCGACCTGTACAGGAGAACAGCCGGTTATACCAAATAATTTTTGTCCAAACTAACACGGAGACGCTTCGCTCACTTCGTTCGCTCGGTCCATAAATATAATATTATTTCCCTAAGTTTGATTGTACCTGACCGACTGACCGTACATCCGATATTTTGGGGAAATGGTATTTTGAAAGCCAGGGGTACTGAAAATCTGGTTTTATGTTGATCTGCTGTTTTAGGAATCAAGTATAACGTGATCACGGTCATGTGGGGTCAAGTTGTTTCGAGAATATTGTATTATGAAAATTTAGTTTTTAGAATATCTAGTGTACAGGAAATCAGTTTTTTTCAAACTGTGAGATTTTCAGAATGTTGTATGAACGGAAACATGATGTATTGAAAATATGGTCATTTTAGTAATCTGATTTTAAAGCTTGTCGGTAAAAAGAAAATCTGGTATTTTGGGAATGCGATATATAAAGAATCCGGTGTATATGGCAATCTGGTATTTCGCTACTATGGTATTACGGCCACGAGCGGTAAGTACATGGTTTCGGAGGAATTATAAAAGACCAGGGTGGATATTACATTTTAGCAATTGGTCGTAAGAAAACACTGGCATTTACATCAGGGCATCAAATATATCTAACGGAACTGCGTACAGTGCACTATCCGCACCACGCCAGTTTAGCTTCTGCCGCCCGGACGTGACGATTGAGAATACAAAAACGACATCACGCTCATGTAGAAGTATTTAATAGTGCGTATTTATTATCGAGTGTCCTCGCATTACAATTACTTTCAAACGAAACCAAAATTTTATTTAATAAGTAGGCAGTTAAAAACTCTTTTACACATCATATTTTTGAGTCTTTCAGCGCTTTGCAGCGGATTGCCAAGGAGATAGCGCAACAAGAAACTTGGCACAGTCATTTTTTCTAAAATTTTAAAAGGTAAGCTAAAAAGTTATAATAGGTCTTACAATACATAACATAACGACTAATAAATTTAATGAATTATTTCAGTGCACTCACGAGTCCGTTGAGCCGCTGCCGTATGTGCTGCAAGTTCTGCATCGCCTGTTCGTTGGTGCGCTCGCCGGAATCCAGAGGGCGCGCGCGGCCCCACGACACCAGCGGGTCGTAGACGAAAGGGCCTATTACTGACATGAGGGCGGCGGTCTGGGCGCGGAGAACGCGCATTACTGCTTCGCAACTTTTCCTATTGAAAATAAGATACGAATTCAACTTTTAGGATAGCTATTCTAACAAAAGATCGTTCTCATTATGACATAAATTACACGATACACTCGCCATTCGACCCTATATCGAGGGTCAACAGTCACACAGTCATTTATTTCTACTTTCGATTTACGTAACCCTCGATATGCAGGCTTTGAAAAGCCTCTGAAAGGTCTCTGCAAATAGTCAATATTATTAAGTTAAAGAAACGGCAGTCCACGTACAACAAAAATACTAATCTGGGAACATAATAATATTTCCTACTCACCGATACATCCCCTCATGTTTAAGCGGCCCCATAGCGGCCTCCATATTATGTGTCAGCCTGAACGGAACGCGCTCGGGCCACTCGAAGGATTCTCCCTTGTTGAAGAGACAATTGAAGTCTACGTGCACCGAGTCGCCGTTAGTAGAGTCGAAAGAAATGTTCTCGCCGTGTCTGTCGCCGAGTCCTAAACAAATTGAGGTTTATGCTGAATTCCCATATACGTGCTAAGCTGCATGAAAATGTACCATAATAGCTTAGGTCGTTGTCGAAACTAAAGTTTCGTAACCAGTTACGATCGAGAAAAATCCTAGTACGAAACTAGTTGCAGTCAAAGATTTGTTGTCCTTGCTTGAAACTACAGTCCCGAACGTAAGAACCTCTGAATCTATGAACGTATTAGATAGGTTAGGTTCATGAGGTTGTTGCAAACCGTCTAAAAATAAAGACTAGCTGAGCTCCCGTCGAATGTGTTACATCAACTGGTTTCCTTCAAGTCTTAGATCACAAGGATGAAAAAGTTTTCAATCGCAACTGGTTTCGAAAGGTACCACATTTCATTGTTAGATTAGCTCTGGTGGAAACAGCTTGCTTTAATCTCGCCCAGCACCACCACCACCCGAGCAGTAAATAGTCGATGTTTCAAATTTGAAAACCAACGTAATTTACAATCATAGTGAAATAAAACGGATCACTCACGTATATAAGTCATGTTCGGCCCGACATGTAGGTATAAATAATAATGTGACATTTTTTTTACAATAAAAAAAAAACAGTTTACGAAACGTCAGCTCGGTATGTTTGTCTATGATTAAAAAAAACAGTCAAATTCGTGACAGATATGGGTATGATATATGCCTTCGGCCTCTGAACCCATCTTAGAGTACTTATAATATGTGTGTAGATAAAGTATGCACCTCCACATAATTAGGCCTTATTATGTAGCAGTTGCATAAACTACTATTGTTGAGCTATTTCTTAGTTACCTATTTTATTTTCTTCATAGTGCTATTAAGTAGAATGCGTGAATCTTACACTTGAATTGAACTCAGAGGTAAGGTTGTGTTAGTAAAACTTATCCTTAATGCAAAATAGAAAATCATATTGTAACTTTTACATTTCAGATATGATAAGACTGGCGAAAATTTTCGCTTACCTAAAATATATCCGACCATAGACATAACAGCGGTTGTTCTTATATACGCTGATCTTGCTTGATACCTTAAACAATTGTTATAGGATTAAACGTTACGCAATATTTGCTCGTTGTATTTAACAAAGTCAAAACACGTCTTACCATCCGTAAGGGTCGGAGAAAACTCTTCTAAACCATTCTTGGAAGACAGGCGGATGACGGGGCAGCAAGTTTTCTTCATACATGCGTCTCTTTCTCTCAAAGGGATCGTTTTTAGCGCACATCATCTCTTTCAGTTCCCTGTTACTTGTATGGATCCCTATAAAGATTAGAAAATACACAGCGTTTTTATTTTATTTCAAATGCCAAAGTAATATGTTAAAAATAATGGAATGAAATTAAACGCGTTATAAAACTCGTAAGAAATATATGGTAAGAATATCAAAGACGAAGGTCCCTGTTTTTAAAAAAATGTTAATTAGTTTTTGATTGATCTTAAAAATAAATACCTTTTTGCTTATAAATGTGCATTAGTATAGGCCGCAATCCGACAAGATTGTTCACCCATTCGATGATACCACATTCTTCATTGAGCGGCAGAACTGAATAAGTTCTTATGTAGAGTCTGCGACGACGAGTTTCCGGTGCATCCTTTAAATTTATAATAAAGATGTCACTTGAAAGTGATGTCTCCACATAAAAATATGAAGTACTTACCTAATAAAAGTTTGTATACCTGAAGGAATCTGTTGACCACTAAGTTGAATTCCATCAAACGATAGTCTTTCCTCAAATCATCTCGCGGCTTCAGCATTATTACATATGCCTTCCCGTCTGAACCTAAATCAGCATTATTAATGAATTTTAGATGAACAAAACTTAAAAGTATAATTTGACAAACTTGGTACTAAACTGATATGGCAAAGTTAGTAATTGGGTCATTATTCGAGCGATTCCACCGTGTCGCTTTCGCGAACATGTTTTTGATGTATTGGCTGTAGAATGCATGAACTATACCTTTCAATGTGACTTTTCTCGGTTTTTGCAGTGATGGCAATATAGTGATTGTTTCTTCGATACCAGCCAAATAAACTGTAGGCGTGGCCGGTATGTTGAAGTCGATCCGGTCCTGCCGCGCCGCTTTTGAAGGCAGCACTATCTTGCAAAACTCTTGGAAGGGCATCATTATGTGGCTGAAGTTACTGCCGGCTAGGAGGCGTGGTAAAGTGCGCACTAGACTCGTTACTGTTGTTGTCTAAAATGTTAATATTCACCAATAGAAATAAATTAACTCCAATGCAATGTGGGTTCAGTAAATTTCGATCGTATGCAAGCGGATCGAGTTATTCGAAGAGGTTGGTCGGGGCACAGTGGCGTAATTGGCAAATTACGTTCGCAAAGGTGAGCCAAGAGATGCGGGTTCAAATTCCAGCCAACTAACCCGAAAAAAAATAAACCTTTTTTAAAATCTTTAAAACCCTATATCTACCGTGTGTTCCACGATACCTTAGAATGCTTAAAATTTACAAGATTCTTTTGGTTAGTAATACAACTCCTGTCCTAGTCCGAGAATTCATTTTTCTAGTCTTTCTGTATATTTACGTTTCAGTTTGAAATTTGGAACAAAGTAATACAACGAACAAAATGATAAGATGATGAATATACAATTATTGTAGACTAGCTTTTACCCGCGGCTTCGCTCGCGTGACGAACCATAAGCATTTCAAAGAAGCAAGCAAGCGAGCAAGCGAACCTGCAAGCTTGCAAGCAATATTGCAAGCAAGCACGCAAGAAAGCGAGCAAGCATGTAAGCAAGCATGCAAGCAGTCATTAAAGCAAGCATTCAAGCAATTATTAAAGCTTGCAAGCAAGCATGTAAGCAAGCATGTAAGCAAGCATGCAAGTAGGCATGCAAGCAAGCATGCAAGCAAGCATGCAGCAAGCAAGTAAGCATGCAGCAAGCAAGCAAGCATGCAAGCAAGCGAGCGAGCAAGCATGTAAGCTAGCATGCAGCAAGCAAGTAAGCATGCAGCAAGCAAGCAAGTATGCAGCAAGCAGGCATGCAAGCAAATATGTAAGCAAACATGCAAGCAAGCATGTAAATAGGGAAACACACACAGGCAAGCAAGTAAGCTAGCACGTTTTAACATTACAGTAGCGCCATCTATCGTCGATTAGAGGAACTACAAATATGACAGTAATTAAGGGTTGGGGTTGAGAAAGAGATCTCCCAAATCGGGTGTCACTGCCAGGGACCTTGAAGCCACAGCACAGGACCGTGATGCACGAAAGTCCCTACTGCGAGCCCTAGGTCCCTGCTGAGGGGTTACAGGGACACATCATCATCATCATCATTATTATAAGATTTATAACGTGTTTTCCCGTGGGAATAAGATATTTACTCGTGGTAAAAAGTAGCCTATGTCACTCGCCAGCCTTTAAACTATCGCCATATATAAAAAATATAACTATTTCTATTCATCGCAAGACCACAAATAAGGGCCCCAAATCGGGTGTCACTGCCAGGGACCTTGAAGCCACAGCACAGGACCGTGATGCACGAAAGTCCCTACTGCGAGCCCTAGGTCCCTGCTGAGGGGTTACAGGGACACATCATCATCATCATCATTATTATAAGATTTATAACGTGTTTTCCCGTGGGAATTAGATATTTTCCCGCGATAAAAAGTAGCCTATGTCACTCTTCAGCCCTTCAACTATGTTCTTGCAAAAAATCACGTCAATCCGTCGCTTAGTTTCGACGTGAAAGAAGGACAAACAAACAAACAAACACACTTTCACATTTATAATATTAGTAAGGAAGGTAAAATCTTGCACCTAAAAGTTTTCTTACCGATCCATGTCCCACAATGGGCTTATTGCACAACTCTATCATTTTCTCAGCGAGTTGTGTAAAGTCGTTGACAAGTTTCAGCATATGTGGTTCCTTCAAGTGAGGGTCAGCGAATACGTCGGTGCAGCGCTTGATGCGCTGCGGGTACGCTGATTTGATGACGCTCATCATCATCCAGAGCGTATGTTGCGGGTATGCCATTATGAGTTTGACGATTATTGCTTTTAGTTGGAGATATACCTGGGAAGAAAAGATAATTATAACTAATAACTGTTCGTTGACCGAGCGAGCGAAGCGTCTCCCTCTTAGCTTGGACAAAAATGCTTTCGTATGTCAGTCCGGATGTCCGGCTACTCTCCTCTACGGTTTGCATTTTGTCAACCGATTCTCGTGAAATTTTGTGAGCAGGTTCGATGATTGTGATTCGTTTTTTGGAACATAATAAAAAACTAAAACTGCTCAAAAATGAGCTCGCGAGGTCTACAGCTCACAGAGCCACTATAGTTAATTGTTACAGTTAAAAGTATGTATCGACGTCCTAACTACATTAACGGCTCAATTCTGCTTCTCATCGACATATTTCGTGAGATTTTGCATGGGATCCAATCGCGGCTCTATAATTTGTCACAGTCATGATAGGTCTCATAAGCCATGTAATAATGTAACACGGAGAGCTTATCAACCCTCATAATATGCAATGAAGAAAAGACTAGTGTTTGTACTCACTTGTTTGACGGGGTGACATATTCTTGAAACGATTTGGGAGAATGCGGTCACATACAAGTACAGAGGCAATCTCTCGGAGTAGGTTTTAATAACCTCTGTCATTTGGGCAAGAACAGTGCATATGGCTGTGTCAGATGGTGTTATTTCTACGTCCAACCTGCCAGGCAAAAAGTTTATGTAAGTGACCAATGGAATACACAGATCCAATCTAAAATAAAAATTAATCACTTTTATTATTATCACATTGCGAGTTACCATTCGGATTAAAGGTCGTTTCACTTGAAGTGAAATGAATTAATTTAACGAAACCAATGCAACTTTGATATTTTTATACGGAAATAATTAAAGTTTTTCATTTTCACGTGTGTGATCTACATTGAAAGGTAGGTTCTTACGGTAAACCTAGGTATCTTTTACATGGATACTTTCATTCACTTGTTCAATTCATTCATGCCAGCTCTTATGGACTCATAAATTATAAAAGCAAACAAGCAAACATATATAACAAACTCTAAACCGACTATCAGCTTTACTTACCAAATAGACAGCATTCTAGGCATACTCTGATACAGATACTTGTGGCCATACTGCAGTGCCTTGCCGTAGCTATTGAGAGCGTACAACCGTCGCGACCAAACGGGACCACTGCCGCTCACAGGTTCGCCGTTACTCACTTTCTCGTAGTATGCGCCTAAGCATACCTTTGGAGGCAATAAATAGAATACTATGCGCTTACTGTAGATGCACAAGGCATTATCAGGTACATGTGAAATAGGTATACATATTTTATCGATTAAACGATGTCATTAAAAAACTCAATCGCCATTTTAGATTTAAATAATTTATTGAATCAGGCGTTACTTTGCGGAGGTCCATATTTAAGAACTAAAAACTTAAATTACTTTGCTCACCCGCGACCACAAGTAAAAAATAGTTATATCTGTGCGGCAAATGTATGTTTTCATGCAACATCTCCGCCTCCACTGCTACACGAATCAACACATGCCACACAGACCCAACTATCACCACCACTACTAAACGCTGACGCGTTTCGGCACTCTCCGCGAGGCCATTGACGAAGCACAACAACATCCGTTCAACATGCCACCACTTCCACTACTAAGAAGTAGTTCCGCCTAGATATAACTATTTTTCACTTGTGGTCGCGGGTGAGTAAAGTAATTGTTTTTAGTTCATTTTAGATTTAGTCAGCACCAAAACTGGCTACATTTAAAGATTAGAGATAATTTTGATTCTTACCAAACTCTTTTCCCACTGTTTGAAAACATCAACCGCTTCTTTGTAGTAGCCAATATTGACATCAACATCCACATTTGTGGTTTCATCATTATACTTTGCTATAAGTAGTTTTGCTTTCGCACATATTTTCCTAAAAATTAAAACTTTGTCTTAGGTAGGTACACTCAAAATAACTTTTGGAGGAGGTGCAAGTGAGTTTTAACAGTACCTTTGCTCGTTTGTAAGTTTGTCCAACTGTGGATACGCATCTTCTAGACCCCGTCTTAACGTAGTAAAGGCGTGCTCGTGTTGCCCTCTGGCCCAGTACATTTTAGATTTCTCTATGAACAATTCTTCAGGGCGATATTCCTCGGCGTTCAGAATGTACATGTACGACTGCAATGACAACACATTATACTCGGAGGGCGAACAGTTAATATTAATAGGTTTTGTTTTTTGTTTTTCAAAGTTCTTTATTAAATTTTTAAACATTTGGAACAAACATAATTGCTAATTACAACTACATTTATTAACTAATAATAAGAATACTTACAGGCTATTGACGCCTCTTAAAGTTGATTGCAGAACATTTACACATATTTGGACCGCATGAATAGTTACAAGAACACTACTTTACACAGTTAGGTACATACTGTTAATTAAGGCGCATAACTTTGTCTCAGTTATTGCTTTCAACATTATCACATAAAATTACAATAGGTAATTATGCTGACTGTGGCTCTTTTAGTGCTGTTTAGCTCAGCACACGTTGTTAGTTGCTGGTTCAAGTTGTTTTTATTAATGGTATTTGTAATAGTCAATGTCTGTTTCTTTTATTTGCTTTACTGTCAAACCTACTACATGTGTCTTTTCTTTTTTTTCAGCTCAGATTCAAGCGCTGACTAAGAATCAATCTTGAGTGTTCACATTTAGAGAAACAGAAACGTGGGAGATAGTTATTTTACCTGTTGAAAAATTCCAGCTTTCCTGGCGTGTTTGGCGCTCTGAAGCCAAAGATCACCAATGTTCGCTTTGAAAGTGCTCGCGGTTACAGGATGTGTCGGTTCTAATAATTCCTACAAAATATAATACATTGATTTAACGGATAGTTCTGTAAATAGTTCTTATGATATCATATATATTTATTTATTCATATATTTATTATTATTTGACATGAATCTGAAATAAATTTATTATTATTAGTAAACTTGTAAAAAGTTACTCGAGTCTGCTGCAGTAGTATTCGTCTTAGTCTCAATAAAGGTTCCACGGTACGAACGTCTGATTGGACGACGGTCAAACGTCGTCTCCATTCGTCTAGCAACGTATTTAATATTTCTTGACTGTGGTTGTCACCGTCGTTTAGGGCTTTAAGTCTGAAAGCGAAATGCTATTGCAATATATACAATTAAGTACAGAAACATTTCGTATAGACATGTGACTTCTGGGCATAATGCCAAACAGCTATACTGTAACGCTTGCTGAAGGAAGACAAGTTACGATTGCTCTCATCAGCTTTATTAGTTACGCTACGACGCAGAATCATCATTTAACTTCAATAATCTAAATGTACCTAATTTCATTATTTCACCTACTTTTCCAACACTTCTTTAACATGCCCCGCTTCGGTGATCACATGGAGGCCTAATACGCTTTGGTACCCGCTCCTTAGAGCGCTCTCGCCTTTGGTCTCTCCGTCCATTTGAGCCAGCAGTTTGCTGGTAGCGTTTTTGCAGGACAGCAGAAACGCGTCGCTTTCCTGACTGCGGTAGGCGAGAAGGATTTGGCCCATTAGAACGCCCCAGTTTTCTCTGGAGCTAGGCTAAAATATAAATCAAAATACTACAGTGTTCTATAAAAATGATGAACACGAAATACGTATTTCACAAGTATTACACCTTAGAAATTTCACTGTCTATTTAAAACGACATATTCCAAAGGACAGAAACATAATGAATTCTGATGAAAGGCATTTGAAGTTTCTAAAAAGGTCCTAAAAATCATCAACATTCACAATAACAAAACAAGATTCGGTGGTCGAAGTATCCTATTTTACATAAGTATTTTTCTTATTAATAGATACAGTACTTCGATCTTCACAACTATAAATGGAAACCGAAGTATATTCCCCCTTTGATTACGAGGAAGACCAAGACAAATTGCTGTAATTTATTCTCGTATAATCTAATCTCACCACAGGTTTCTTCATCAGCTGTTCCAGCTCCTCGAACCGGCCGAGTCTCCAGAGCGGCTCGGCTGCCAGTTCCGTGGTTGGGTCTTCGGACTCGTGCTCGCTCAGTAGCCGGTACGCTGTGAACGGCTGGTCCAAACCCAGGTAGCAGTCTATCATGCCCTGTGAAAAAGGGTTTTTGTTGCGTGGAACATTTTGAAATGCACATGGAATCGTAAGAGCAGTATCCGATGTATAATCAGTCTACACAGTCTGTCGACTAAGGCACTTGAGTGGTGTGCGTGTGTTGTGATATTTGCTTCGTGCCAAATTTCATGAATCTATCAATGGGAAGTACCCTATACTTAATAAAAGTTTTAATTTACTTTGAATTGACAAATAGACAGACGGACAACAAAGACATCCAACGAGGGTTGTTTTTCTTTTTGAGGTACGGAAACCTAAAAAACGATTTATGTAATGCGAATATTTTCTTCGTACCTATGGTACTTTGGCTAGAATGGTCGTGTTTGGAACCACGTGATTTTCGTTGTTTACTACAATATAAGAAACCATCCACTATATCTTTTCATTATATTTACCCTCAAACTGTGCCTATCCAACTGTCCTTCCTGAGCCAATCGTTCGTAGCACAGCGCCGCATCCTGCAGTCTTCCTGTCACTACTTGCGTCAGTATCAACTCCTTAAGTGAAGGCTCTGACCTTTTAATTGACAATATACCTAAAAACAAAAGGAGCAGACGTAGCATTAGCATTATCCCAATTGCAGCTTATGCCCACTTATGTTTCCCTTCAGCCGCGTACGTAACCGGACTTACGTAAACAGTTGCGATCGAATACTTCTTCAGCCTTGTACGAAACCACGAAACCAGTCGCGATTGAAAACTATTTCGTTCTTATACGAAACCAGCATTCGCGGAGCTCCTATTCAGTGCAGTTTAGGCGCTTCGCGCCTTGACGCAACTCTAACCTAACCTAGTCTATTCACCTAAGCTAACCTAACTTAGCTACTGTTTAGACAGAGCTGCTACTTACACGACCATTTGCTATATGCTATACTAACCTAACAGTGGGTAGACAGGTTTCGTATAAGGACAAATGTGTTCAATCGCGACTGGTTTTGTATAGAAACGTAATAGTTTTCGATCGCAACTGGTTTCGTACAAGGCCAAAAAAGTATTCGATTACGCAACTGGTTACGAAGCTCAGATTACGTACGAGGCCAAAGGATAAAAACAAATAATTTTATTTTGCGACAAAAGTGTCATCGTAATTTGTAGTAAATAAGTGACTCTTGAACACATAAAAAATATACCGTGTATACTAACCGCTCGGGTTAGTGTATAAGAACACGACAATGTTGAGGAACCGTTAACAAGCTGAACCGAGTTCGAATTTCAGTCCTTGTTATTTTCTGCGATCTAGACGCATTTGAAATTAAAAATACTTACCAGCAACAGAGTCTGGTTCGTCCAATAGCGCATATATTTCAGCTAACAGCGGAAGCTGTTCCTGCATATTTTCTTTCTTCTCAACCATGTATAGTTCAAGATATTGCAGTGCACGTTCAAGCTCACCGCATGTGAAGTTTCCGCGAGCTATTAGCAACTTATCGAATTTCTCTACAAATACTGATATTGCTCTGAAATAATGCAAGTCACATAAAAAATATTTCACATACTTCAAAGGTCCGAGTAATTTCAAATAATTTACCTCACTAGACTAGACACAAAGTTAAACATCACATAATTAATAGCTTGTCACTTTCATAGCCTGTCGTTCTACAGTCAGATACAAAACGTCACATATGAACATGATTGGCAAGTGAATTATTGCGACAAAGTACAAATGTCAAAGGCTACTTTTGACGCTGACTGTACTCTGTACATACTGAGCTGTACTGTGCTACTAATGAATAAAAGAAGTATAAATTCTCACTTGTAATTCTCATTTTCCAGCGGCCGTTGTTTAGCGTTACACCATTCGAGGAGCCATCGGTTTAAGAAGTCCAGCAAAGTATACACAGTCTTCTTGCATTTGCTCTGAAATAAAAATCCAACCATCTTAGACCACATCTTCACTTACCATCAGCCATCATTGTGATCATACACAACCCTATAAATATTTTATTAAAAACCTTAGAAAAAAAACGTAAAATAATCCTCTAAAATAATGATAAATAAATAAAATAAAATAAAATGCGTTTATTTCGGACAACAGCAACGAAAGCCTAAAGTTTTATGGCCTAGCACTAAGCAGCAGAAATATGAAGTCGGTGCGGTGCGAGCGGAATATTCTTTGAATGAAGCACCGACTTCATATATCTGCTGCTTAGTGCTAGGCCATAAAACTTTAGGCTTTCGTTTCTGTTGTCCGAAATAAACGCATTTTACTTTATTTATTTATCATTATTTTAGAGGATTATTTTTTACGTTTTTATTCTAAGGTTTTTTTTTAAGGCGTTTTTACTTTTTTGTTAAAAGATTTTTATTTCACAATTTTACGTTGATTTAACATTTTCAGAATTATCCTCCAACTCCTAACCGTTAAGGAGTTGTACCTTCCATCATCAGCTCATGACTTGACTACCGGACGCAAATACTTGAACAGCCTTAGAAAATATATGAAACACATAGTACGTGCCTGTAAAATTTGAGGGTTGCCCTCGATTTCCCTAGGATCTCATTATCAGATCATGACTTGGTAACAATGGGACCACCTCAGGAGTATACATCGATGAACATACATAAAAAAAAAACAGTGGAACGTAGAACCTCCTCCTTTTTTTGAAGTCGGTTAAAAAAAAGCTGTTAACAAAATCAACCCAGTTTTCAAATCATTAGGATCAAGGGTATTATGTAATGTATATACAGCCCCCTAGCATACAAACGTTTACCAACGACAAAGCATTTGTCCCTCTCGCAAGTGCATATTTGTTAGTGATGTGTGCTGAATGCTTTGTCATCGATAAAATTTACCGGCTATTTATGTACCTGGTTTCCTTCCTCAGCTTGAACAGTACTGATATTAGGAGTGAGCTTTATATCTCTGAGCATTTTGTATTTATTAATTTCTGACATGGTATTTTCAGT
This sequence comes from Clepsis dumicolana, assembly GCA_963691665.1. NCBI lineage: Eukaryota > Metazoa > Arthropoda > Insecta > Lepidoptera > Tortricidae > Clepsis > Clepsis dumicolana. The sequence goes on along the minus strand of OY829516.1, from coordinate 6,390,821 downwards.
ATTTATAATCTGCGAACCTGTAAAATTAAAACAAACAGCCAAATTTGGTTTATTATTAAGTTTGGCGATATGGTTCGAGTATAAAGTTAACTTTCAGTAATTGCTTCAAAAAACAGACCCTAATATCTTCCATACCTATAACAGCTAATATTTCCTCTTCAATAAACTGCGTATTAGTTTTGGACATCACGGCGTGAAGCAAAACGTAGGGTAGGAAGAGAAACAATGTTCTGACGTCACGGCGCATGCTCGGGTGAACTGTGCGCAAGAGTTCGCGAATGTTCTCCAACTCTATTAACGGAATCAGCTGACCTGCCCAACTAAACACCGTGAAAAAAAATGTTGTAATGACAATTAGAATAGCGTTGAAAAATCATATAACTCATTTTAAGTATAACATAACAAAGGGATATTCACTGGTCAGTCTCTCACAAGAGCTTCCACAATGTATGAGCGATTTCTCAATCTCTAATTCTATCAAGAGAAATTCCATGTGTCTATGGTTGAAAATAATACTTTCATTTGAATTCGAAATTAAAGACAAAATATATACACAAATTGAAATTGTAGGCACTTACTTGTGAGCCCACTCGAAGAAAGTAGTAGCGTAGCTAGACCCAAAAAGGGGATGCGCTTTCTTCGGTTGAGATGGATACGCTAATGTATACCTGTAAAGTTTTTTTTTTAATTAAATATGAAGAAAAAAACACACGACCGATTAAAACAATTTCAACATACCTTGAATTTAAAAGTGGGAACATAATCTGATGCATATGTTCGGGAAAACTTTCCCATACATCTTTCTTGCTTCCCGTCGGAGAGATATCGTATATCTTCAAAATCTCCTGAATAGTGAGCGCGTAACTGTCCATATTCTGTAGACAAAATTTAACTAGGTACAGTTCATACTAGTTCATACCCCGAGAAGGTCTAGAGTGGTTATTCCAATTTAGTCAAAGTTTATATACGAGGTTGAGTCAGAGTACTGACGAAATGAACATTTACCATAGTATCTTTCTCGTACTGAAAAGCTCTAGAAAGTTCCATGAGTGCAGTGACAGCGAAGCAGTTGTCGCCTATCGAGAAAGCGAACGGTGACCTATCCGGCTGCACGTATTGCCTAGGGAGGTGTCCAGCCTCGATGGCACCGAGTTGCCCGAGACAGGACCCACTCGCTGCGCTCACTTCGGATTCTGGGTGTTTGCAACCTGCAAAAAAAATTATACTTCTTCGTTATTGGCACGTGTATTGTTGAATTGCGAAACACGTGTTATACGTGTCGAGTACCTAATCGAGTGTCGTAACATGACAGTGTACAATTTCTGAAGATTTTTTAATGGCTGAATAAATAATCTAATCTAATCTTCAGTGGTCCAACCATCTCAGACAGTTTGCAAAGTAGCAAGCAAGGTTTAAAAGAACTTTAGAGCTAAGATAAAGTGTAATAAAAGTGGTAACTCACCCTGTAGTAACGCGTCAATGAGTTCGACAATCGCAGGCTCGATATTCCTGCCACCAAATATAGCTTTATGAACCTCAGTCCTATTCTTCTTGAGTAACTCATCTAACTGTCTGAATGCGTAAACCTTTATACGCGGAATGTCTTGGTCCAAATGCCTCAAATACCACTTGATTTTATCAAGGAAACCTTCGGGCTGCGTCCGTTTAACGTGTCTCTTTACTACCGCTTTAATTTTTTCTAATATTTTCGTATCCTCAAGAAAGAAGAGGTCTGGCAAATGGGAGCTTAATAGATTTTCATTGCTTATCACGAGAAATTGAAATATCTTGTTGATTTCTTGCGGGGCGTGATCAAATTGCTGCAGGAGTGATACAGCCAGATTAGTTAGCAGAGGGCCTAGTGACATAGTGTCAATATTGTGTATGAAGGCACCCCAGGCGTCAGCTAAGATTTTCGGAAACTCCTTTGCCAATGGAAGTGCGGATCTTAATGTTGCCAGGACCTTAAACCTTAAAGGAGTCAAGTATTTTTCTCCCATTAATTGCATTATATCTGGAAAGCTTTTCAATGCTTTTCGCTTCACTGATAAAGCCACTTTCGCATTCACCAGTTTGTGGTCAAAGTACGCTAGGACGCCTAAGAATTTCGGATTTAAGAAGTCTGCTATTTGTATGGTCGTCATGCTCATACTTCCAGATGGGGTGGACACATCGGGGTCATGGCAGGCCAAGTACCTGCACGCATTCAGTACTTTTTCCGGGTTACAACAGTACTGCAACAAAAACTCTGTCAGTATGACTCTGAAGTGTTTCTTAATAAGAGTCAAAGTTGACGTTTTCGTTAGCTTTTCTATCGTCATGTTGCACCTCTGAGCTATATCTTTTGTTTCGTTCAAGTACACGTGAACATAGACATGCGGGAATCTTTCGATCAGAAAATCTGAAACGGAACATTGCACTAGGGATGCAATCTCTTCAATCATGGATGGCACTTGTTTCACCGTTACCGAGTATGGTATGAGGTAAGGAAGAAAATGATGGACATCTTTCGAAATGAAGTCTCTATAACCGACGAACCCAAACGCCCTGACGACTTTCAGAAGTGATATGGCGAACTCTTTTCCACTGTACAAACTGCACTCTACAAAAAGCTTGCAATAGTCTTTTTTATATCTATGGTACACTTGGTTTGGCGTAAACCCATGGGCTTCGCATATCTCCCTCAGGTAAACCACCGCTTTGGGCCCCAAAGTACATTGCAGGTGCATTATAAAGTACACCAACAGTTTTGTTACTATCAGAACTATACTTTCATTGCCATTAATTCCAAATGCCTTTATGTTGTTTAATGTTTGTGTTTGCCTGGCATAGACATTGTCCTCTAAACATGACTGTGTTGCTTTGACAAGTAAATTAACACACAGTTTGATAGCAGCTTCCTTGTGATAGTCAATCTCTGGATCATCCTGGAACATTTTCAATAATAATATGATTATCAAATTCCCACCTTATTTATAAGTTGGTCATAGGTAAAAGTTATAACTATCGTTCAATCATCATAATCAATAAATACTAACCAAGGTGTTTCCAATAAAGGGCCTAAGAGCATGTAGGATATGATGACAATTGTCGTCATTTATCAGCTCTGTAGGCACACCACCATTAAACACATAATAGTGGTTACACAATCTGCCAACAAGATCCCAGTAGTTACTGTTCTTCAAATCTGCATACTGGTTAGCATTCAAGAATTTCCCAATCAAATTTCGTAAGCCCAATGTAGTAGACTGATTTTCTGCGCCATTGTTACATTCTGAATAAAGTATCAAGTGTTTTATGTGAACACTGGAATTTTTATCAGTTTTATGACACTTTGAACAGACAATAGAGACTTTGATGTCTCCATTATTGAATATTGCATGTCCTAAAGACTTATCTGCACTGTCAATGACCACATCATAAGACCCTAAAGCAAGGCAAGCAATGGCTGGCAATTCTTTTGTGAGTTGCTTTTGGAATTCCTTGTTTTTGCTTAGGAATGCTGGCATCAGTATGTCTCCAATAAGTTTGCTGGCAGATAACACTTTGTTGACGAGGAGTAAGCCAGTCATTGATATCACCTGAAAAAAAAACGAAGTAAATGAAATCCATCTAGACCTAAGGGGTCTAAGGGGTCCCCTGAGAAATTTTGGTACAGGCCCTTCTACAATTAGCTTTGCCACTAAAGCAGATTACTTACCTGAGTGTACATGAACTCAGATTTGTTCTTGATCAAATTGCTAAACAGTGTTGATATAAATCTGCCCCAAGCATCATTTACTTTACTGTTCTTCAAAACAGTTTTTGTAATCAGTGCTTGCTGCAGAATTAAAGCTGTTTCTTTCTCATCAAAATCTAAGTAAAAGTTTGAAAAAATTGGATTACTTTGTAAACATATTGTCTGCAGAACTTTATTTGTTTCTTCAATAGATACTTTATCAAACAGAGCTACTATATCCAAAATGATATTCAATATCAAATCAAGAACATCATCATTCAGCAAAAGATCTGACAGGAAGCGATTCACAAATACCAATAGTAAGTCCAACATATTGTTAGCTTGGTACTTTTCTAATAACAAAGAATAGCAATGTCTGTGCTCTTTTCTTGTTAGTTTCTTTCCTTGTATGGACACATTTAATAATATTTTTAAGGCTGCTCTTTTTGTCTTCAAAGAGTGCTGAATAAGAAGTTTCTCTTCAAGAAATCTGTCATATTTCCTAAGTTCTTGTAGTACATAAATAATTTCATTGTAATACCAGTTTTCAGTCAAATTGACTGGTTTATTATGTTCAATATTGCTTTGGATATGCCGTAAGATGTTCTTGCAATAGCATTCTGCAAGCATGTCTATTTCAGACCCATCACATTTTTTTATACTAATCAGATCTTCAGGTAGTGAGACTTTACTGCTCAACGACAGACAATATAGCTTCAGCTCTCTGCCAAATATTTCATTACCTTCAGTTCTCAGAATCACTGTGCATATCATTTCTAATATGTCAGTATTTTCTTGATCAATATCTTTCTCTACTATTTTTAGTAACAAGAGAGAAAGTTGCCTAAATTTCTCTATGTAAATTTTGTCAACCTCACATTTCTCATAGTATATGTGCATAGACTTGACTGTTGCTTCGAAGCTGAATAGCATTGTTCTAAAAATGTCTGGGAAATTGTAATGGAACTTGATTATTGATACTTGCTCATAGTTATTGAGCAAATCAACAAAGAACCTTAATGACGCCAATTTTAAATCAGCACTAAAGTTTTCCCAAATATTGAGGACATGGTTGAAGATAATCTCATATTCTTTTTTATAATGATCAATACTTATTGCTCTTGTCGTCACACTCTCTGAGAGTAGTTGTAGTGTTAACTCAATCATTGATTTACAAGTATTTAAATCCTTTACTTTGACATGAATTGGCTCAAGTTTGAGCTGAACAGTTGGTATTATTACTTGTTCCGGAGAAAATTGGTCTAAGCAGATCACCACCGGCTGGTTATTTGATGCATCACTGTAATACTTAATAAGTTTGTTCAAGACTGCATAGTACTCGGAATGGATTTTATCATAAAATGATGCATCATTCACAGACAGTATGTTCAGAATTTTAAGCTGTGCATCTCTACTTAATGTATGTATTCTGGAAAACAATTAAAAAATTTGGACAGTTCTTTTAAAAGTTTACAACTGTGACATAGGATGAGTTTTTTGCCAATAAAAAGTAGTTTGAGTTCTTGATGAAAAATGCTTATGTATGTTTTCCAAACACCTTGTCAACTTTTTTATGAAAATACAACTAGTAATCGAAATTTACCTGTTCAACTCTTTGACAGACCACATATAGAATAATCTACCAAGCAGCCAAGTATTGAAGGCACTGTAGTATTCATCTGGATACTTCGAAGAGCCTGGTCGTGGTACAAGAACTTCGGAGTCTCTGTGAATGTAAACAAAATACCTTAATGACTCATGTGGTGACATTGTTAAACTTCATAAAGTAGAATTTAAAAATCACACGTTTCGCAAGACTAATTACCATACTAACCCTGATAGTTTTAATATTGAAGTCAATAGTCTTTCTAAGCCATCTGCTGCATTTTCTAAGTTATTAAAGAGCACCATAGTTGGTGCATTAAACATTTGCCACACAGTAAACGGACCATCCTGGTTTTCGTCGTCCATTTTTTGTAAGTGAAAATTTAGTTTAGAGACACATTAAGTTACTAGTAAGTATTTAAAGTATTTACTCTAATAATTTGAATTTCAGATTCATAAACAAACAAATCTGTACAAGCAAACAAGCAAAGCAAGCAGGCAACAATCGCAACAATGTATGTCAGTCAGTGTCAGTTGAAGTTAAACTGTCAATGTCAACTTTCCAGTTTCCCGCCTTTTTTGATTTTTTTTTTATCGGATAGTGCTGTTCTAAGCGGAATTTGTCGTTTGTGGTCAATGATTTTCGAGGATTTTACATATCGTTGTTCTGTTCACGATAAAAGTAAAATCATAAACTGCTGTCTACAGGCCCTAAACTATGAAGTGCAAAATTCGAACTTCGTGTCGTGCCGTCCCGCTCACGCTAATATGATTTAATACGAGAGCGAGCGGGACGATACGATACGAACTTCGATTTTCGAATTTCGTAGTCGTCCCCCAGAGGACTTATTACAAACTAATTATTACAATAAAAAAAGATTCGTTAAGATAACGATGTCTAAAGCCGCAGCCGAGTCTGCTGCACCACAATTTAATGTTTTTAAGTCCTTTTGTCATTTACCTGGGGCATCACAGACCAAAGAGAATATAATCACGACGCACAGTCACTACGTTTTTCACAGACGTAGTGATTATATTATATTCTCTTTGTCACAGCTACTAAGAGATACTAACGTATAATGATGTCTGTGTACGTATACAACAAGAACGCCGCATCATGTTTTCGATGTTTTTGAACATTGCTAAATGTTTTCGAACACTCAAGAAACAAATGTCAACGTTTTCCATCCGCCGCGGAAAACATGTATTAGATAGGTTTGTTTGAGTGTTCCAAAAACATGTTGCAATGTTCAAAAACATCGAAAACATGATGCGGCGTTCTTGTTGTATACGTACACAGACATCATTATACGTTAGTATCTCTTAGTAGCTGTGACAAAGAGAATATAATATAATCACTACGTCTGTGAAAAACGTAGTGACTGTGCGTCGTAATTATATTCTCTTTGGTCTGTGATGCCACAGGTAAATGACAAAAGGACTTAAAAACATTAAAATTTTCGGTAAGTAATTAAGACTGCGGGTGGTAGGGCATTGTGTGAGGTCCGTTCGGATCGCTACCACCATCTTATTCGTTAATCCTGCAGCTAAGCAGCAGTCTCTTTAATTTGGCGAAAACTAAAGTGTCACACGAACTGATTACTGAAATCATATACGCGGACGACTTATGTTTTCTTGCGGAGACCCCAGGTGACCTACAACAGCTTGTGTCCAGTTTTCACGAGTCTTGCTGTAAGTTTGGCCTAAAAATTAGTGTCAAAAAGACGGAAGTAATGTCCTTAGACATTCATGGTCGGGAGACACTAACTGCCAAACTCGGTGAGGACGTGTTAAAGCAGGTCGACAGGTTTCGTTATCTGGGGAGCACGGTATCATCCACGTGCGACCTTGATACCGAGATCAACAGCAGGATCGGAGCCGCTGCTGCAGCTTTCGGGAGGCTGGATACCAAGGTTTTTCGCTCCCATGATTTTAAGCTGGGCACAAAGATAGCGATTTATATGGCTGTCGTGTTTCCCAACGTTCTGTACTCATTTGTGACGTGGACCGTTTATCGTCGCCATATTCGCACTCTAGATCGATTCCACTTAAAATGCCTCCGTAAAATCTTAAACATCAGCTGGTCCGACCGCGTACGGAACACCGAAGTTTTGCGGAGGGCCAAAGTAAGTGAGATTGAGGTCTACCTCATGCGACGTCAACTTCGTTGGGGCGGACAAGTTTCAAGGATGGCAGAGGGTCGTGTGACGTGTGGCTAAGCACGTCTTTATTCGGAGCTTGATGAGGGCAAGCGAAAGCATGGCGGACAACTCCTCAGGTACAAAGATGTGCTTAAGCGCCATATTAAGAGACTGAATATGGAACCTATACAGTGGGAAAAGCGGGCAGCCAATCGGACAAAATGGAGGTCTTTTGTGAAAAAAAGAGACCTCAAAGTTTGAATCCCATCCATGTACCGAGTTGGATGTCAGACGGGATGAGCTGAAAGCCCGACCGCCTGCGGCAATCAGCTATAACTACTTGAATGGCGTGCTCACGTGTCCACTATGCAGGCGGACCTTTACTAACAAAATTGGCTATGTAAGTCACACGAAACCACACGAACGTCACCAGCAGCGGAGCTGAAGCAGTCGCCGTGGCCGAAATCGGCCAAGGAGAATATAATATAATATATAATAAGCAGCAGTGCTTGCACTGTTGTGTTCCAGTGCGGAGAGTAAGACAGCCGGTGTAATTATGGCCACAAGAGGCATTTCATCTTAGCTATCTAGGTTGGCAACGCATCTGCAAACCCTCCGGGGTTGCGGGCGTCTATGGGCAGTGGTGATCACTTACCATCAGGTGACCCACTTGCTCGTTTGCCTTCCTCGTCGTATAAAAAAAAAATAAGTAAGACCTAAGTACGGAGTGGGCAATTTCCAATGACCTTTTTTCAGCATAGTATAACACACACACAGTAGGAGTTTGGTAGAAGTTAAGGATACCTATAGGATAACAAACCCCCCGTTGCGCAAATAAGCCTCTCGAGTGCCTCTCGATTAGGCGGTGTTTCGTTCCTTCGTTCGACTGCCTAAAATGTAACGCAGTGATTATAATTTACCTATATTCTCTTTGGGTCCATTCCAGAGTATAAGGTGGTATAAGCATAAGAATAAATAATAACATAGTAGAATGGAAACTCCCACTCCGGACGGGCTCAAGGTCACGATATTAGAGTATTTGTTAAACAGACGACTCAGTCAGGCTGTCACGGCCGGCGTCGCCGGACGCGCGTTTTGTTGTTTATAATTTGGTTATAATAGATTTACGTGAGCCTGTATGTATTTTATTTTATATTTGTAGGTAAGTAATACTTACTTAAATCACCTTAAATGGCTTCATTTGGTATGGCTCTCATAATAACTTCTTTATTTAGAAGTGTCTATAATTATGTAGGTACGTAATGATTTATAAATCTCATATTTTGTAAAACTGGAATAAAATAATGATTTCAAAGCAAAGAAAAACTTATATCTTAGTGGTATTATCTTTAGACGTAAGTACCTAATATTTAACAGCAAACAACCCTATCAACGCACCTTGATGACAGAGGGGTGTAACGACGTGAAGGGGGATGTAGGTATGTAAATGGCGGCGTTTTGGACTCGGTCAAGAGATTCCGTTCTACTATGTTATTATTTATTCTTATGGTATAAGTAAGTACACTCAGACCTACTCCATAACTAAGCGATCCTTACTCCTACTCCATTAGGAGACTGGTCATACTATGTGACAGTAGGAAATAGAAGGAATTCCTAGTGGTCAGTGATTACAGCCCATTTATAATTTTGATATAAACACTGCATAAAAAAAAGAGACATATTTTTAAAACTTTATTGTTATTATACATCATAAATCATAACTTAGATAAATATAACGAAACATCTATTCAGCAAATAAAAAAAATAAACAAAAATATTTTGAATTTCTATATATCTTTGTTGTATTATTATCTAGGACTACAAAATGACGAATATTTTACATAATGCTCATTTACATTGCTTACAAGGCCATAGGGTTATCTAAAGTACACGAACAGAAAAATGGGTTTTAACATTAGACTAAATGATTATACATGAACAACTTTGAAGAATCGATTAAAATGAAAAGCACAAATGTTCATAACCGTACATTATAATTATAATAATAAAAACATCAATTTAACTGTACTGTCACTATTATAATTTCAGAAAAGCTTACTTGAATTCTAAAAGTGCCTTTGATTATTGTACATTAGATAGTACACAGGTATAACCAGTCATTTTAATAAATATTTCTCCACAGAGGCGCACTCGCTGGCTCAGTCGAAACTTATAAGTTCTGCCGTGTTGTTGTTGTTGTGCTCTGACTTGACGGGCGTCTGTGGTTGTTGCGGCTGCGGTTGGTTCTGGTTGGGCGGCTGCTGGCTGGGCGGCGGTTGGGCGGCGGACGGGCCGTTGCTATAATTCTGAGACGGCATCTTCATCAGTTGGCCTTGATTCTGGGGCATCTGTTGGGCCGGCAGCTGCTGCATCGGCTGGCCTTGGGGCATTGGCTGCTGCCCCTGGGGAGGCATCTGTTGAGGCACCTGACCCATTTGCATCTGCTGTGGCACCTGGCCATGCATCATTTGGTTCTGTTGGCCTAGTTGACCCATTTGGGTCTGCTGGTTCATCATCTGTTGTCCTGGTTGAGGAATATTCTGACCCTGAGAGAGCATTTGTTGGCCTTGCATACTCATCGGCTGACCCGGCGGCTGCATCGGTTGTCCCGGCATGGACATCGGTTGGCCTTGCGGTAAGTTTTGCTGCTGAGCTAGCTGTGGCATTTGCTGGTTGTGAGGTTGTTGCATTTGTGGTATGTTTTGACTATTATTGGGAATCTGGCCTTGTGGCATGCTTTGGTTTTGGCCTTGCTGAATTATCTGCTGGCCTGGTAACGACATCGGTTGCCCAGGCATTTGGGATGGTGGTTGCATATTTGGTTGCTGCTGCTGCGTTTGAGGATTGTTCTGTTGATTAAGCTGGTATGCGGAGACCGCTTGAGGATTTTGTCCTTGCATCATGGGCATTCTCATGTTTTGCATTTGCATTCCTAGCATCGCATTGGCCTGGGTCATCTGTGGCTGGCCTATATTGGGTTGACCGATAGACATCGCGCCCATCATAGACGTCGGGGGTTGCTGCTGATTGGGTAGATTCTGTTTGGGTAGTTGGCCTTGCCCGTTTTGTTGCGGCATATTCTGTCCGGGCATGCCGTTGACTCCCTGCATCATCTGGTGTACTCCGGGCTGGGACATGCGCATTTGGTGCATCAACATTTGCTGCTGCATTGGCAGGTGTTGGCTAAGGGTGGATCGGATGTTCTGTGGGTTCATTGACGGTTGAGTGGTCATAGGGGCTTGGCTGATGGCCATGCCAGAGGTGGTCATTGCGAAAGAGTTGGTAAGCTGTGGCATGGATTGGGCCAGGGCGCCCATTTGGTTAACGGTCATGGGCATGTTGGCTTGGGACATCTGCGGTTGTCCGGGGAGGGAGACGGCGGCGTCGGTGGTGGCTTGCGGCATCATCTGGTGGAACTGCGGCGCGGCGTAGATGGGCTGCTGGCCAGGGAAGCCGGGCTGGTACTGCGGCATGGACGCGCTCGGCATGTAGTAGCCAGACCCGGCCGACATCATGTATTGATGTTTCTGTTGCTCCTGTCGCATTTGCATTTCTCGTTCTTGCTCCTGAAAAAGAAAATAGTACATTTATAGGCAATGGGGAAAGGATGAAAATGTTATAAATAGTTAAATCTCTTTCCTTATCAACAGAAAAAGAACCCGATTTTGTGAGGTCTCAATTAATTTCAATATAATTTGTACTTGTATTGGTAGATCCAACTGACTTCCATAAAATAAGGACTGCAAACTTTACTGTCTCCTATCCCATTGCCCCCATAATGGCAGGCAACATGGATAAACGTCGGCGTGTTTTGGATACGCTCCCCCCCTCCCTCTGACTAGCAGAGGCAGACCTGAGGAGTCCCACGCCACGTAGGATTACCATCTGGCAGGCGTTTGCCGCATTTGACAGGCATTTTACGGTTTACACATGCGTGCGGCCGGCGCTAGGCTGAGACAGGCATTTTTGAACGTCGCGGGTCTCAGTGAAATTTCAAGCTCGCATTGTTACACACATACACAGTTTTTTTTATTTTTTCTGAAAAACCAGGCATTTTGTGCATCCTATACAGGGCATTCTCCCTCACATAGCTTATAACTCTAGTCCCCCCCGCGCACCTGCACTCGCTGCAGCGCCAGCTGTCTCTGGTACTGCAGGTACTCGTGCTTCTTCTTGCGCATGGCCTGCAGTTTGGCCGCCATCTGCATCTGGCGCTGCCGCTCCGCCGCCTCGGCCGCGGCCGCGAGCCGCGCCGTGTGCTCGGCCCGCAACGTGTCCAGTGCCGCGCGACTGTCGCGGATTTGGTTTATTTTATCCTGAAATAAACAAGCATTATTATCATTGTCACTTATTGTTTGCATTGAAAAAAAAAAATATCCGTACCAATACCAATTTAAAGTATTTTCTAGCTAAAAGATGATTTTTCATTGGTGGTTACCATAAAGCACTTTTTATCCGTTTACAGACTTTTAATCATCACAAGGCTACAAAGTACAGAAGTAATTTTTTTTATGGCTTTCACCCTTGCTAAATATTTTTTTATTATATTACCATACAGTGAAAGAAACTGACACTGACAGTAGCTTATTCATAATTTATGCAATCTGTTTAGACGACATGGTAGAGTGCCTTAGTTCCACGGTCTAAAGAAAATTCAGCTGTTCATAATATAGGCTAAACCTCCTAAAGTTTAACATTATTCAAAGCTATTTTGTATTATGTATATTTTAAGGAATCCCATTACCTGGAGACTCTCCAAGTAGACTCGTTTGTCGTCCTGCTGTTGTATGAACCGCAGCAACTGGGAATGCATCGCGGTTATGTTCATAAACAACGACTGCACTGATGTGTCGTTGGCGATAGATCTCCCTCTGAAAGGATAAAAATTAAATAAAATGATCATCAGCCATTTTAACGTCCCACTGCCAGGCACAGGCCTCCTCTCAGAACGAGAGGGCTGGCTTGGGCTACAGTTCCCACGCGGGCCCAGTTGCGGATTGCGAACTTTGTACACACCGTTGAATCGATTGAATGTAAAATTAACATATTTAGGTAAGGTTAAATGTTGGCTTTAACGTGCCACGTTGGACTTAGCCCATTTTTTTTCAAGAAAAAACAGAGGCTAGCACAGAAAATGTTTTCGTAAAGTTTGCCTAAAATAAGCCACAACAAGCATTTTCTTTCAGATACATACCGCGAAGAATTGCTCTTCATTCTGTTAACGAATATTTCAACTTGCGACTTGAGAGTTTCCACGAACTCATCTATTTCCTTGTCTTCATTGTCGTCTTCTTGCGTTTTACTCGTGGTCGGTTTGACGTAATCCTGAGAGATAGAAAGGGTTTTTATTACTGTTTAAATATATTTCAAGGAAATAGGAACTTTCGAGAGCGATCTATAACATCAGTATAAGAGCTTTCGTAGTCTACAAACTTTGTAACTTCCGAGTGTGATGTGTGTGATGTTTGTTGTTGCGTTTTACTCGTGTGGGCTTTTCGTGTGCACTCTGGTCACATCCCACTAAATTAATTCCTTAATGTTAAACTTCAATGGTGCTTTCAATCAGTAACTCAATCTATAAACTAAACCAGCCTCATCAAATGAGTTCTCGACATGATCCGGCTCGAAGGACCATGTCGTTTGGTGAGTTTAATTTATAGATTGAATTACTGATTAAAAGCCCCGTGAAAGTTTAACGGCGGGTTATAAAGCAGGAAACTGACGTCAGAGGCGTCGCTGGGCGCGGTGCCGGCGGGCGCGGTGGGCGCGCTCGTGTCGCGCGCCAGCCGCTGCTCCCAGTAGCTGCGGTCCAGGTAGCGGGATAGCTCCGCGTTGGCCGGGGCCGCGTGCTCGGGCGAGGCGCTCACGGACGACGGAGTTGGGGATACTGCCGAAAAAAGGGATGGAAACTTAGAAAACACTAACTAAAGACATCGTTGGTATAACCGAGAGAGTCCGCCAACGAGCTAGCGCGCGTAGTAGTAGGCAGCCAGTGTAAAGGTATGATGGCGAGTGTTCAAACCGAGGGTAAAAATTGTCGTAAAAGTGTACGGCGAAGTAAAAGCGGATTCATATGAAGCTTGAGGTCCCGGGTTCGAATCCCGGTCGGGGCAGATGTTTGTATGATGAATACGAATGTTTGTTCTCGGGTCTTGGATGTTTAATATGTATATAAGTATGTTTATCCGTTGTCTAGTACCCATAGTACAGGCTTTGCCTAGTTTGGGACTAGGTCAAGTGGTGTCAATTTGTCCCATGATATCTGTTTTATAGTGAAGCTATAGCTACCGCAGGCTTATTATTTTGAAGGAACACGATATTATGGAGGGTGTACAATCCAAATGGGTCAGTAGGGAAAAGTTAGAAACTATAAGAAATAGGAAAATCTGTTCATAGGAACCATGGCGTCGACTTAAGATTTAATAAAAAAAGGCATTTTTTTTAAATTCTCATACAAAATCAACAACAGTAAGAAAGAATTAACTTGCAGAATTTGTGATATTACAAAAATTTTGACCGGGTTCGATTCCCGGTTATGTACGAGTTAAAAACAAATGTACACAAATGTAAACAATTTTTAACATGAAACTACCGTGAGACTCGATCATAGTGAAATGAACGGATCAGTCGGGTAGGTATACAAGTCGAGTTTAGCTCAACACCAACATACACTTGATTGATCCGTTTATTTCTCCTAACAGATCCATTTCGATTGTACAGTCAAAGTCAAAGACATGGATCCACGCAAAGTTGCAAAAATATGTATATATCAACCTAACCGTCGCAGTAATAAGCATACCCCGTTATCAATGTTCAGTTGCAGATTCATTGAAATTGCTAGGGATGGCACTGCACATTTTCTTGACATGTACTTACTTATATTATTATAATTTGATAAAAAAAATTAACAGTTTATTTCGAATAAAGAAACAAAATCATACAATACGAAATTAACCTATAATCCTTAAGTCACCTGGGCTATTTGATGTGAATTTCACAACTCACTATTTTATTGAAATGTTTTAAGTATATGGACTTAAAAGAGGTTTTATTCTGTCTTAGAACTCCATAATAGGTGATGCGTCATTTATTTCTCAATAATGATTAATGTCTTATATCATTATAATTCGTTTACTTTTTATTCAGTTAAAATCATGAATTTCCTGAATGATTTCGCTGAATTTTCCCAGTTTGGAACAGAGCTGATGGCGAAATTGGAAAACTCTTAATAATTTATTCAGAAAACTAATGAAATTATACAATTCTCTTGTTTTACCTGTATAAATATTCTTGTAACAAAAACGTTTTATAAACCAATATGTCACATTGACAACAAACTAAATATCGTGCGACAACCCTATGACTTAGTTTCAATGAATTCGCAACACAGCCCCCCCGACTACGAAGTGCAAAATTCGAACTTCATATCGTGCCGTCCCTCTCAAGCTAATATTATTTAACACGAGAGTGAGCGGGACGATACGATACGAACTTCGATTTTCGAATTTCGTAGTATGGAGACAGATAACGGGGTGTGGTAATAAGGTCTGTTCTACCTATACATATTTTTGGGACTCTGTGGTGTACACATATTGGTGACCTTGAATGTACTCTGTATACACTTGTGTACCCAGTACGAACCAGTGGGGTGCGGCGCGGGGTCGGGCGCGGCGTGGGAGCGCGAGCGCCGCTCCTTCTCCTTATGCTCGGCCTCGGACTGGCTGAGCGCGAGAGCCAGCTGCAGCTCCTCCTCCTCTTGCAACTCTTCGGCGCTCTTGCCGGGACGCTTCTGCTATAGGACGCATGGGAACCAATTTTGACAAATAAATAAATGTGCAATGCTTTTTCGCCGACTGTCCGGTCTGTGACAGCCAATATACATATTATGCGAAATTCAAATCAATGAAGTGGATCAATTTTAACGTGCTATTTGACAGGCACATAGGCACAAGACCCTAGAGGTGCTAGAGCACGGTAAATTTTATCCACGACAAAGCATTCGTCACTTTCTAACAAATACGAAAGTGCGAGAGGGACGACTGCTTTATGCTGTAGATAAAGATTAGCATGCTAAGGGATTAAGGCAGGCAAAACTAAGTATACATAATCTTGTAAAATTTTGTGGGCTGTTTCTTCGTCATATATACCCAGACGAGATTAGATTGACAGATTGTTCCTGTTGGCTTATTTGGCGGTTTTTACTGTCAAACTACGTGTAATTATTGCATAAGATGGTGGTGGAAGCCTGACGGTGAACATGACGCGTCTAATGCCTATGATACTTAAAATAATATGAATATAATAAAAAAAATTAAGTGCATCTTTTGCGTTATAAGCCGTAATTTGCAAAGGCATCAATACATTCACAAAATTTACATGTGTTATGTAGATGTGGACTCTGTCATAGCTGTTGCAAGATAAGTTTACGGTCTATTACAGTTAATCAAGGTTTAAAAAAAATAGGGCAGATAAATTAAAATAAAACACAGTGCTAGGCTGCAAGAACCTTTAATGAACAAATTAAATTTGACACAATTACTAAACCGAAAGTTATGTATTATATCATGATAATTATGGCATATAAATTGAAAACATTATTACAATATTAAAACTAGGCAATAAAAACTAATCTAAAACTACTCCAAATCATTGAAAATGTCATAATCAAATAAAACATTATGAGTGGTTTAATAAAATCACTGTCCAAAAGGCTTAACATATTTAACCCTATCAAAACAAGTAAAGTATAAAGGTTAATGTTGTTTCAGTCTCCTAATAAATTTCGGTGTTTCGGGAACCGTCAGAGTTATCCCCGACGGTTCTGGAATAAATGGCTGCAAGCAAGTAGGAGCTGGTTTTGGATGATGAACAAGTTTAGCTCTCAGCCTTGCATTATCTCTTTCTTGAGCTTCTAGCATTTCTTTCTCCTTCTGCTGCCTTAGTCTCTCTTGTTCTTCCTCTTTACTTTTCAAAGTTTTATCATATATTTCTCTCTCAGCTGCTCTTTTCTCTGTATTCAGATTAAATGGGGTGGGTTTCACTAATTGTACTGGTTTCAGTACAGGTTTGAATGGTTCCTTGTAAAGTACAACAGGTGGCCGAGCTTCAAATTTGACATGATTTTCTTTATTATCAGAGGAAGCTGTGGAGGACCCACATTTGCTTGATGTGACCTGCATTCGTTTTTTAACAGCTCCTGGCAAAGGCTGTGCTTTAAACTGAGAAGCTTGTTTGCGGTCCTCTTCCAGTTGCTTTTTAATTTTCTCCTCATGGCGGCGCTTCAGTTCCTCATCGCGCTTCTCAAATGAAAATGGTTTAGGCAAAATGGGTCCATGACGCAATGGTTTTTCAACAGGTTTCTGCTTTTTGGCTGAGTTTTCTCTAGCTTTTTTCTCACAGCCATTAATATGTAGTGGTTTGTAGTGAAACTTTGGACTCACAGGTTTAGTAACCTGGATGGGTTGCTTGGGACAAACTTGAGGGTTTTCAAGTATATGTTTTGGAGCTGGGCGAGCCTTGAATGCTTGCACATGAACAGGGGAATAGTTAGTCTTTTTGTTGACCTCTGTTAAATTGAAGGGCTCTGGAATTGTGGGCATCTTCTTTGGTACTTCAGGAAGATTTCTGCATCCTTCAATAACAGACTTAGGGATAGGGTTTGCTTTAATTTTGAACTGCCTAGCTTCCTCTGCTTCCATTTCTTCTTTCTCTTTTTGAGATAGGATGTGGATAGGCCGAGAGCGTGCCTTGCATCGTAGCATAGGGGACTGAGGTATCGTGAGCCCTGACGGTCCGGCCGGTGCGTTAGATCGAAACACTTGTGAGCGACTTGAATGAAACCGATTAGGCGTATCCCTGTGAAAATGATATATAGCCTCAGCCATAGATACATATTTCTTTTTCGATGACTGCGACAACTCGCCTGTGCCCGTAATCCTACGCTGCCTGTGTTCAGTAGCATGTTCGTGATATCCTAGTTTCATAAGGTCCGAAGTAAGCGAAGCTATATCATTCATAGACAGAGACTTCCTCATTCCTCCATATTCAGCTTTAATCGAATCATCCAAATGGTTGTGTTCGCCGAAGTCTTCTTCTATCGGAGTAACTGGTTCCTCTTTGATGTGCAATTTACCAGTCGGTGTCAAGCACGTCTCGCCGCGGAGCCCGCGGAAACTCGTCACGTAATTCTTAGACATTTTAAATAAACTTCACTTCAAAAGTTCGACTCACTGCTCATACGGTTAAACTTAAAAAACAAATTTGTTCAATCGGATCTCTTCTGATGTTCAATGACACTGTCGTTAAAATTCAAACCTTTTGTTTGAAGTTGCGTTTGTTTTTCTAAAAGAACTCACTGTTGCTTTCCTATCTCAATGCACTGTTGTGAGTCTAGCTTCTGGTAAATTTGCTTAGCTTAAGTGTTGCCATTTATAAACCGGTAACGCTAATGATGGGCACAAACCATTTCAGTCACTCATAAAAACACCTACTCAACCGGCGTTGTACATTCATTACACATTTATCACTATCTGTGCCTTAAAAAAAAAAGTAACTGTCAGTTAACTGTCAAATCAAACTACACGAGATGCTCGAAGCTTTATAAAAACCATTTTAATTCTTTGCGTTTAAAATAATCTGTAGAAAAAACTAATAGCATCACATTTTGTACGGAACAATTGTGCTGATCGCTTATTCAAAATGGCGCAATCTTCGTTGCCGAACCCAAACACTTTATTGCCGCTCGAATTAGTGGACAAGTGCATAGGCTCCCGGATCCATATTATTATGAAAAATGATAAAGAAATGGTGGGAACATTACAGGGATTCGACGACTTCGTAAACATGTTACTAGACGATGTGACGGAATACGAATCTACGCCGGAAGGAAGAAAAATTACCAAATTGGACCAAATTCTACTTAACGGCAATAACATCGCTATGTTGGTACCGGGGGGTGAAATGCCGGGTGATGGTTATGATGCTCAGTGATAAATAAATATATTTTATGATAACTTTACCATTTCATTTCAACCATCCCTACCATCATTCAATTTTTCTATTGGTAAGCTTAAGTCAACTATCTTAGGTAGGATATGGATAAGCATAGGGATCAACAAATTTAAACAACAAAAAATTATCATGCCTAACAGGAACAAATCATCTTTTAAATTAATACTATCTAAAATAGAAGAAACTTGAATGCAATTTTTTTTTCACATATCTTTCCTGTCAGTTATCAATGTTCTGTAAATTAATTATCAAAGAGAATGTACAGTCTTTTCAGACTTTTTACATTATCATTATCAGAATGAGAGCTTAGGCTGTGTTGTTCTTGTAAACATATAATTTGCTTTTGTAGTGGTAATAAAAATATCCATACCGGAGGCTGTTGTGTAGGTCCATAATCACTGGCGGTGTCAACAATTTCCAGTTTAGCTGTAGAGGTGGGTGGACGGCTAACCTTGTCATAGCAAGCATCACAAACTCGCACCTGTGTATAGTAAATTGAGAATATATTAGAATGAAAAGTATACATTTTTTTCTACTAATTTTAATCTTTCATTACTTAGAAACATTACTTGCATTGACTAAGAATTTTAGGATTAATTCAATGATTGAATATGTAACAAAGTATGAGTAACTTTAATGTTTTAATTCAATTAACATACCTCCTTCTCAATGCCAAATTTAGGCAGAGTGGAGTTTTTGGAACTGCACTGTTGACAGAACACCTGGCCGCAAGCTCTGCAGTGATGCCGGCGCACCATCAGTGAGAAAGCGACACGGCATCTGTATCATAAGTGTCAAGTGTGTGACATTTGGTAGCAAATTAACTATATTAAAATTTACACATGTCACAAAATTAACTGGAGATATTTCAGCAAGTGATTGAAGAAGTCTAGGTGGACAGAGAACCTGAAGTTTTTTTATTGACACTGTTTATATTTATTTAGCAGCTCAAAAGATGTACCATCTAAGAACTGAAGTCACACTTCTAATTTCTATTAACTGGTATGAGTGATTGCATCTCGCATTGGGGGGCAGACTTAACGAGAGTTAACTAACAGCGCATCTGATAGTCCTTTGTTTGGACTCATTGCAGATAATAATATGTAATATAAAAATTAATTAAGGTCCATGAACATGCTAATTGGTACAGGGGGTGAAACTTGTATCTTATATTTTTTTTTATATACAATAACATAATGCATACTAATTAAATTACAAAATAGCGACTTAGTCATTACAGAGACTCATGATTCATGATTACAATTGTAATTGTACACATCACATAATAAAATGCTAAAGGATTTAAAAAAAAGTGCCATTTCCTTACAATAAACAGTCAGGGCCCTATTTCGCTGATAAATTGTCTTAGAGCAATCAGACATCAGTATCATCATGGGGTAAGGGTCTATGATGAAATAGGGTACCTAATAGTGACAGCAATCGATAGAAAACATATGCACAAACCTGTGGCACACTTCCCCGTCAGCCCATTCTGGAGCAGAGTCAGCAGAGAACATGGCATCAGACTCCTTTAGTGGTGGGAATTTGTAGCATTCAGCTTTGAGAATGTTCACAGTGTCCTGTTGACAAGCAGCCATTTTTTAATAAATTTAACACTCACAAAACACTAGCACTGTATAGTATTTAGAATTCCGTTATTTTATGCCAAATCATTGCACAGTTATGAAAGTGTCGATGTGTAGTGTAGACTGAACACATTTCAGTGTGATGTTTTGCATTGTCTGTTGGAGGGGACTTAGCCATGAATCACATTATTACTAACTGATAAGTCGACCCGCGTCATGAATATTCGTACGAGGTAAATAAGAGGCTCTGATAGAGATAAGAATCAATAACACAGTAAGGTATTCGTGAGAAGGAAAAGTGTCAATGACCTTGTTTACGCATTACCAGTGGCGCGACATGATTGGCTTGCTGTCTAGGTTTGTGAAGGCAATAATAAAAAAACATATTTTACTAGGTACTTACTACCTAAGTAGTCTTATTAAATTATGGTAATGAATAAATGGTACCAATTTCCTATCCTTTGTTTATTTCCTCTCTGTCAATTAAAGATGGTTAAATCTAGTTAAGTATTAAATTTGTCATTCAGTGAATTGACAGAATCAATTTATTAACTTTTGCAATCCAGTCCTTTACACAAATAAACAAATCAATCAGTTAAAATTATCAAGTGACCTTATGACATAAACATCTGCAGAATGTGTCTATATTGAACACAATAATTTGCAAAGCTTAACTCACTCTTATCACATGTCATTTTAACACAATAATAACTAAGGTAACTACGTGGTAACAACTTTTTCAGTGTGCCCTGAGCTATGACAATGTGTGATTGACTTAATTAGATTAGCGCGTCTGAAAATCAATAAAGTATTATCAAGTGCCAGTGCCACTTTGAAGCGATTGTTATTAGTCATTAAATATTCTGTCGTGAAAGTCTGGGCTGTGGCTTGATTTATAATATGACAGAGTGCACAAATAGGTACATTATAATACAGTGGAAATGGCAACCAACTGTGAAATATATACCTATACAAAAAAACCCAGTCAAATGTAATGGTGACATTTGGATTTAGGTGGCATGACTCATAATAAATAAAGTCTGTCTAAACTAAATGCAAGCATCAATTACTTCATAATTGGTGCAAATTAAATAGGTGATTAAGCACTTCCAGAAATTGTACCTAATAATGTTGTTGGTGGCAAGGTACTGGACTATAAAATCAAGTCAAAAACAATTTAGGGTGTCCTTAATTTTGCAGTGTTATTAGCTTATTAGCGTTAACAGTCTCTTCAAAACCAAAGGAATAAATTACACAATGTTTTTTTTATCCAGCATGTTACTGTTGGAATACTTTACACAAGAATAGAAATTTTGAAGTCGGCTAGTCAAAACTTAATTTAAATGAGTAATGGAAGCAGGTGATTTCAGTGATAAAATTCAAACAAATACAAATACATAATTAAGATAACTCAAAAGATAAAAAACTGCAAACATTATTATGAAAGGAATATAAATTACATGTTATATTAGCATCATCCATATCTTATGGGCTATTACTTTTTCACAGAACATAGCCTTCTGTTTACATGTTTGTTATTTTATTATAAAAGACAGGGCTAATATCCTTTTAGGGTCAAGGCAAAAGATCTTATAAAATGGATTTTGGCAAGAAAAGGGGTGTAATATAGATTTTCACCTATTTTTTATAGTACTAGTTGTCATTCTATGGTTCCTCACCATTCTATGAAAATAATATTGAAATGTGAGAATGTATATGAGTTATTATGGACCAGATAACCAATGGCTTCTTTGATGTTTTATGCTAGTGCTAGGCAAATATACCACAAAAACATGTACTTTATTAAATCAACACAATATGTTCATTATTGATTTACAACTTTCATATAAATTTGTAGATTTATAGAGTGGTCTTGCAGAGCCAGAACTAAATGTAATGAAATAGTAAATGACACATTTAATTTATTTACATTTACTGGTGAAATTAAGTTTAGTCAGCGGCTATGGAAATGAGGGACAGAGGTCAGATGCCCTCCCCAATGAAATCAAATTGGGGGCTAGGCAGAAGGATGGGTGACTAAAGAAGCTTGTCCCTAATAACACCTTGTGCTAATAACACCTCTTGTGCAAGTGTTATTAAGTGCCCAAATGAATCTCTCAAGTTCTCAACCTTTTATAGAAGCCTTTGCAGTCTGTTCATGATTTTGTGTCAATAGCTCTAAAAGTGATAACTAATTGCTCTAAGGCATAATAAATCTGTGGACATACCTGTACTGCTCTGTACTTTGGATTGTTCCGAAATGCAAATCCCCATGCTTGTATCAATTCTAGGATTTTATTGCGCAGATTCTCATGCTGAGTCGTCTTGACTAGGTCACGTAACATTTCGCAGAACGCTTTTGAAGCCACTTCATCATGTATGCCGGATCCTAAATTGACAGAAAAAAGTGAGTATAGTTTAAACTGAATTAATATTATGTGCAATATACCTTTGCTTTTTGGAATAGTGGTATTAAGTACACAAGTTTTTAAGGTAAGGCCATTCAGAGAGCATCATTGAGAGAGATGGACAACACACATAGAGTGTGATATTTTATTGATATTTTGATATTGCATATGGAAAATTTGATAGTTATGTCAGGGAACCAGCCGTTTTGATTATCTTGCTTGTATCTATCAATAAAGCACAAACTCAATATGTGATCTATGTTTAAAAGGAAAAAGATGGAAGAAATTTTAAATGATGATAACCAAAGCGCAAAAGTAGATGGATTTACTTACCACAGTTTTTGACGATGCTCTCAAGGGTGAGTAAAGCGAACATAGCCTGGTGTGGGTTCTGGGAATACAGCTTCTTCTTGAGCGCCGCAACTGCATACTTTGGCCTTAAAAACAACACCATCATTAACAATCAACAACCACTAGGCAGCATCCACTAATTATAAACAATGTTGTTGGCCATAAATACTCACGTGCAGTCATTTTGGCGGATTAAATCACATATTTGAAGTATCGTGGGCCAGTCGGGTTCCAAGCGAAGATTACTTGTGGCTTTATCTGAAATTAATTATTTCATAATTGCTCCATCAGGTTTGGAGAAACCGTCATGAGTTGTCAAGTTCCACCACTTTGTTATGTTAGAGGAATGCCATGAAAAAGTGTAATGGGCTCCGATCGTGCTAGATAGTTTTTATACGTAGCAAAAGAAAGTGAATCAGACGAACATTTGCTATGCAGAGATATCGGAAGATATTGGATTTGTCACTTGAAATACGATAACATGTACATCTTACAGTTGCATACTTGGTGGTACTTCAGCACATGTTACTTACCGAGTAACTTATCGAAAGTGTTTGCACGAAACATAATTACTAATATTGTTTAATAGCTTTTGTTTTAGAAAACCAACTTTGATTGATTTGGGACAGAAAAATGACAGTACACTTTTGTCAATTTTGTTTTTTTTTTTCAATGTTGGCATATGCTGTGTTGCCACCAAAAAAGCATGAGCTGTATTTTCCTACGTAAAATGGATTAATTATATGCATAAAGTCGGATACACACAAACAGAAGTAGTTTTTAGTTAGTAGTTTACGCGGTTTTTTCATACACATAATGCAACTCTAGATTAAAAAAGACATGAGTTTTAAACGATGTGGTTCGGTTTTTATTTCTCTATTTAATTCCATGCAATGAAAGGAAACTTTCTCTACGTGAAGTGCTTATAGATAACACAATCTCCATGGAGCTTATCTTTGTTTATATTCCGCACAGACCTTATTTATTTTACTCACACTTGACTATATTCTATGAAATTATGAAGTAATTTGTTAAAATTTCCTTAAAAACTAACCGCATGTTGCTCATTTTGGTAAAAAGGAATTCAGAGGAGAGAATAAAATTTAGAACAATGGAAGATCAAACGTTTATTCTTGCAAGACCGTATTTAAAGCAAGAACTTGATGTGAACAAACAGAAGTTGCAAAAATTCGACTCGGAGTTACAAAAGTGTAGTACCCAACTAAGTGCAGTGAAGTTGCAAGTGTCAACGCTGCAGCTTCGAATGACGGTAATGCAACAAACGTACCGCGAAATAATGGAATTAAGACAAATTTTACTCAATAAATATAAGTTTACAAGAAAACTAAAATAGTGTGCTATGCATTAAAGCGAGTGGATTTTTAGCTAAAAAAAAATTGAGTTTGTATTTGAAGACTTATTACTATGTGTGAGTGAAACGATTTGTTATAAGTTATTTTGATTATAATTACTTATAATTTGTTTTTAAGTGAATTCAGAGAATGACACAGTATGATACACTCTTATCTACTCTTAGTTACAAAGTAATATATATATATATATATGTGTGTGTGTGTGTGTGTGTATATAGGTACTTACCTACAACAGCTGATTTAATCATGCTTTACTTTACGGAGATCCTTAACTATGTACTAAAAACAATTACCTACCTGATTTCCTTACCCCCGACGTGTAAAATATCTCTTCGTTTCTGCGACAAATGTACGTTTTCACGTAACACCTCCCTCTTCACTGTCACACAAATAAGCACATGTCAAACAGACCCAACTGTCACCACCGCCACTATTCTATACGCTGATCCGTTTCGGAACTCTCTACAAGCCCATTTTCAAAGCAGCGAAACCGCCATTCAACGTGTTATTCTACTGTCAAGTAAACCATAATCTCAATTAGTGTGTACTTTGGTTTTATAATTAATTAAATTGACACGCATATACTATTATCACACGTGTGGTATATTAAGGTGATGAAATTAAGTGTTTTTAGTTCATGTCACAGAATAACTAATCGTTTCATATGTGTACAAAAGCGTTCACTACTCATCCATAGTTGTCGCTAGTAGTATACAATTTACATTTAGTATACACTCTTCATGTAATTTCAGTAAATTAAATCATAAGAAACAGCGTTTAGTGGCGATTTTTTGTATTTACTTTATTTAATACCTTATGACCTTTAGTTTTTACAAGTAGACATATTAGGTTCTTTCAGTAAGCAAGTAGATTAGCAAAACACAAAAGCGGCGCCACCGTCTATGCAATGGGTAGTTATAAATGTTATAGTTTATTAATAACAGCCATGAGATCCAGTTATATTAAGCTGAAAATTTCAACGCTGAAGGATTTTCTGCAGTCTTCTCCAGTTTACCTACTCTTATTTTTAACATACCGCGAGATTGCTTGGTTACTGTTATTTTTAATTTTTAAAATATAAAAAAAAAAACATTTATTTCAAGTATCCCTACCAGCAAACCTAGTAGGAGTAGTAAGCTTAGTAGTATATACCTATCGGCGGCAAATTATACTTCACCGCCTTGTCCTTCATGATCCCTATTCAACTTTGTAGTCGCATATCTTGCGTTACTACATTACCACAAAAATATGCGACTACAAAGTTGAATAGGGATCATGAAGGACAAGGCGGTGAAGTATAATTACGATCAGCCTTCACTTAAGGTAAGTTCGACTGATCTTATAAATAATTGGCCTTGATTATGTATGATGCAGGTGTAGGTGACTATATTGAATGTAGACTTTGCCAAATTTTGTGCCCCTGAATATTATAGGTACCTATTTTGGTAAAAGTGATTTTGTAACCTACACAGGGAATGACAATCATCGTTAAGATAAAAAGTTTGTCCAAACTCTAGGTGTCTTTATTTATGAAGTATCTTCCTGTTGTATTTGTAGAGTCAAACTAACAATCGTAATCGTAAATAGTATCTTAGATTAGATTAGGCGCTATTTTATTGCAAATCAAAGATAGTAAGTACGGGAAAGATACGTACTCAATAAGACGTACACATCTAACCTATACGTGGTAAATATTTTTAAATGATAGCATAGAAAGAAAAGAAAAAGAAAGATATAGGACAACAATCTTACGAATTTAATTTTAATCTCAGTGTAAATAAATGGATCAAGTTTGGTTTTGCAACTCAACCTCGTGCCCATGCAAGGGCTCAGGGTAACTGAAGCTAAGGGTGTCGCCGTCGACGGACACGTCTGGGCGGACATCATCATCATCAAATAAACGGATCACTCTCGTAGTCGTAAATCACTCGAGTTTAGCCCGACGTTCATCATCATCATCACCCTATATTAGTCCACTGATGGACATAGCGTCCTGTCTTCAGCTTGCCGCATTCAGCATCACAGAGAAAAAATGGTCTAGCTCAGGGGTTCCCAAACTTTTTCACTTTGCGGCGCATCTTTCATTTTTGTATTTCGTCCCGGCGCCCTGTGCCAAGTTTGTAGCTGTGTGTGTATACAGTAGACGCAATGGCATCAATACGGTACCTAAGAGAAGAGGAAACAGAAATGTATCACGGCACCTCTGGGACTCTTCACGGCGCCCCAGGGCGCCGCGGCGCACAGTTTGGGAACCCCTGGCTAGCTCAAAGAATTAGCAAGAATTGGCAAATGGGCCGGCCATAATATCGCGAAGAACCGACAACCGTTGGGTATACGTGTTCTTGAGCGGAGACCGCGACTCGGCAAACGTAATGTAGATCTGCCAAAGCTTGCTGGCAGATGCTGGATGCGGCAAGCCCGACATGTTCCGGACCAATTCGTAGTCCTTCCTCTGGGAGCGCAAGACTAGGTGGCAGCGAGACGTATACTGCGCGCTCTGCTGGTAGGCTCTGCTCGCGCGACACATGATCGAGTCTTACGGTCGTTTCATTTTAATTTTATTTTGTTTTTATTTCACCAGTTTCGCCGTCTCTAAAACTAATCCGTTAAAATAAATATTGTTGTTATTTTGTTTAGTTATATTTAGTATAATTAATCAATAATTTGATTAAGTATTGGTTGTACCTACACATAATCTAATGTATTAATTGCGGAAGAGCGGGATCTCCTAACACAGGTATTTTGTACTTAATGAGAGGTCCCAACCTTCTCTCTAGCATGTAAAAGGCTGTTTACCAATAAAATTATTTTTGATTATTGATTTTCATTTTGATTTTTGAATCTGTGAGTTTTGCTTGTGGTAAAGTGCTAAGTGCTAAACTCGTTTATTTCTGCTGAGTAAGTATGTAAAAGGCACGTTGTCATGATGTACCTAAGTCTAATTCTTAAAATTAGCCACAAGTCCACAACCCACTTTTTGTCGATACCTAAGCAGGTAAACTATTCATCTCCACCACTCAAAGGTTGGCTGGTAGAGATCCCTTAAAGGGATAAGTCCGACTTTGTACTCGAATTTGATTGTTTATGAATTGTGTTTTTATCCTATTTTTTTGCACAATAAAGTGTTTACGTACAATTACTGATATTCGGAAACACTTCCCAAACACGAAGACCGTACAGCCTAGTGGTTAAAAAGAACCTAAGTATGAGGTTTGAGGTTTTGGGTTCGATCCTCGGGCAGATATTCGTAAGATGAAAACGAATGTTTGTGCTGCTCGATCCTTATATGTTTTGGTATATAATTATATACTTAAGTACTTATGAATTTATCTTTATAATTATGTTTAGCCGTTGTCTAGCCCCTATAAGTACAGACTATGCCTATTTTCTGAACTAGGTCAATTAGGTGTCAATAATAAAATTGCTCCTTCATATTAAAAAAAACAGTAATCATAACAAATTTATGGCTTATAGCTAAGGATAATAAGGAAGAATTATGTTTGAAAGCTTAATATTATCATTGTTGTTTATTCGCTGAGCCCGGGGCAATCGGTGCCGATACCGACACACACATTTGAGTTTAACAGGTAAATAATTTTAAGTAAGTACCCCTCTATCACTCTAATACATTATTATCTCTTTATAACTACTACCTAAACTACCTATGATAGTGCAAATGCCAATTATGTGATAATCACTGGTTGTCCAGCACATCAGGGAAATAGTTCAGATAGATAAACATTTTTGTGCAAGTGCTATTATGCAAATGCTATTATGGAATGAAGTAATATCAGAGCACGACTATAATTTAATCCAGTTAATTTCACACCACACTTTGACATCATGATTATTATCCTAGATTTGGTTTTCATTAATTATTATTGTGTGCCCTTACAGGGCGTCATGGACTGACTACTGTAATGTAATTCAAATTGAAACTGAATGCGCGGTGTACCTACAAAGTTGAGAAATACAAGACTTTTCACATGAAACTACCGTGAGATTCGTATAACGAAATAAACGGATCACACACTTATGTCAGACGAGTATAGCCCGACATGTTTCGGACCAATCTGTAGTCCTTCCTCTGGGAGCACACGCTTCGCCGGTAGCGAAACGTAAACTGCGCGCAGCGGCTCGGCCTAACATGTATACTCGACTGACATTACATGAATGATCCGTTTATTTCACTATAAAATTCAAAGCTGTTTTGAAACCATGTTTTGGTAACATATCTTTCCCATTTTATTACACATGTAATTTAGCACCTAGAGACGTCATTTTAATTGTAATTAAAAGACCCTTAACTGTATATTTTTAGAAAGATTCTTGATGAAAATCATCGTTGAATATGTATTATTAAGAATGTTTCTGGGTGCAGCAGTTAGTCCTGCATACACGAGCCATCCATGCAGTCAGGACGACACAGTTGACGTGTACGGAACTATCCAATGCTTCATCGTCACCTGTATTTCCCGGGATGCACGAGAGGCCGGCGGAATCGCAACGGCCCTGGCAATCGAAAGAGCAGCGGGGAACCTAATTCGATAATCACAATGCTCTTGAACGGCGGTCCATCTGTCATGTCGTGCCGAAATGGCGAGGTGTAGGGGGATTGTTACATCCCGTATGTCGCCGGGAGGAAGGTTGCTATGAGCGAGGTGTTAAACTAGTACGTAAGTAAGCTAGAATTACATTGAAGTCTTTTTTGTGCAAATAGAGCAGTACATAAAATGTGCGCACTTAAAAACGCTTCTCCAACTGCATTCACCACTACATTTTCGCAAATAAATATTCTATAATCTTTATTCTTTACAAATCGTATTTAAACTAAAGAGCGCCAAAAAAGTCGCCTAATCTGTTCCTTCCCTTAATTGCAAGGGACGTGTCAAGAAACGACTCTTTAGGGATCCCGGAGCGCTGTCCACATTTAGGTCAACCCTTTACGTAAAGTTTGTAATCAGGAAAGTTCATTATACTTACTAGTAAACGCAGAATAGAAGAGTCATTATAACATTTGTAACTGTCGGCCCAGTACGAGTTTTCACCAAGAATCGAGTAGGTAGGTAGTAATTTTATCGTATCGCTATCGAGATAACCTAACCAACTTAGAAAAGTTGAAAAACCCTCGACATTGTCATTTCAAAGTTTAATATTTCAAAAACTGGTGAACCGATTTTAATGAAACTTAGCTAAGAACCATCTCGATTAAACTAGCTTTCGATTAAAAACAACCGCAACGAAATCAGTCCATCTGTTTGGGAGCTATGATGCCACAGACAGATACACAGACACACAGATGCACAGATACACAGGTCAAACTTATAACACCCCTCTTTTTCGTCAGGGGTTAAAAATAAGTAATCTTTGCTCTCCCGTTGACCTCTATATGAGTCAAAAAAATTCCAGACGTTCCGCGGCATTATCTTTTCAAAGATAATGGTGCGGAAAATCAGGTTTTTTACCCATAAATGTGTTTGCTTACCGGGAATAGGCACTTACAGAAAATTAAACCTTAAAAACTCTCAATATGTTTTTTAAGATAGGAGAACATCTTTTGACAAATCTCTGAAGTTGAGTTAAAGTTTCAAAACTAAGTGCTTCACGACATAGATGAATGGATAGAAAGCAACGGACTAAGCATCGCTGGACCGCCGCTGACATAATAGCTACTCTTTTTTAAGCTTAAAACTAATTAAAACATTCGTATATACTAAATACCCCTCATTAGTAGGACAATTTGTCTCGTTCACTTGCGTATGTGAATTGCAACATCACCAGAAAGCGTTGATCTCTACTTTCCCAAATGACATTTGCCGCAAGAGCTCTTATTAAACTGCTTAAGTAGCTTTGAGTGATTGACAAGCAGACGTCCGACAAATGAGGCATGTTGACAAAAGGTTTATGTCGAACAATCAAGCTGCTACTGGCGCAACGTGTGGAGGCGTTTGAGAATGCAGTAGTGTAAGAAGTTTGCCTTACCCCGAATACTCATAAACGATATTTATATTTTTTGAGACTTCATTAAGGAGGGTGTTGCCTTATTGTCTGGAAAGATAGCTATGGAGCAAGCCGAAAAGTCGTGAAATTGATGATGATGTGATGTAGTGATGACTCTTATTAGTACCTTTCTAAAAGGTGTGACGGGAGCAGTAACTTATGATAAATGGATCATATTACGAGCTTCATTGCCTGGTTAGAAATGTTTTTGATACTGACAACAGCCAAAAAGTATCAACTGTGAAATGTAGATGGCCCACTGAGAAGTACAAGATCAAAGTTTGGACACTTACTATTTTTTGACCTATTGGACCTTTGGCTAAGCCTGTTTACGAAAAGCTTCAGTATAAATGATTAACCTAAATGTTTTATTTCATCAACTTAATTAAAATTCTCAATCCGTCTGACAGCCTTGACAGGTTGCTGACAGGCTGACCTTAGGGACCTAATTACCAACCATCTCTACTCAAAAACGCAAGCGGGTCCTAACCTCGGATAATCCCAATAATCTGCACCGCATCCAGCGGAACGCACAAAAATCATATCTGCAACTGCGAACAGAACACCGTCAATTGTTTCCGAACGCGTGGCTAGTTAACAAATAATCGCGGTTCACAATTGGTGTAGGTACTGGCGGGCTAGAATGACACTGCACGCATCGCCAGTCCACGCTATCCTGGCGATCAACGCGCTCGCCAGGACCCGCTATGACACTACCCTGAGTGCTGGGCACCTGGCAAAAACAAACGACAGTCGAAACGGTTGAAGAACAGTTTTGCGATGTACGAAAACCTGGTGTACGTTGTTAGTTAAGTTGGTTCGAGTTTTAAATTGTGAATGAGAAGCCGCTTGATGACACATTGCCGCGGTAAGTGTAACTTAAAAGTAACTTACTCTCGTACTTGCTTAAATAAATTTAATCGTTAATTTCAGTTAATTTTTTTCTTTAGACTAAAGATATTGTTAAAAAAATTAAGTGGATTTGTTGTATTGTTAAAGTACCTACCTACCATCTCTAGGTATGGCATTTAGGCAGTTAGGTACTGTATCCTGTAGATAGCTTCAAATAATAGGTAGGTACCTAAAATGCTGTTTTTTCCGCTTCCACACCTTATTATGTATTTGCTAAGACTTTATCTTCTAAGAATTACCGCTGATTCAAACGTCAAATATATTTGCTGTAAAACACTGCCAAGTCAGCTGATATCTCTAGGAAATGTTATGTTATTTATGCTCACTTATTTAGAACGACATGTTTTGTCAACACAAGCAGCAAATTTGAATTGTAAATGCATATTGTTATACCGCAACCATGGACCTACACGGTGTAAATAGTAATAGTGACACAGGTGCAATTGATAAAATGAATTTGTTATTGAAGATTACAGATTCATTGAGTGGCCTCTAAGTTATTTATTCACTTGGAGACACGGACACCCTCTTTCAAACTGCATTCACGACTTTACAAGTATCTGATTATGTAGGTGTATGTAACGTGGTCTAAGACCTAGTTTCTAGGAACTTAGATGTTAGCTTAAGCTCTTGTATGCTCAGTCTGGTAGAAGACAAGTACTAAAATACTACTTAAGTGTTTAAGATGTTTCGACAACGATAAAGTTGTACAATGTAACGAAATGAGGATAGGCTCAAAGCACAAGGTTTTGACCAGCTCTAAATGTTAAAGGACCTTTTCTTCGTATTAATTTCGTCCACTTCTGATCATAATCGGTCGGCTTTGACGTTCGTGTCCTCGTACTATATCTAGTTTTAAGGCTTAGTTTTAAGTAAAACTGAAAACCAGAGCTGCGTTTTGCCACAGATTCATGCTGGAGGGTGGCGCTTTTCCCACTGCACTAAGAACTAGTACTTATGTAATAGTTTTAGCAGGGACAATAGGCCGGTATCTGTTTGTAGTTAACGTCAGAGCAGCAAGCTCCAACCAATCAATCCTAAAACTATTCCTTATGCAAAGCTTAGGTAACCTGAAAAAAAAATTAAAACCCCCCGACATTGTCATTTAAAAGTTCACCTCGACGCATCGAAATCGGTAGATCGGTTTGGGAGCTATGATGCCACAGACAGAGACATCCATACACAGATAAACGGATACACAGGTAAAACTTACAACACCCATCTTTTTGCGTCGGGGTTTAATAAAGAAAGCACAGATGGTTCTCCATTCGGGACTAAGGCTAAATCAAAATCTTAGAAACTGCACATCAGAAATGTATCTCAAAACCAGCATGAATGGACAGAACCTGGTGTGTACATCATTTACACACAAGTACCAACTATATCTAAGACTCTTAATTACAATATCAAGTTGATAGTGACCCGTAAATTATAGCGGTACGAATCCGAATGATTTGATTAGTAGGTTAGAGATGACACGAGCGAGAGATCTCACGCGACATCTAGAGTTGAGTCATTATTCTCGGTTAGGTAGTTCGTTTAGTGTCGCGACCCCTTTAAATAAAAGTTTGTTGCCAAGTTTGAATCGAACTAGCTCCAAGGGGTTCCGTGCCGCCATGAAGTATTTAACGCAATTTTTTTTAAACGTTTCTGTCCATACAGAATCCCCATGGATCTGTTGTAATTTTTGAATTTTATTTTATCTTTATTATTATAGTTATTTATGCAACTTCATAATAAGAGCCATTTAGACACGAGTGCGAGATTATGACATGAGGCGTAGTCGAATGTCATAAAAGGCAAGCATGAGTATACGTTACGTTTGTAATTTATCACTAGCTTTTCGGTGAAGCAAAACATCGTGAGCAAACCTGCAGACTCCTGCGAAGCAATTCAATGGTGTGTATGTGAAGTTCCCATTCTGCACTGGACCCTTGGGAATTATAGCTCATTCTGAGAGGCCTGTGCCCAGCAGTGGGACGTAAAAACAAGGCTGAAGATGATGATGATGAAGTCATAACGTTGCTAACGTTATCTTCTCCATTTAACCTGGGGTGTTAACTTCTCCATTTGACGGACGCACAAGTACTTACTGAACGAACTTTCGTATAAATTCTGCACCTACCCGAGTATTGTAACCTTAAAAATATGACTTAATGTACACCACGTCTCTTAATCCCAAGCGGTCTCCAGTCGAAACCATCAGCATGCCCATTATCAGTTATAAAGATGATCAGTCCATACTGGTCCCAACTGAACTTTTAGACTTTGATTTGCGACTTTGATTACTCCGCAACTCTTTCCCTGTGCGTGATCCAAATCATTCATAGCGAGGCATCGGGCCGTAATCAAATCACTGGTCAATTGTACGACGTACCGTAGTAATAGTCCTCGATGTGCAATACTGGGCCAAAATAGACTCTTCCTGTTGGTCCATTCAGTGGTAAGGAAGGTAATTGTTGCAATAAATTTTGATTTCTGTATCACATGAAGACAGCACTGTTAGCAAGTTTGCGACTGTGCGAGTGTGCGACTTGCTTGGGATATTTAGAAAAAGACGTACCTCTACATAGCGATGTAGAGGTACGTCTTTTTCTAAATATCCCAAGCAAGTGAAAAAAATGACAGTAGTTACAGCCTTCTCGTTTACACAACGCAATCGAATTCTGTCAGAAATACCTACCTCCACCCATCGACGTAGAGTTTACAGACGAACGAGTAGAGGTAACAGTGATATTCAGAATCGCCGACCCGCCGTTATGGCAAATTTTTTCTTCTTTTTTATACTTCTTATATATTTAAATATTTTTAAGTGTAAGTGGGTACATACCTGCTGCTTCACATTTTTTTACCTATAATTATATACTGCCTACTCGGTATATATGAACTCACGTATACATGCTTAACCTAAAGGGCAGAAGTTAATAAGAAAAGTTATGGCTTGTCCTTACATTATGGAAAACAGAACTTACGTAACCTACGGATGCCATCACATACATACCTACATAAATTCATACATAGGTAGATAGGTATATCAAATTTTGATAACAATAAATTGGTAATGTTAAACGTCACTTTCTCTTGTTTTATAATTTCCATAACTTCCTGTCTCTATTAATTTTAGTAACAGGATGAGCGTTTAGATTTTGAGATAAAAACGTAATTCATAGAGTTATTGCGCTGTTAGTATAGATGGATGTATAGCATAGAAATATGGTGGTTTAATTGGGGCACCTACTTAATAATCCTACGATTTTATATTGTGAAAATTCGTGTGTGTGTGTGTGTGTGTGTGTGTGTGTGTGTGTGTGTGTGTGTGTGTGTGTGTGTGTGTGTGTGTGTGTGTATGTGTGTGCATGTGTGTGCATTTGTTACATTTTTACGTTGAAACGGATAACCGTAAATTAAGGCTGATAAGATTAAGGCCGGATAAGGCTGACTATAAAGTCAGCCTTGGATGTGAAAAGGAGATAGCTTTTACACCCTAATTAACACATTAGGCAAGGCTACTTTTTCCTGGAAATTTTATTAAAATTCTTCGAGGAAAAAGCTTCGGGCTCATGTAAATTTTACGTAAAACCTAATTGGTTATCAATATTCATGTTAGTGTCAGTATAATATATCATAATTTATTACCTTGAGCTTAATCAAATGAATGAAGAAACAACTTTTTTTCAAATAGACGGAAAATTAGAAGGCGGTATACTTACTCTATTAATCAATCCTATACCTACGTCATTTCATTACAGTATGCGTAAAATATAATAAAAATAAAGGAAATTACCGCACAGTATAATATTACGTACTTACCCATTAGGTACCCTGTTAACACTACAAACTCTAAAACTCTCCAACGGATTTTGATGCGGTTTTCACCATCATTTACAGATAATCTTTTCCGAAAGGTTTACATGTATAATACATTCTAATTAAATTCATAAGTAGTGGAGAAAACCGCGCAAAGCCGGGGCGGGTCGCTAAATACATTATAAAATACTGATCATTGAAAACAGGTAAAACAACTTTGTACTTATTCAATAGAACTTGTATGAATGCGTCAACAACCTTTGCTGTGAAGTTTACATTGACATTGCATTTAATAGGGTCATTGCTTCTGGCATTTTCCACCAGGGCGGCGCTAGTGGACGGTGCAGTCAGCAGCAGAAATAGAAGTAAACTGTCGAATGCATCATCAAAAAACTGAGAACCTCCTCCTACTTCTACTATTCATTTCTAATAGTGACTAATGTAAAGACTTAGATCTTTTTGAACTCCTCAACTGCTTAGGATAAGTACATATGATTTTAACTGTACTTATTGTTGAAGCGACCTCTTTATATTTTAATTGTTACATTTAAAATGAAATAGCAACACTTGTTTTCTATTACTTTATTATCCAAATTCAATGCAATACATAATAGCTCTACATAATTTATTTAGCTTTATTTAAATACGTTTATTTCTTTTACATTTTACGAACTTTCAGTAAGGTACACTTACTAAAACTAAGTTCCTTCCTGAATAAGTTGGGCTATTACTCTAGGGGCTGATTTTACAAAACACACCTGCGAAAATAACACTCGAAAATGTAGAAAAAAAAATGTGTTGAATTTTAAATGTAGATTTTGGACTATCCAAGCTAGCCCGCCCTTGATTCAAATACACTAAGATGAACCAGATCACTTGAAAACTGCGCACGCGCTCATTATTAATTACTGGGCACTCGTAATTGAAACCGGCCTTCGTTACGTGTATGCGCAGGTAGGTAGGAAGGTAGGTTACGTCCGATGACGTACGTCATACTTTTTATTGCCCACCTTCGGGTAATAATTATGCTACTGCACTTGTCATTGCGTTGCATTGCGCTGTTAAAAGCTATGTATATCTATGTTGCGTATAGGTGAACCGCATAAAGTGCCGTAAATAAAGACATACGATAATTTATGTAACATTTATTTATGTGCGTCAAGAACGTATATTATCTGCGTCTATAAACGTTGCTTTATCAACTTTTCATGGTGTTATCGAATCTGTACTGTATCTATCTATCAATCTTTAATTCATAGTTACAAAGGCGAAGCAAAGTAACAATTACTGGAATTAAGGTGTCAAACATTAGGACGTTTAATTCATTTTCTACGGGTACGGCTATTTTTAACCGACTTCAAAAAAGGAGGAGGTTCTACGTTCCACTGTATGTATGTTTACAATTGTAAAATAGCCCGAGTACCTAGTTGAAGACAGCATTGAGTTCAGTTAGAATTGCTGTAGAGTCGATTACCTATACATTTATCGAATATCTTTAATTAGGCGACCACTCAATTCAAAATATTTTTTAAGTGAATGATTTTCAGCATTTTCGAGGCAATAAACCAAATAAAATGTTTTGGTAGTTCGACTTTATTCGAGACCAGCAGACAGGGTTAACGAAAGTTTTTTCTATCGGTTCATTTTACGCCAATTCAGCAAAAATAAAAAAAAGCATTAATCAAGAGCCTTAAAAATAACACAATGAACAATCTTAGCTACTTCATCTTAAGTAGATAGGTATAATAGTCTTATAGTAAATGATCTTACGATACCAAGTAGGTAGTCTCAACATCTCGGCACCTACACAGCCAATCAACCAATGACGTCACATTAATTCAACATTCCAGGTTTGCTGAAATGGAATAAAATTTTACAAGGTTTTCCGCAATATCGCAGATACGTGGGTAGAAGACTTCCGCGGGAAGTCGTAGTGTTAACAGCTTGAAGTATGACGATCCGGCACATCCTATATAGCAGCGGTCGTCAACCGTTGACTGTACCTATTTTAATCAAATTAAGAAAAAAGTAAAGGAGAAGGGACTTGCAATATTGTTTAGTGGCGGTGTATTTACTTAGAATTTCAGCACAGCTTCAAATCAACATCGATCTAATCGTGTACTTAGAAATACTACAGTAGCAAATCAGGTAATGGAACTACTTAATATATAAATTATTCCTTAAATTAAAATATGGAAAAGGAGGACCTCGAAAGAGACTTTACCCGCCGTCTACCGCTCACAATACAATACAATACAATAACTCTTTATTGAACACCACATAACAGACAAAACAAGAAATAACCGCCGGACTCACCGGATTCGTCTAAAAAAAATTACTTTTACTCATCAATGTATAAAACATTAAAGATAGGCCACGCACCTGTTCAGCGCTGACAAAATGCGGCCCTCACTCATTAGCTCTCATTCGACTGACATAATGTCAAACATCAAGGGATACTGTCACCGAATCACCTACAATTGCTTGTCCGCGCGCTGTGAAGCAGTGGCGTATCTCTATATTTTGGTATATCAAAGCTTTACTTTATTTTAAACAATTTATATACTCACTAGCGACCCGCCCCGGCTTCGCACGGGTGCAATGCTGATACTAAATACACTACAGAAAAACTGTGAACGTTGTATATAAAAACATAGCGGTCCGCTCCGGCTTCGCACGAGTATAAAATATATAGCCTATGTGATTATAAGGATTAATGCTGTATTGGTTAAAATCGCTTCGAAAATTAGCCATTATTTGTCGTAAAAAGTAAATGACAAAAAAAAATTAGTGTTGGTTATCCATAAGAGATAGACATATACCATCACGGATTTTTCTGTAGACCTTTTCAATGTGTACAATACTTAGTACATTATTTTGATAAAACTCGTAGGGTTCAGCCTGCGTTTGCAATGTAAGCGGAAAAAATGTAATTATTTACGACATCACATTAGAAACCTCAAAAATAACAGTACTTCTCCACTATTTAATGGACGTTATTATACATATAAACCTTCCTCTTGAATCACTCTATCTATTAAAAAAAACCGCATCAAAATCCGTTACGTAGTTTCAAAGATTTAAGCATACAAAGGGACAGAGAAAGCGACTTTGTTTTATACTATGTAGTGATAGTGATAGTGATGATAGTGATACGTATTCATTTTGAACCGTGTGTGTGTTTTTCAAATCGTGTAACAGAGTAGGTACTTCATATCTAATTCTTCGTTCAAAATGATAATATGAAATTAAGGGCTTGAAGTCAAAAACGTCGAATAGGTAATAAAAAGTAATAGAAACGGAAATCAAAGTTTCAGCAGTACCTAAACCAGACCCAAAATTAAGTGATACTTACTTTCCTAGAAAGCGACTGTCACTTTATTAAAACTTGGGAGAAGTTCAATTTTAACCCAAAACTGTGGCTAAGCATATTCCAGTTCTAATGGGTTGAGGACCGCTGCTATACCAAGGACGGACCATGCCGAAATGAAGTTTCTTCATGCACTTGACGGAAAAGAAGGACCATTATTAAATTTATGCTGAGTAGCGAAACACTGGTACCTATATGTAACTTAATAATTGTAATGTTAACTTAGTAACTTAGTAATGGTTTAAGACATGAAAATTCGTTTTAACCTACTTACTTTTTCCACTGCTATTCTGCTATTTTCCTTTGAATTAAATTTAGATTTAATCTAGTCTTCAACATAATGAAATGTATCTGTAATTTTATTGTCTAACTGTAGAACAAAAATGTGCTACTCGATAACAGATGGCGCTAACTGCAAGCGGCGACAAAAACGTAAATCACGTATCTAACACAAAGTTTCATAATTCACAACAAAATAAAAACAAAGAAACCATCACTTTATCAAAAACTTGAGATTTGTAATTTCAAAACTGTTAACCATGTACTTACTGCATCTTTAAAATCTGTCGCGAGTGAGTTCTATCTCTCATTGTCCACCAATGAGAGACAAACTAGCTACTGGCATATGCTATGATTGGTAGAAATTGAGAGATAGACCTCACTCGACACTAGCGATCCTAGCGGATTTTTGACTAGCGATAGCCCTTGGTTATTGAATGGAGTTGCACACGCTCGTCTTAGTAATAGCAAAGGACTAGCCAGCTCACACAGCTGGGAAAATTTTACACCGATAAATAGTTTATTGAACACAGATTTTGTGACAATTAAATAAACGGTTCAATCACGTGTAATAGTCGAATTTAGCCCGACATGGTTCAGACTGATTCAACGTCCTTCTTCTGGAACTGCACGACTCATCAGCAACAAAACGTACAACCGAAGAGTAGCCGTACTTGTTACGTTTCGCTGTCATGGAGTCGTATGCTTTCAGAGGAAGCACTGCCGATGTCGTTCTAAACTAAAATTATACACGTGAATGATCCGTTTATTTCACTATCGTTAGTCTCACGGTAATTTCATGTTGAAAACGATTTTCAGGAAATAAATAAGGTAAATATCCCTGTGCCCGACGCATGCGTAGCAATAAAGGTTACAAGGGTACTAGTTATTGGAATTAACGTGTTGATCATTGGGACGGTTACCTTAGACAATTTGATATTTACATACTTAAATACATATTAAACATCCAAGACCCAAGAACAAACATTCGTATTCATCATACGAACATCTGCCCCGACCGGGATTCGAACCCGGGACCTCAAGCTTCATAGTCAGGGTCTCTAACCACTAGGCTATCCGGCCGTCAATGGGAAAGTGAGCAGAGTATCATGAACGCTGTTTGTTGCTGCGGTATGGAATAACTTTTGAGTTTTTGACCCACAAACTTTTTATGCGATAAATCTAAAATCAACTTTACTTAACAAAGATAGTTAAGACAGTCGCAGATTGTATGTAGTATTAATTCACACCATTTAATTTCCAGGGCCAACCCAAGACACCAAACCCAGACACAATGAACTCTCAGCGCAACATAATCAATGCTCTCGGTAGAAGGCCAAGTGAAAGCACCAAGTCGTGACGACAGTTCTCCTGGGATATTCAACCATGGCCGCCGAACCCTCGTCCTACGAGATGGAGGTGCGAACCGAGGAGGCCCCGAAGGAGAAACCAAAACCGACTCTCTCGTCAGGGAAGATATTCTACAACCCCGGGGTCATCGAGGAAGAAACGGATGAGACCAGTGCCTATAATAGCTCGATGGTGGAATCTCCGATGCTGGGAGTTGGGTTCAGGGGCAGTGGGTTCCTGAGACCGCCTATGATGCATACGTCGAGTAGTTTACACAGGATCCCGACGTATAGCAGCTCCATTGGACAGAGTACGGTCTACAGGCAGGATACTTGCAGGTAATAGCTACATCTTAGCTTTAATGGCTGGCAAGGCGTCTGCAAGCCAAGGCGAGTGGCTGGAGGCCATTAATACAACCAGGATAGGATAATTATGCCCTGTGGATCATTTTGAAACAGGTACGGTGATGATATACACTCGAAATTAGTTGCAAGTCTGTATATTGCTACAAAATTATGGCGTGGATATATTTTTGGCTAGTTAAGGATAATTTCTAGGTCCATAAGTTTTTTACTACTCTAAAGGGTTTTCGAATTCATCACACTTTTTCTCTATTATTATAGTGTTAATTTTGTATGATTTGTAAATTCGTGATTCAATAAACAGCTGTAATCATTCAGGTTGCTCATTAACTGTTTTGTGAAATAATGTAAGGTGAACATCCCAATGATTGACAGTTTATTCCAATCGTTGACACCCTGCTTGTCACCTTTATTGGTACGTATTAAGATTGAAGGTGCCACTTTGGATCAGTGTCGGGGAAAAGGACATTTACCTTAGTTGCATTGTGATCTGGAAAATAAGTTTTGTGCATGTATTCAAAATTCGCATGGACAAGTGGTATGTGGTTAACAAATTTTATGTTGCTCTTGCGCACCAGTTAGTAGGCTCTTGCAACCGATTGTTGATCACTTTTTGTGCTAATTAATTTGTTCGCTTATTTTGGACGCTTTCCGTAATCCTAGGGACAGGCGCACTCTTGATGCAATTGATAACTTTGTTATCAAGATTAAAGAAGCAAAAGTATTTCTAGTAATAATATGTAAGTACTTACATCCATCGAGTTTTGAAAATGACATACTTACTTACTTTCATCAGGAAAAATTGATTCATATTAGATATCTGCCATTATCTCTATCCAAACAGTCGAAACGAGTATTTCTAAGAAAGATAAAATTACGTGAAGCAAACATTTTGTCACACTAAGGTACCTACTTCAAAATAATTAAATACTGCGAAGCATTTGTTTATTCTATTATGGGAATCGTGAGCTGAAGGTTAACTATGTATTCTGTAGGTATGTGCAAATTCTTACTTATTATTCGCATATACCTAAGTATTAAGTTTATCTTTAGGTACCGAACTTGTCTACTTGTAGTTTTAGTTAAATTGGCAAATAAAGAATCAGGAAAAGTTATGCGGATTCACAATTCAAACTGAAAAGATATTTCACTGAAAAATAATTGATATCCAAAGATGAAAAATAATTGACATCCACATGGTTACCTATCAATAAAAAAATTATGAAAACTGATTTCCTGACAAATTTCTACACTATAATACTCGTAATTACTTATTGATCAACGTGTTGATATTATTGTCAAGTTATCTGATCGAGGGCTAAAAGAAATATTACTGTTATTCGTAGGTGGCATACGCACTGAATCACAATTCTTGAAAGCCATATCTAATCTAAACTTAGATAACTGACTTATACTCATCGAAATAGTTTTCGTCAATGTTTATTCGAAAATCGATAGTCGATACTATTGACCGTGCGAGCTTCATTTGTTTTAAACGTGAAATTGTTCTAGAATTTTCTTTTGTCCTTTTTTGTGCTGAAACGATTGAAAACACGTGAATAGTGTCAGAAAATGCGCCGGAGACGTAAATAGTGCGATAAGGGAGACATTATCGTTGTTGACCAACTTTGTTCCACTTTTGTTTGATTTAATCACCTGAGTGACAAGGTATGTCTTGGCTAGTCTATAGCGTAGTACTGGGTAATAGTGGGTAATATACCCACCCGGCTGTAAACAAAACACAGTTAAAGGATTTTCTTTAATGACAGAAATTGGGTCACGTCATGGTATAAGCTGTAAAGTAACCTTTCAAACGCAGGTGTGCTCGTAACAGGCGAATTAGAATTTTTGCAGTTGACTGTACAAGCATGAACCTGCATGGGTTGAGCTTTTCAAATAAGTCGGTGTTTTTTGCACATTTGAAGATTACTTCGGAAAAAAATCCTGAATTATTGAAATTCCATTGTTAATAGATATTTGGAATAAACCAACAGGTGGACTTTGACTGCTTTTGCCCGTATTGACGAAGTGTTGAATTTTCATTAAAAGTCCATACTCAAACTTACACATGGCGATTTATGATTCGTCGTGTTAGCTACCCTTACCATCTTACAAATTTACTTTATTCAAGAAAATAATCATAATGCAGTAATGTGGTAATAATTGATCAACGTCGATTGCACTTACAAAGATACCTAAGTGGCTAGGTATACCTATATATACCTAACAACATTTTACAACACATCAATTTAAAAAAATTAAGCACTATAACAGTTTTAAATGATTCGCGGTTAATTGCATTAGACATAATTAAAACGGGATATTGATCAACGTCATCAGTCATCAACGTCGTCAGATCAGTTTGCCCGTTATCATGATGCATGCAACTGCATCGAAATATCGGGAGCTCATCAAACCTATAAGGTAATCGCGGTCAATATCCCGTTTTCATTATATCTAATTAAGCACTATGTCCATAGATTAGGTACTGAATAAAAGTTTCTAGCTAATATTACCACAAATTCGAACCGCCGATGTCGTTTGAATGATGATATTTCACGCTCTTACCTGCTGACAGGATTAGACGTTGAAGGTTGCTCTCCCAAAGGTGTCACTTTCGAAGGCTCACAAACAAAAATGTAAACAAGTCGGGATGCTCCTTAATCTGCCAAATCCACAAAAATCCGCAAACACTGACGTGTCTTGGTAATCTTGATTAATCACTCTACATTTCCACTAGGTAAAGGTTGGTACGGAGACGTTCAGAAAATGACTTTCCTTATAAAAAATATTTGAGCTTTACCTTCACATTCGACACTTGCGGCGTGTCATTAAATGGGTTCGGATTTTATTGCGGATTTATAAAGGCCTGAATTTAGTTTCATTACTTAGTTGAGTGAGATTTGAGGAAGATTGGTGTTGGAGGTAGATATAGAATGCTTTAATCTTTGCGAATATTTAAACTTTCGGTCTATGAGACCCGTTCTGATCAATAAAGCATTTTTTTCCGTAAAGTGATAGACTGCTCATTATGATGATCATTCATTTGCATTTAGCTTCAATTAGAGAAAATAGGTAATTATCGCTTTCTAGTTAGCTTTTTTTTTAAATAGAGTAGCTAAAACATGTATTTTTGTAATATTTAAAGGACAGAACCATGATTACTGACAATATTTAACAAAATTATTCCTCACATCTTCCTTCTCCATTCCATCTGTCTTGCAAAGTGCATGATGAGCCTAAGGCCGTAATCGGTTGAGAACTTGAGAGTGGGAATTTTACAATTTGGCACCTTTTGGAGTAAATTAATTCACTAGGTGGCTCAACCACTCACGCTGTGTGGTCTGCATGTTCGTTTAACGCGTTCAGTTGAAGCCCAGAATTATATGACCTTGGAATCAGGTTGAAAATCAAGAATCTCTTCGCCTCTTCTACCACTTTGCTAAATGTGAACACAATATGAGGACTGCAGTTTAATAATTTCCGTAATTTCCACAGCGGTAAGGCTGTCATCAATCAGAATCAC
The DNA here is from genome assembly GCA_963691665.1 of Clepsis dumicolana. Classification (NCBI taxonomy): domain Eukaryota; kingdom Metazoa; phylum Arthropoda; class Insecta; order Lepidoptera; family Tortricidae; genus Clepsis; species Clepsis dumicolana. The sequence goes on along the minus strand of OY829516.1, from coordinate 6,347,023 downwards.
TTATTATTCCCTTCGTAACAACTCATAACCAGACTAGCAACACCTCTAGACCTTACAGAGTTTAGCACGTGTCTGCTATCACTCTTCATTGCTTGCACTCGACACGCGCTTGCAAGTGCATGATGAGATGAGCCATTACTGGCCGAGGGCGGCAATTGACTCTGAATCAGGATATTTTCATTTGTTGCATTCATCGCGGGTTGTTGTTTTGCGGCTGTTTGAAATGACTATGTCACCATGACTGAAGAGTCAATATTTTAGCGTAAATTAAAGGCTCTTCACACTCGGTATATTCTCAATGCTTAATATTATAGTTACTTTATACCATTGCTGTTACATAATGAAGGTCCTTAAAACACGAGTGTAGTTTTATTAAACGAGGCGAAGCGACGTGTAGATAAAGGTAATTAATTTATTCTCTACCAATCTTACGAACTTCGTCCTTAAAATCTCTTGAATTAAAAAAACGGAACTTTTAATTAAATTGCACCTGAACAATGAAAAGAGAGCGGCTTAACTGTTTTCTTTTGTTTGAAGCTCGGCTTTAAATATACTATCCAATCCGCATGTTTAAGGAACTTAATAGCTAGATTGTACCTAGTACAAAAACGTCATTAGGTATATTATTATTTAATTACTTCGAAAATAGCTCATAATTCTTCTTCTTACAAACATGGAAGTTCCCACAGTCATTTTAATTTATTTGCAACCTTACTTTATTTACTCAAAAGTTACGTATAATCAGCAGATGTCGCCTGGTGTGCTTATTTGAATATCACGACTCGAAATGTCGCCTGTTTACTCAAAATACAATAACATATCGTGAGTAAATCTGTTTAACCGGAGGTGTGGTGTGAATTAATAAATTTATGCACACGAAAACCCTATGTAACGGACAAAAAACACAAACATTCGCGATATTCTTTGTCTTTATATTAAAAAAAAAAACAATTCGCCAACTGAAAATCAGTACCTACCTGGAGCTATAATGTGACTAATGTAGCTAAGTCCCTTTGAAATGATAAATCTGTAATCATACTTTCAGGGAAAAGTCGGATGACTGTCGATGAATCTTTTATATTTATGGACTTTTTGCTAAATGCCTAAAAAAGGTGAAAACTAACACCAATCTCAGAAATATTAATTGAAATTCTTTTTGTTTCGACTGTTTTCAAAATGTTATCTGACGTAGAATGTTTTCCTTTCACTACACCACATCCATTTCTTTCAACCGCTCCACAAAAACTAAAAACTCCTCTTTGAGTACCAAAAATCAAGTATATAGGTATGTTTAGTGGGTGTGTGTATGTTGATGTTTAGAAACACAATGAATCGACCTTCGAAGAAGATCAGGAGTAACAAATTAGAGGGAGAAGATGCGCATTAGACCAATTCGCACTGTCAAATTAGCTATTTAATGAAAAGGTTTGCCACCATCTTTATTTATACAGGATGTATTGTAGGTCAAAAATACAAAACTTCATGAAAAGTTGTAAAAATTAAAGGTTAGCGGGTATACCAAGGTTGCACTTGAGTCTACGCCTTATTTTTTCGTAGGGGAATTTACTAGCTTAGTAGCTTATTGGACATTATTCAGACAAATTCCGCGTATTACTTGTAAATGCAAAGCTGTGAAAATGCCTATATGCGCGCTTGGTGGCCCTTCGTGAAATCGGTTTTGGGTTTCGCAAATCTAGTATCTTTTTTAACATTTCTGTGGTCAACAAGAAACCCTCGCTCTTGACCAGTTTTTTACTAATGGCGAGATTTTAGAATTTCATTGGGTTGGTTCTTAAACATTGTCTGAAAAACGTGTGTGCTGCGGTTAACGTTTAGAGCTTTATGAGTAAATTCTTGTTGCTTTGCGTAATTATAAAGGTTTGCTTTTGCAACTTCAAAAATATATTTTATAGCGTATTATGACAATTTATCACAATGTGCTATGATGAACTTTTAACTGCATGGTTAACATATCTACGCCAGTTTTTAAAGCTTAAAGACTCTTAAAAATCTTCCTTGGAATTAAAATTACATAAAAATAAGGCAAACTGGTAATTTCGTTACCGAAAATTAGTGTAATTTTATATTATGTACCTAGTAATAATAATAATTTTTGGTAACGAAATTACCGGTTGTCTATAGAGGCAATGGAATAGAAATTGTCCCTATCGTATCTGTTTATTACAATGTAGATGCCGCGTTGATGCAGATATGGCATCAAATTGCAATATTGAGCATTACTTATATGTAATTAAACGGTTTTAATGCAATTGAATGGATATGCTGATGAATAACGATTAAATAAAAAAGCGTAGATTGCCAAAAACCGATTATACCTACTTAATGTTGGATTAAGATAATACGAAGTAAAATAGGATAAATTTCTTTAATCGTTATAAAATTATCTACATTGTCAAAAAAGGTTTTTTATGAACAATACGCCTAAATACGTCTAAGTTGTAGTAGTTTTGACAAATTCAAACCATTCCAAAGGTTTTTAAACATTTCCCTCGCACTGTCATGGTAGGTGGGGTATTCTATCTACTTACGTCAAAAGCGAGAATCCTATTTCCAAATTGAGATCTTACAGTACCAACCTAGAAAATATCACGTATAGCATTTTCCAATTTAAATTCCAAGATTTCACGTCTCTAATTGATCCATTGATAAAAGATTTATCCTTTTTGTAGATAACAAATAGCCAATTGTTATTTGAGTTTTAAGACCAACTTTTAAGTGTTTACTAATGTTAAAAAGTATAACGTCCTCTTGACAGAGTATTCTTCTACGTAATAGGTACTGGTTAAATTAATCATATGGATTGTTGTTTCGCCGAACTGTCCAATGGAATTATACTAAGTATTAAGGAACAGAAATTTCATACGGAGAGACCCCATACAAGCTTCCACATAATAAACCAAATAACTTTCCTCAATTGGTCAATGTCAGTTAAGAATAAATCTAGGTGCCAAGTTGGCAGTAATAATTGAAATACAAATCACCCTGTAGGAACTCCCGCTGAAAATTGTTTTCCGTGGCGAGCTGATAATTTTGATTATAGAATCGCGATACAATTATACAGTGTTTAGCGCGTCAGTCACAGTCGTGACCGCGGCATTATCGCGCGCGATGCTTCAGGAGCGAGCGCTTCGGGGGATGCAGCACACTCGCCGCCGACTGTGAGGCGCGCGCACACTCCCGCGCCGCTCCGCCATGCACGCCGACCCAGAGTCCCCCGCCTGCCGCGAGGAATCGCAACTCCTCCCCGACGAATGGCTGAAAGTCAAGGCCGTCGCGGCCAACGGAAACCTCTCCCCTGGGGTCTACTACCCCACAGCCAGCAAGAGGTTCGTCGACCCGCGCAACCCCGTGCCGTCGCCAAGCCCAACGTACTGTCTGCTTTTTGTTTTTGTGAACCGCATTGTTGATTGTTACCCTCTATGTTCAATACATAATTAACATGAGAATTATCTAAGTTTAACTAGAACACATAATACATATTAACATTGACGAAGGTCGCTACCGTACGACGATGCAAGCGCGAACTAGACTCGTTTACGAGATAGATCATAACGAGAAGCCATTCAGGCGAATAGGTCTAATGAGCGTATGTTGTTTTCAGGAGCCGCTCGCACAGGCATGGAGCTACGCGAAGAACACGGCGGCGTGCCATTCTCAAAAATGGCGAGTGCAATATTCTCAAATCGCGGATCTCGCAACGGAGGATGCGATTCCTTCAAGATATGTTCACCACCCTAGTGGACGCACAATGGCGGTGGACTCTACTCGTATTCACGCTATCATTCATCCTCTCTTGGCTGGGATTTGCTCTCATCTGGTGGTTAATTTCGTTTACACATGGAGACTTGGAAGATGATCATCTACCACCCATGCAGGAAGCCTCGAACTGGAAACCGTGTGTGTTTAATATTTATGACTTTACGTCGTGCTTCCTGTTCAGTATTGAAACTCAACACACCATTGGATATGGTTCTCGAACAACCACCGAAGAATGTCCGGAAGCAATCTTCATCATGTGTCTCCAAAGTATTGTTGGTGTCATGATTCAAGCTTTCATGGTGGGCATTGTGTTCGCCAAGATGACGCGACCAAAGCACAGAACGCAGACACTTTTGTTTTCAAAATACGCTGTCGTTTGCCAGAGGGATGGAGAGCTATGCTTAATGTTCAGAGTGGGAGATCTGAGAAAGTCACACATCATAGGAGCTAGTGTGAGAGCACAACTAATACGGTCAAGAACAACCAAGGAAGGCGAAACGCTGTCGCATTATCAAACCGAGTTGGAGCTAAATGCTGACGGATGTGATAGCAATTTATTCTTCATATGGCCTATCACAATGGTGCACAGAATAAACGCCGAGAGTCCGTTTTACGGCGTCTCTGCTGCTGATGTGCTTCAAGAAAGATTCGAAATAGTAGTTATATTAGAAGGTACGATAGAGTCGACGGGTCAAACGACGCAAGCGCGTTCCAGTTATACGACTAGTGAAATAATGTGGGGACATAGGTTTGTGCCGCTAGTGTTTTACAATCGTGAACGTCAGGGGTACGAGGTGGATTACTCTAAGTTCGAAGACACGACGCAGGTCGACACCCCGCTCTGCTCCGCCAAAGAGCTGGACGAGTTCTACGGCAGCCAGACTGATCGCCGATCAATCGGTGAGTTCATATTACAAGTCAAAACCCGTGGTGTCGGTGGATGGGTCTTTGTGCAACAAACTAATCAACAAAAGCTTTAATGTGTGCGCTCTCTAATTGTTAACTCTATCGTGTCAAAAATAATCTCTTAATCAAAATAAAGCACAACCTCTTTCTTCGTCACTGTTGACATACTTAACGTCACTAAATAAAATAGGAATTTACATTTCCGCAGCCGTCTCGTATTATCTGTAATATTATTTATAAGGGGTCAGCGGGTGAGTCTAGATGCACTTGTTGTTACTAAGATTTTATTACTATTATGTGATGTAAATGAGAAAATAAGTCAACTACCTATTAATTACTTTTGCCACCGTTAGAAGGCACAACTAGCTCGAGTGGTCAATGCCTATAACATAACTTAAGTTGGCAGTAAAAATAACAGGACAAAAAAGTCACATTAAGCATTTTAGCAGACATACGTATAAATAATCAATATGTACTTATAAGTATCCTTTGCCTCAAACTCTTGAGAGTACCATATATGCAAAACAATTCTATTTCTTATCAGTGAAGTGCACCCTTAGAGTTATTAATTATTATTCATTAGGTTATGTTTCAAGTGCATTCACGCGTGCATGTCACATACAGAAGCCAAGTACTTTACAGCTACTGTATACAACATCATATACTGCATCTTGATTTGTTCATTGTTCACATGAGTATACATACCTATATACTTAATTTATCTTCATATCTCAGATTCTGATTTATATGGTTTCCTATTTATAATGTAGCGTAAATAACTGATTTTATTTGACTTTGCTTATTGTGTTGTTTTCCTCTAATGCAGGCAGCCATTATTTGTATCGGGAGTTTTAAAGTGTTTACGTTTCTCTTGATTGACTTTACCAGTTTCTCACTAGTTCCTTGTTATAAGGCGTTAATGGTATGCTAAGAGTTGTTCAAAGTAATTTATTTAAATCACTTCATTGGTTCGTGTTTTACAGTAATTAGAACCTATATGCATAGTCTCGTCATTTCCACGTGACTCATTTAGGAAGACGTCAGAAATTAAGTAAACTATATTCTGGAAATTACGGAAAAAACGTATGGGAAATTGTACACACTGTTCTAAGATTAATGGTGATCCTTAAATGCTTGTACCTACTTTTTTTGTAAGAGTATAATTTTATTTTGCAACTAGCGTGACTTGTTTTGAGTTGCATAGGTATGACACGAACAAGCCATGCAGTCCAAAACGCAAGGTTACGTTCCCTATACATTTATTCCAAGACAATCTCACGGTCGGTCTCCCGATCTCTCAAATCAAGCTACTTCCCCTAAACTAATATTAAAACTGATTTTCGTTAGGGGACTCGATTTAAACTGACTAGGATGTGCCATTTTGCCAATTCACTTTGATTTATAGACAACTGGAAGCATGGAACCCTCTTTTGAGACGGGAAACAAGCAGATTCTGTCGACGCTTAAGAATATTGTTGCCAATAAAAGGTCATTCCACATAATACAGTCATACTTCGAAGTCATATACCTACTAAATACATTTGTCTTTAACATAATTTTAATGACCACATAACCTTGATTGCGAAGTAATTTACACACAAATTTTCTTTTTATTCGGACTTAACACAATACTCTGACGAGTAAAAGTAACGGATACCTACGTTTTGTATAGACTTGGTTTTTCCTCATATTTGTTTGGTATATACAAGATTTATTTGAACGCATAATGTAATTTAACACTTATAAATAAATTAGCTACGTTTTAAAACATAATCTTAATATCAATTAAGCGCAATATATTGGCAGTAAAATAATAGCTTAGTTCTAAGAAATTAATATGATTTTAGATAAGATGAAACTGTTCAAACAAACAAAAAACCTTTGGAATCGGACATAGAATAAATGAATAAACAGACTGCTACGATTAGTATGTAGCTACCTACGCGGCGTTCGTAGAGGCTTGAGTTTGACTTTTGACTAATCTACGTAACTAAAAATATCGATACTGGAAGTGATTCTTGACGTAAAGGACAAAACGAAAATTTTCATTTTGTTGCTTATCTTAAATGTTTTTAGATCTGCTTTTCTCGGTTTACATCTATACTGTTGCAAAAGTTCCGTACAATTCCGAACTAGCTATGTATGCACTGCATAGTCCTATAACTACTGTGTAGGTACCTACGCAGCAGTTTCCCCGAATTTGTTCGCACGTATTTTTCGATTTTCATTTCTTTGACACTAAGATCGTGAGCAGGTTATCAAAATTACGTTTATGTATCAGAGATCATACCTAATAACCAATAAGCGATACTTATCATTACATCATTGAAAATCTAGATTTTTAAGTCGATTTTAATTCAAAATCATGAAAATGCATAAAGGTTATTGATCTTTTTTATCACAGGCTCTGAGTTCCGATTCGTTATCTTAGACAGATGCCTGGTTTTTAAAGATAAAGAAAGAGCAGTAAACATAAATATCTGTGTCAATAACTCAACAGTCGTACCTACTCGTACGTACTTCGCTGATTTCATAGTGATTATGGGACAATGTGAATTCGCCCGTTATAGTGACACTAGTTTCACAGCCAGGCCAGAAACACCAGAATCTAAGATAACCTATCATCATCATCAGCCTATTTATGTCCCACTGCTGGGCACAGGCCTCCTCTCGCAATGAGTGCAGTGCAGGAGTGTGCAGGTTTCTTCACGATGTTTCTCTTCACTGAAAGCTCATGATAAATTGCAAATGTAATTTCGCATATCAGTTCTGTAGGCCATATGCGAAATCATTAGACTATCGCGGCTTTTTCAGTACCATAAAGGTATAATTTATTTTTGCTTTTGGTATGTGCTTACGCATCCATATTAAGGTAGGTAGATAGGTAGATTATAAATCTGTATGTATCTGTAAAGCAATTGTCTTTTAAAGGGCAAGAAGGTGTTCTTTTATAATACTAATAACTAAATTCATATCGTTTGTTTTGCTCTTGTTCAATAACCCGTAGCGTTGTTTACTTTTTTTTTTATACAACGAGGAAGGCAAGCGAGCAAGTGGGTCACCTGATGGTAAGTGATCACCATTGCCCATAGACACCCGCAACTCCGGAGGGTTTGCAGATGCGTTGCCAACTTAGAGGGCTAAGATGAAATGCCTCTTGTGCCCGTAATTACACCGGCTGTCTTACTCTCCATATCGGAACACAACAGTGCAAGCACTGCTGCTCAGCGGCAGGATTAACGAGTAAGATGGTGGTAGCGATCCGGACGGACCTCGCACAAGGTCCTACCACCCGCAAAAACTTACTGACGCATAACACAATACAACTATGCTAAACAAAACTGTGTCTATGTATTAAATAAGCACATAAATTTGTATAAAGGCTTGTATGTTGTACGAATTCTCGACGATCTATTTTAAGACTTTAACTTATAAAATCAAACTTGACTATTTGTAGCAAAACTAACAAATACTTACCTAACTAATATTTGGTTTTATCAAAGTATGGTGATATTTTAATATCTAATGATAGAGTGAGTCAGAAAGTCCTTATGAAAAACTTATTTGGAGAATAAACTAATGTACCTATAACAAGCTGTAAATAATACATTCACCCTTCCCATTTCTCGCCGCGTACTGATTGAATGAACTACCTCAAAAAGCACTTCGATTTACGCATGACTTTAAGTAATAAAGCAATATAAAATTCTCTCTTGTGACAGTCTTGTGAAGCAGTTCTCCCAGCTAGAACCCGGCTCATGGCACCTGCTTCTTAATGTATTTCGTTTGTTATGTTGTGTTCGTCTTATAAATGTATGTGTGTGTTTGTGATGTCATACAGAAAACGCGGAACCTCTCGTCTTGAAGATGCCGGACCGGACCCCCACGGAACCCAAAGCCGAAAACAAAGATGGAGACTACACTGTCACTCTTTAAATGCTCGATAGTAATGGATAATTTCCTCGATAATAACCTCGATAGTGATGGATTACAGAATTTTTGGGACAAGGAGGAAAATGGGAAGAAAGTTGCTGACGTGCTATAATTTAATTAATTGTACGCGAAATAAATGGAAATTGCTTTTTAATAGCTCCTCGGAAATAATACATAAAATTTGTGGTATATTCGTACAGCATAAATTTTACGCATTATTTATTATTTCACAATTACTGCCATTTCAGATTTAAAAGTAAATCACTTCTTTTGGGTGGAATCCATTTGATGAATTTTTGAATAGGTATTTGGGATACTACTACATGTAACATGTCGGGCTAAACTCGACTTATATACGTGAGTGATCCGTTTTTATTTCACTATGATACTACTTAAGTTGATAGAGGAACAAAGAGTATCTTTAATTTACCTGTATTAGGTAGGTAAATATTTTTGTGGACTATTCATTCCGTTAATTCCAATATGCTGCTACTAGTCAAGCTTAGTTTTAAAAATATTCATTCCATTTTTGAAATATACCCTTAATTTGACAAAATTATAAAAAAAAACATGATTCAAGTCTCGTAGGTACTTGGTTGGGCGTCCTAAAAATGTATTTAGAAAAAATGCAAAAAGGTAGTCTTAGATCATGGTAATAAAATTGTGGTGTTGCCAAGTTAAGGGAAGCCTTACTAGTGTGCTTTTAGGATTTAATGTAACTGGGTAGTTATATTATAAACCCTAATCCTCATAAACAAAATCCTGCAATATATGGCAGCTTTTTGGCTATTACCGTGAAAAATAATCTGTTAGTTTTATGTATAATTAAATATTTACAAAAGGCTTACTATAGAATCTCACAATTTTGGTGTAAAGCAGATTTTAGATAAAAGTATATCAAGATCTGAAAATGAATCTCACACGAGTAAATACAGGTACCATAATGTTCCTAAGAGATCATTATAAGTTCTAAGTACATAATTAGAATACTTCCGAACATTCCTTATCAATAACTAAAACTAGACAATGTTTTGTCTGGTCTAAAGAGATTGTATTATAACGAGTTTGAATTTTAATACGGTGCAAGTGTAATTAAATACTTTTAAGTTTAAGGAGAATAACGTTTGTTACTCTATTTCTATGGCGATAATTTTCGAACAATAAAACGTCAGTAGCCTAGCATACATGGCATCCGGTGCCGCCGAAAACACTAGATCGCGATGCACTTGGCTTTTAGGAACCTTATTTACCTGTAGCCCCAAAAGAGTCCCCTGGGAAAAATTAGGGTGTCGCTCCCAAACAGGTGGCACCCGGTGCAGGCCACTCCCGCCTAAAGCTACGCTACTGACAATGGAGCTACTGACATTATGTCAGAAATATTCAAATACCTTTACAATAGTCAGTGATATTACAAGTATAAGTAAAGATACGTACGTCATATTATATGCTCACAAAACAATAAAAAAAAAACATGTTCCGAACATTTGCGTGCAAGTTTGGACCTTAATTGAGAGCGACTAAGGTCAAAGATGCTACAATCGTAGCCTTTTCTACGCTTCATTTTCAGCGTGCTGATTACATGTCTAGGTGACTACCTCTTTTTAGAGTTTTAATATGTAATATCATTGCCTTTAGTCAAAAGAGTGGTTATATGTTTGAGCATCTCGACCACTCTTGTTTTAGATCGCCACATTGTAGTAAGAGTTTTGTTTCTTTCCTACAGTCGCAACATTCCCCAATCTCCTTTAGTTAGTGTACGTGATTTTGCCCGTGAAAATGTTAATAGATTATTAGAACTATTGGTTGTGTATTATGATTATAAGAAGTCTACCCACTTATAATGCGAATAATAAGAAGTAAATGAAAATGTTTTACGCGAAGTTTGAAATAATTTATGTTGTAACGTTTTTGTTTGTTTTATTTGTGTGCGTTTTGCTTTTTATTTCCCCAAAAAAATCCAAACGAGTAACCTGCCGTTGTTTCTTTTTAGATTAAGTCTATTCAAATCAGATCACACGATTTTTTTTTTGTAAAAATTTGAAATAGGGTGTCGATTTTACAAATGATACCTACTTACACGTGAAAATTCCATACGAAAATGGAGAAAAACGTAATGTTTCTGAAATCACGAGTAGAGTAGAAGAAAATTACCACCATAATACATTTTTACTATTAGACAAATAAAACTTCAGTCAGTCGTTTAGTACAACAATAACTAGATTTACATTTTACATTACATTATAGTGAAATTTTCAAAGGTTTCATTTGTAAAATAGCGCCCTAGAGCGATTATTTAGTGTCAAAATTATACCAATTTTTAAAATGACTGCTACTTCAAATGTTATTTAAAGCCAGATTACTCTTTGGGATAATTCAAAAGCCTATGTGTGAAGTTTCATCGAAACCCGTTCTATAGTTTTTGCGTGAAAGAGTAACAACTCACAAACTTTCACGTTTATGAAAGTAGAATGAGACAGAAAACGTGACTTTCGAGAGATCTGGGCAGTGTTTTATAAAGCTACAAGTTACAATTAACAAGCGGAAGGCTCTTTCTAACAAAAGGTGATAAAATGAGACTTCTACTTGTAGGTAAATTGTAACTTGTAGCTTTATAAAACACAGCTCTGGCGTGGCCTCTATAACTCTGTTGAGACCTGTAGGCTTATTGTCTAAGGCGCGCGGCGTACGCTATCGCATTCATTATCTCTTTCTTCAAACGGTATAAAGATGGTGCGAGAAAGAGATGATGAATGGCATAGCGAGCGAGCGAGCGCGCGCGCCTGACAATGAAATCATTGACTCTTTAAGGAATGTGGAAGTGGGATGTGAACACCTTTAGAAGCGCTTTAAGTTTGTAGTGTAGGTACCTACACTACAAACTTAAAGCGCTTCTAAAGGTGTGCGTACGCACTAAGGTGGAAATCGGACTTTAATTTCGACATGCCAGATCTAGTAATAAGTTAATGTCGTAATTAATTTCCTTTAATTATGTAATTTATTGAGACAGCTAGAAATCCACTTAAAATCCGTTAATATTTAACTAATTATCTGATGCCGTATCGAAAATCTACATGCCAAGATCTCTCGAAATATCACGAAACTTTTAATAAGTAATACTGTACCTGTCTTTAGAGCCTTGCCCTACAGCAGGCTTGGCATGTCGTTCGCTTGACGTAATCACACTACACAAATCACGAATAACGTTGTGAAGACTCGCAGTCTTTTACATAGAATAAACCATCATCACGTCAAGCGAACGCCACGTCACGGCGTCAGCGGCGTCGATTGGTGTCGGTTGTGACGTCATTGTACTGTGTTGGTGAGTTGTTTTTGCTTTTCTCTTAGTTACAAGCTTTCTTTACAATCAAACGATGATCTATGATGATGCTTTAGATTAGATAAATGGAGTTTTAAAATCTAGATCACTTGAATATCACGCAAAATAAACGTCCGAATTATAGTCCGTTCGTTGTAAGAATATAGTGAATCATCCTTGTCCTACGGCCTACGTATATATAGGTATAATTAGCGAACCAGAGGCCCGAGCACGAATTTTTCGAATCTTGCGTAACGTAATCGAGTAGTAACGTTATCGAGAAATTCGTATGACCTTTGCAACAGCGCCCGCCCGTCAGCGTATTTGGAACTAAAATTTAGTATGAGATTTCTCGATTTCGATGCGATAACGTAACGTTATTCAGGATTCGAAAACTTGTGCTCGGCCTACTGCTCACAAAATTTCACGAGAATCGGCTGAGAAATGCGACTTGTAGAGGAGAACAGCCGGACAGACAGACATATAGGTATGAAAGATTATTGTCCAAGTTGAAACTGAGACACTTCGTTTCATCGGTCAACAACTAAGATGTATCGTATTGTATTTCTAAAATAAATAGTTCAAAACGAAAAATTTACTAATGTGCTCCATGCTTTTTATTCTTAATCGGGTTATCGGGAATTAAAGGATAGCATTAGGAAAACCTCTCATTTCTTGTACTTAAAAAAAAAAGAATTAAGTGCTCATTCTACTTGGCCACATGAATACCTACTTGTAACTACTTCCGAGTTTTACCTTAAACATTACTTACCTCACGCTTACAAAATTTCAGGATACGGCGGTTCTTCCCTCCCTGACGACATTATATACCGAAGTTCCCTCAACTCCTCAAGGCTGCCGTCTTCTCCGCTCGGAATAGCAGACAGACTCGTGGCCGAAGCCATACGAAGATCCAGCTTCACCAACCGACCCTCAATTGTAAAATACCCCCCAGATTACTTTAACAATCCTGTCGACCATTCTTCTTCCTCGAGTGAAGAAGAAAAGTCTAAGAAAAAGAGGATTTCTAAGAAGATTGCCGATTAGGTTAGTTTTAAATTTTAATTTTGGTTGATTTTTAATGGCGCCATCTCTGGTTGAGTAGCTAACTCCAATGTAATCATTTAACTATTGCGTTGAATACAGCGCCATCTGTCGTCGAATAGTAGAGCTACATGTATTTTGCCTGCCAAAGCCAAAACTTAAGTTCCTTGTTATATTGATTGTTCTTCATGTATAATCGTCCCACGATAACTCTGCATAAGATATTAATTGGCAACCCAGAAAAATCACGCTGTGGTACTTAATGCTTTTTTCATGACATTCTGACATTTCTTTAATTATAAATAATAATGATAGTAGTAGTCAAAAGTCGCTGTTTTTTTTAAATATGGCTCTGTCCATTGGAGGATAATTTTGCCAGTATTTAGTAGGTTTTGTCGTTGTACGGTAAAAAAAATCTATAAAACGAAATTTGAGAGGTATTTTAATGCTGGATGGTGGATGAACGATGATCTGTTTATGTTTCTCTAATCAAAAATTCAAAACGTGTTGTTTGACTATAAATCAGTGTTGCCATAAACAAACTTTAGATTTCTACTTTTGTCAGTTCGTTGCAGAGTTATCGTGGGACGACTATAGGTATATTTAGAAATGATTATAGGGGCCCATAATCTCCCGAAGCTGCCTGATTATTTTAGAACCAATACCTAATGAAAGTGTTTATTATAATTATAGTGCAGTGTGATGGTGTGTTTGAAGGATACACGGAAAGAACATGGTCTGAGTTACTTTTTTAAAATGAGATTTTAATCTCAAAATGTAGAGCACTCAATAGATCATAAGTGACCACTCAGTTACAGATACAAATATTTATGTAACTTGTCTTTTTCGTGACTTTAAAAAAGGTGTATACGAAAATTGTATGGATAATTATGTGCATCGTTCCAAACTTTTAAGTCGCGATAACTCAAAAAGTTGCTAAGGTATCTAGACATGTTCTCTCCGTGTACCCTTCATATGATAACCTAAAATAATCTAATATAACCTAAAATAATAGGGTTTTATTTAATAGGGTTCAAATGAAACTCAAACACTCAGTACAATACCTGTCTATTCTGATAAACACTAGGCATCAGGTTAGGGCTTAGGTAATATTATCTAGAAGCGATGCAGCGCCTGCGCTGTTAGGCCCCTGACTCTTCCATGGACAGTAGAATAATATAGAATAATAAAAACTACCTATGCCTTAATAAAAGAGCGAATCGACATCCTCTTGATCCCAATCCGACCTTAAATTAAATACATTAGGTTAATTTCAGTAGCCAGTTATTATTAAACCTAAGAAATTGTGACGCGAACTGGTAATTTTAGCAAGATCGTATGGTGCCTTCAGAAGGTATTTTAATGAGTTTTTCATTTTTAACGTTGGATGTGATGACTGTTTAATGTTTATATCATAATGAAAACAATTTTGCATACTTTACTATAGGTACGACTGTGCTAAAGCTTCCCATTGATAATAGTGTACAGTCAGCGTCATATATATGGTGACATCCAAAGTGCTCAAATACTTTGGTACACCATACAAATCGTATGGTGTACCGAACTATTTGATCACTTTGGATGTCACCATATATATGACGCTGACTGTACATAGTTAAATATAATGTCCAATTATTTGTATAAAAGTTCTAACTGTACGAACACAATACATTTTAGTACCTAATTCTATCGTCTAAAAAGCCCATATAAAAATATTGTAAAATTTTGCTATTTCGTAAAGATAAGCTATGAAAGTACATAAAACCTGTTTGTAAATATTGTATTTACAAAGCTGAATGTGACTTACAATAAATATAGCATATTTACCTATGACTTTAAGTACAATTCGTTTAACATGGCATTTTACGGAATTACCTATTATCACACTATTTATTGTACACGATTGTTACAAATTGGATAATTTTTTTGTATGAAATATATAAAATTGCATTTTTGCTGCCCAGGATAGGCACATCCAATTTTTACTTGACTTGGCAAAACATTTCTTAGGTATATTAAATTTTTATTACCACCTACTTACTTGAATAAGGTCATTAATTATTCAAAATGCTATGTCCGTTGCAACTGTTGCATTTAATTGCGAAATTTTATAAAGCAAGATGTAATAATACTAACAGTTGTAAAACAAATATTTTTTAATGTAATTTCTCACCATTATCGTGGCATTGCATTGTTTTTAGCATAAGTGTAAACCAATAAACAATTACTATAGTAAAGAAGCGTAATAATAAGCCAAGTAAATATCTTATATTCCTAATAAATATATTTTATTTCACTGTTTCAAGAACACAGGGGCCATTGATTTCATAATAATCAGACTTCTACGTTTTAGATATGACGTTCACAGGATAAAATCTAAAAACAATCGCAAACCTGAAAGAGATACAAAACTGCATTTGAGATTAAGAAACAAAGGAAATGCCTCTAATCTGTAATGCAAACTAGGAGTTTCATGTGTTTAAGTTGTCCAAAACTCTAAAGGTATGGTCTTGACAATGATTTCAGTCTCATTTAAAACGAAATTTCAGTACAAACTTACAAACGTAAAACCCCTAACTTTATCATCTCATCAAGCTGCAATAGGCTTCAGAAAATTTTAATATATAGCAGATATCAGACACCTGTCCCTGTTATAACTAAAACCATAGTTGATGATTCATACTCGCATTTCATATTTGTGTCAAAACTACGGAAAATGTAAAAAAATTGCAGCGCAACAGACCTGCTTTGTATTGTTGTATTTAACTACTATAATTATAATCAGTAATAAGCTATACTAATCTATCGTTAGTTTAACTACCGACAGAACTACAGACTTTTTATTCCTACGAATTCACACTATCATTGACACGTGAAAATGCTGTACCTGTTGCATTACCCAGAATTTTATTGGTATAAATTCAGGGTTACTTACGTACAGATACAAAATTTAAGGAGTTAATTTTCAAAAAAGCTTAGGAGTATTATTCAGCATCGTTATTAGATTTCACGTGCAAACTCATTACACTAAGTCTAAAACTAAAGTGCCTCTGATTTAAAAATACCTACGCTTATTTAAAAAGTCAATCCTATTTTTCGAGTATCTTTGACATGAAGAAACACTTCGCGGAGTATGTTAGATAATGGTAAGTCATTTTCGATACTTAGGTGGTTTCGAAAAATAGCTATCAATATACCTAGTCAACTCTCGTTTAACGATAAGACTCCGCGGTATTTAGTTCGACAAAGAAATAAATACTTGGTCTTAAGAATCTCCTTAAATACACACACGCTGCATGTATAAAATTTTACTACACATAAAAGGAAAAGTTACATCTGTGATATCGAACACGGTACTAACCTACCGTGTAGGTACCTACTTACAAAATAGTTTGTATATTAACCCGACTTAGACGAGTTCGAAACTTCATTCGCATTAAATAGTTTTAAAAAGCTGATTCTTATAATAATCGAAGCATTTAATGTGGAAGACTAGTTATACAGACAGAAATTGTAAATTCGGACTTAATAGCAGATTTATATTAGGTACTATCAGCATCAGATCAAATAATTTATCTCTGAAACAATAAATAACTTGTAACGGATTGACTTATAAAAAAAGATCCAACTATCGACAAGGCTAATGCAATTGAAGTTTATAGAAAACATGCTAAAAGAAAGCTAAGTTTAACTGTCATATACAATAACTGTAGACATTAATTAAGTACTTAAGGGCGGCATCCTCAAACAATTTTAAAACTGACAAAATAATCTATTGCACATTTTACCTGGTGTAGTAAAATCACTTAAAAACATTGAACGGATCTTCACTTTATTTTACGACAGTTATAAACATTTACAATAATGGTTGTGGTTATTAGCTAGTTAAGGTATTTGTGTATGAAGTGCCACCTAGAAACAGCGCCATCTATTGGTACATTTGAACGATATTCTCGATGCTCTCGCTACTAAACCTAACTCGGGCTCGGGCCTTACCCAGTGGCGGCTCGGGGCGGTTGCGCTCGCGCAGCGGCCGTCAGGTGGGGTCCGGCGCGGACGTCACGAGGATAGGGATCACCGGCGCCGGCTTCTCCAAGTGGTTGTCGCTTGGCGATCTGCGGAACAAGGCTGCGGATCAGTTACAAAGAAGATCTGTTAGTTGTTGCGGTTTGATTCGAGACAGAGTGCGGTAAGTCTATGCATCTGTACACTGTAAGTATGCAGCAGTTAATACTATGATGCAGGTTACATACTTTGTGAACTCCGGTGGTTATAAAGTTAGACTGTTCTTGGAACAAAAACACACTACTTTCAAATTACTTAACTGCTTAGCATCTGTTATCACTAAAGTAAACTTATGTTATTTCTAGTGAGTTAAAAATATTGACGCAGTGATAACCAATATCGTCGGATATTGTCAGTAAAATTATAAACATCAAAGTAATTAAGTATTAAGAAAGTAGCAAACGTTGACTTAACTTTACCAAGTAGTCCTTGAAACACGTTTAAATTACAGCAAGCCAATTAACCTCAATAATTGAATATCAGTAAAGTTGACAACTGACCTGTCCGCTCGTTAAGAAATGACTTTAGCGCGCAATAACAAGAAAACAAACTCACTTCTTTATCCTGGTCTTATCATCCACTCTGTGTTCGTGGCCGTTGACCGCATGCCCTATACCGTTTGGCATCAGCCCGTGTACTTTCTTCATACTAGCGTGACTATGACTCCTATGTATATGACTCTCCTTCGCTTCTCCATTGTGGATCTCCCCTCCCGACGTAGGATTATGATTTTTCGGTACATGATCAGTATTATGTTGTACATTCTTGACTAATTCTAGCCCATTCTCGACGGCTAGATGCGTGTGGCTTGCGTTCCTTGACTTCTCGTTGATGTTGTGCACGAAATTGTTCTGCGCGAGCAGTCGGTTCTCGCGGGCTCTCGCGTCAGGTATTTTGATTTCGATGTGCTCGTCTAGAGACATTGAGTCGACCGAGCTGAGATCAAGAGTGTCGTTGGAGAAAGTTTTCGGTATCGTGCCGAGCATGCGATCTGGAAACAAAGAAAGCATAAGGAAATTGTGTAAGATTCTTTATAATTGTGTAAGATTCTTTAGATGGCGTAAGATTCTTTAGATAGTGTAAGATTCCTATAGTGTAAGATTCTTTTGATAGTTTAAGATTCCTAGATAATCTAAGGTAACGGCGCCTATTACCGTGGTACTTAAGGAAGTTTTCAAATTAGACCAAAAAAATTAAGGGTATCAAAGCTCCTTAACGACCGAGACTATTTTTTTTATTAAGAGTGTTTATTGAACTTTTAGCGTCGCAAATTTTTGAACTCATTTTACTTGTACATATTTGATAAAATAATTATTGAAACCAAAATACCCAAATCTTTTATTACCGTGGTAAAGAACAGGCTGTGATTCTATTACCGCGAATTGAGCTTCCATTACCGAGGGTACTAAAAACGGTCAATTTTCTACCATCGGTAATAGAAACCCAAGTAACAATTTGGAACTTAATACCGAGGGTTAAAAAATAATAATGGCTTTGGTTCTGTATACTGTCTTCGTACATTAAGTTTTTATTTTAAGAAAACTAAATTGAACATGAAATTAATGAACATGGGATTTATGTTTTGTTTGTACTTTTTCACAATTCACAATAAATTACCAATTTTGCTGTAATACTTGTTTATCTTCCTTATTTAAACATATTAAGATGATAAACATATCTAAATAATACGTTTCAGTATGTACAGCTTAAAATAACTACATAATTACGTATATACTAAAAAAAGAGTTTCCAACTGAAGAGTAGAAGTATCTATTTTACAAAAAAGAAGTACTTACGGTACCCTAAATGTGATTTATTTTAATAAAAGACTAAAATGTCACTCGGTAATAGATACTTCTTTAAGAATCTATCACCGACCCAAAAAAATATGAAATGGGTCGGTAATAGATTCCCATACATTCTATTACCGAGGGTTATGTGATCGTACCATCGGTAATAGGCTTAATTTGGAGTGTTGTAAAACCTAATTCCGACCCATAAAAACAATAGGATACAGTTGTATTTTCATTACAAATCAAAAGTATATATTACAACCTTAGTATAAAACCAAAATTACATGACTAGCAAGTAAATGTATGATTTTATCTCAATATTTAAACCAGTTGACAAATTCTATAGAAACTACAAATTCAGTACTGAAATTTTTGTCAAAAATTAAGGGTTTGTTGAATACTTTCCATACCACGGAAATAGCTCTTTAATAGCGTGAATAGATCAAGATTCGAATTACTGTAAGAAAGTATCTAACCAATCACACATATCAAAAATAAAACATAAATCCACTACTTTCACTATTACCGTGATATACCACGGAATTACAATCCAAAGCAAAAAATGGCGCCTATCGCCGCTGTATTTTATTTTCTATTTTAAACGTATTTCCAGGCCAAAAAACATATAAAGAATAGCCTGGACTCGTGCTGAAAACTATAAACGACAGTTTAAAAACGATAACATTAGTTCATTTGCCATAATTATTACGTAAATTACTAAATAAGATTTAGAGATCTTACATGTGGTGTCACGCGTTAGTATGGCGCAACTTCTTCCTGCGCTGCCGTCGCCGAAACAGACGAATTGCGAACTCTTTGTTTAATTTACACACATTAGCGCTACCAGGTCCCTTAGTCATCTAAATAAGCTACGATCGTGTAAGTTTTTTTTTAGGAAATCGATTGGTTTGCTTATAAAACGCTTATTTTAAAATGCCGCGGTATTGTTCGCCGATTTTGATACCCCCGGTAATAGGCGCCTTTACCTTAAGGGCCTGTCTTACTATTACCACCTGCTGATAAAGTTCCTGATAGCCTATCTGCTATACATTCTACTAGGTACATGATTGCTTTATGATGCTAGCTAACTACTAGGAACTTTATCAGCCAGTAGTGAAACAGGTCCTAAGAACCTTTAGATGGTGAAATAAGGTTAATGTTTCATATTAAGTTTTTTCTTACCTAATTTCTGCGAAGTGGATACCGTAGCTCGCAGTTCATCAAGTTGCTTTGCTGAACATAACGGCGTGTCGACTTCATAGGTGTTATTGAAGCTGTTATAGTCCACCTGAAAACAGTATTATTTAAAGTTAGGTATTATTAAAGGTATATACTTGCCTAATACAATATTTCTGAACTTTCTTTCGGTATGACGAATCCGAATCTTAACTTGGTATGCTTACTACTGGATCATGAGGACAAGACGCTGAAATATTATTATATAGTTCAAGCGAGATAGCGATAACGGAAATCTACGCGGATGAAGTCGCGGGCCACAGCTAGTAATAATATAAACGTTAGGCTTTAGGGATTTTGGTCACGTTATTCGCATTATTGAATAATTAAAAACCGGGCAAGAGCGTGTCGGACACGCCCAGGATAGGGTTCCTAAGCCATTACGAAAAAGCCCTGGCATAGATACCTAATTTAAAAGTATTTTCATCACACCTATTCGAAACCAGTGTTAGCTAGCAGAGCCCTGCTCCTAAGCGAACTGTGCCCTAAGTACGACTTGTCGAATCCTGCGTTACGTTACGGTTATCGTATCGAGATCGAGAAATCTCATACAAAATTTTAGTTCCAAATACGCTCACGGGCGGGCGCTGTTCCAAACGTCATACAAACTCGCTATAGTTTACTATTCGAGTTTACGTGACGCAGGATTCGACAAGTCGTGCTTAGGGCACTGTAAGCAGTGTGGGCTCAATTTATATCGATTACCGACACACAAACACAATTAAGTTAATCAACTATTACTCTCAAACCTGTAAAGCTTACATAATTGTCTCTGATAGTTTTCCTTTTAAATTCTCTATATGCACTACTGTTCTGATTTTTTTCACATTTCTAAATACAACAGTTTCTCTGGTAGAGGGGGGGGGGACACTTGCCTCCAACAAAAATTAGTACTTCAAAGCTAAATATTTCGCACACGAATAACTGTATCGAAAAATGATCTGCGAGCACCCCCAATATTTTTGAAAGACCTATCCAACGATACTCCGCACTATGGGGTGGGCGAGAAATAAAAAAAACATCCTCGATTTACGTGTAGGGGAGGCACCCCAAAAAAATGTATTATCAAGATTTTATCCCAGCATTTTTTCGGCCTAATTAATATGAATATCTATGCAAAATTACAGCTTTCTAGTATCAATAGTCTCTGAGCTATGCCGCGGACGGACAGACAGACAGACGGACATGACGAAACTATAAGGGTTCCTTTTTGCCATTTTACGCTCATAAACATAACCCTCCTTCGGCTGCCGGGTTAAAATACCAAAAAAAATATACGAAATAACATGAAAACAAAATCAAAGTTGGCTATGGTACGATATCTGGAAGGCTCGAGACGTAGATAAACTATCAAGTAAGTATAACTCCAAGCATTGAACGCTGTCACATACATGATTCATAAAGCAATATGAATTACTTACTTACCAGTACCACTAACACTTGGACGTATGTACATAATTATATATATATATATATATTAACAAACAACAAAATAATCACGAGGAATACCGTGTAACATCAATATTCGACACCGGAGAATGATTTCATATTGAAATGCTTTGATTTCGTATTGTAGCGTAATATAATATACGTAAGTATTAGTGTTTTCTAAGAGTGGCGGAATAGCGTAAGTACCATGAAACATAAACATAACTCACAGCAATACATATACAGACGCAACGCGTACACGAGTCCACTCGCCAGTCTCCGCCCGTAGATATAGTAAGTAAAGGTTATTTAAATCGAACCAGTCTACACTTAGCAGGCACTCTAGATTCTTGTTTTATAAACGGACTTCAAAAAAGGAGGAGGTTCTACGTTCCACTGTACGCATGTTTTTTTTATGTACCTATGTACATCGATTAGTCCATCAATTGTAGACCGATTTTCAAAATTCTTTTACCTCCCAAACAACCGGTAAACGAATTAATAAGGCTTTTTTCCAGTTGGAAATTACAGTAGGAAATGACTGAAGAAGTGATCCTGTGAATTTCGATATTTTAGCCGATGTATTAAACTTATTTAAAACGATATGATCGAGTAACCAAGTTTGAAGACGAAATTGTACTTAGATAGTTCAGTGATAGTGATACCTTCACACGTTTTGGAATTAATGTGCGACTGTAATTT
Organism: Clepsis dumicolana; assembly: GCA_963691665.1. Classification (NCBI taxonomy): domain Eukaryota; kingdom Metazoa; phylum Arthropoda; class Insecta; order Lepidoptera; family Tortricidae; genus Clepsis; species Clepsis dumicolana. Next base: position 6,324,820 of record OY829516.1, on the reverse strand, counting down.
GTAACCAATCGTTATAATTTTAAAAATATATTTGAAAACAGTAGATACCGATAGCCAATTAGCTTACCTCGTACTCGCCGGTATCTTTTCTAAACGACACCATAGTTTCAAAACGATGACCCCACAGAACTTCGGACGGCAAAAAGCTGCTGCGCGCCTGAGTAGTCATCCCCGTAGATTCGATTACACCCTCTGTAATGACAAATAAATAATTAAAGGTACAACAATTACTTAATTTGCTCACCCGCGACCAGGTGTAAAACAATGTATGTTTTCACATAGCCTTGGGGAAGGCTTATGTTCAGCAGTGGACGTCTTTCGGCTGACATGATGATTACATGACATCGCTAGTGACAACCTTCATAGACTTTTATTTATAGAAAAGTAAAATTGAGATAATAAAGAGCACGTTGAGAGCATACAGATGGTGAATGTTGTTGGTGCTCCATACGCCAAACACGTTCTAATAAATCTACTAAAACAATTACTATTCTAACAATCTATATTTACCTCTTATTATTATTAACGTATAGTTTATACTTTATACTACTAACTACCAAAACACTGCCAAGAACATGTGTGACGCCAAATCGGCTACATCTGTGCTATCAATAGTTTACTTTGAAGTTTATTGCTATCGGTTAATTCTGTGCATCGTTTCGATTAATTTAGCTAGTACAGTGGGCAACATTATGCAATAGGATGCTTTAATTGACTGGTGCCAATGAAGTGTTACATGCATATATTGTGACCAAGGTCACATTTACAACTCTACTCTACTATAGGTATTTCAACTGAAATTCCTATAAACCGTACCTCTAGTAATTGCACTGCAAATAAAGATCTTCATATTATTATAGGTAAACCTTTTATTTATTTTATGGAAAGCGAACCAGTATCTTTTCGGGTTTTCTACACGCGAACTAGACTTTGTCATTGACCAGGTCACAAAGCTCCGAACTGCTGGTTTAGCTTCACTATTATTTCTAGTATGTTTCCCTGATAAAGCAATTTACCTAGCATGACGACGATCTCAAATCGCTCCCTCAGCATGTCAGATGCCGAGAGATTGTAGAGCGGTGACTTCTCATTGATCTTGTGAACGATGGTCATCGGCCAGATGAACATGAGCCGGTCTTCTTCACCATCGGCCCCAACTTTCAACTCTTGCTGGTAGAACGGCAGGATTTCGCCTTCTCTAGTAATCTGAGAATTTAGAAGCTGTTATGTAGGTTTTGTATTTGAAGCCAGAGAATGAGCTAATCGACAATAGTTATGATAAATACATTTTTATTGATTATGGTATATTCGAAACTGCAATGTATTATGGTCGTTTAACTCGTTCTTTTGCGTTTTAGTACGATTATGCAAAAATGCTGTAACTGTGTTGGGTGGAGCCTTAAGCGAGTTGCAGCATTTTAAAATCTTTTAGTTTATTAGCTCTTGTGCACACGTCTTGCGAATAGATTTTCTAAAGAGCTTATTTACGTTCGTGACCAAATGCTTTTGAGATGAAACAAATTAAGTTGTCACTATTATAGGGAAAGTCGCCTCTTTAAAATATCTTTTCTCACCAATACCTATGGTATGATACAAAATGTTACAATTGCTACAAAATCTAAATTTTTACAGAGTTTAAAACTAGTCACTTCGACCAATGGTTTTTCTTTAAATACCTACTTCAGTATTTATTGCATTGGTTGGCTGACGTGTTTTAAGACTATTGTTTTGTATTTATTTTTTTGCATATCATAATATTTCTTAAATGTAATATCAATATCATAATATTTCGTATCATAATATATTCATAATATTTTTCACAGTAGAGGTGCCTCAAATATGTGAAAATAATCTTATTGTCCAAGGCCTTAGAGCCAATTCAGATTTTCGCTGGCACCTTTACCGCTCCGAATTGCGCCTAAATTGAAAGCAAGCAAGAAAATTCTACTTGAGTATACCACACGTCGTATTAGTACTAAATGCTGTCAGGATCATTGTTCTGTTAGATTCGAGTGAACATGATTTTCTAGCAATTACATACGCTTGAATCACCAACATTGTCGTTGTTAAAGTTTGCCAACAATTTCAAACCAATTTCATGAGATTAAAGTAACACTGCTATTATGTTCATTGTACAGAAGTACTCGAACCTAATAAAACAATGTGTTCTGACCTTTTCGAAATGAGCATACAGGCCTCCTTAACGTAACAAGATTTAAACGGATACTATGAAAGTCCTCCCGTGAACATGAACGAAAAGTATGATGTCAAATATCGGGAATGACAAAATATATACATACACATACAAATATACTACATTTATGATCCGTTAACTTTTTTGCAATCCTAGTAGCGTCGCAAGCTATTAAATGTTTTTTCAATGCGCTAGGTATTTGTCCAAGTAGATGGCAAGGCAAGAATTGCAGGACACGCAATTGCTATTACTATAATTGCGTTACTTACTTTCGTATGTGATGTAATTGGCATATTATATTTAGATTTTACAAGAGCTTCTAGTTTCGGCCACCACTTGAATTGCCGCGAGTCAGATATCAAAATTGTTTGATTAGTTCCAGAAGCCGAGGCATTACACAATCAACGTAAATGCTTGTCGTTAGAATGTCATTAGTTTTGGACTCCAATTGTGCTAAACTGTTATGTTTACTGGGACATTTTTTTTAGGAAAAGCACAACTCAGATCAGATATCAAACTTAACGAGGATGACTCCAAAAGTAAGACGCAAAGCAGTTAGTTAGGCTGGAAACTTTTAAACCTACCAATAGGTTAGGCTGTTGAAAAGCAGAAGAAAAAGCGAGCATGCAACGGGCGACACACGACAAGTTATCTTCAGATGGGTCTAAATAACAAAAGAAAGTTAAAGGATGCTAATTACACGCGCACAGAAATTAGACGTCAAATGCACATTTAAAATTGCATTAGGTAGTTACCTTTTTCCGAATTATCTGAGCACGGATGTGAGCCTCAAGAATATGCGACTTGCGAATGTCACCCACTCGGAATAGTAGGCAAAACTCCCCGTCTCTCAAACAAATGACCGCATTTCTTGAGAACAGGAGAGTGGTGTTACGCTTTTTGGCTCGTGCCAGCTTCGCGAATATTAGACCCACCTAAAGACAACAGAAACAAGTGATTATGAAACTTGGCAAAGGATAACTTTAGAGTCGAAATTTGAACACATCTTCCGTTCAGATTTCGACCATGACGTTTAGGAGTGGAGACATTGCGAAGTTTCTAGACGTGCGAACTGAATTCCCCAATCACTAACCAGTCTCCACTTTTGTTGAAATAATATACCTTGCGGCGAATAATCTGAGCTCTGATATGGGCTTCGACTATATGTGATCTCCTCATATCGCCCACGCGGAACATCAGGCACAGTTGGCCGTCCCGCAAACAAATGACGGCGTTCCGGGAGTAAAGGAGCGTCTGGGTTCGTTTTTTTGGTCTAGACATCTTAGCGAACACGATTCCCACCTAGAATTAGAACAACCTTGCTGTCACTGTCACTTCACTCAGCGAGGAGCGAGGGTCAGAGGATCACCTCATTTGTCAATGAAAATGGCACTGGTTTTAGTTTACAGTGACCTTGTGTTTATTTCTGGGTAATTCCTGAATCTTGTGCGGTAATTGAAAGATCGTCTATTGGATTAACTACCATCATTATCACGCACACCTAGCGGGCAGTATAAATTGGTAATATTTTTTAAGAGAGCGCTTGCATCACTTGATACGTCTGCAAATTTGGCTTCCTGCCAAGTTTATTTTAAATTATTAAATTGGCATTAAATCAGGAAGGTTTTCAAATTACTTTTATAGATATTTTTATAATAGAGATGTGCCCTTACGATATCTTTATATGTCTTGAAATTACAAAGACTGTCATAAAACTGAAATCTGGTTTTATTGCCCAGACGTCGACTTGGCAGGAGAAAAACATAAAAAAATTAAGAGTCTAAAACCAAACGCACGAAATGAAAATTACCATGAAAGCTTGAATGAAGACACCAACGATACTCTGGAGGCACATGACGAAGATAGCTTCCGGGCACTCTTCGTTAGTCGTTCTGGATCCATAGCCGATGGTGTGCTGGGTTTCAACGGAAAACAGGAAGCATCCAGTGAAGGTGTTGACGTTGTTCAGGCAGGGGGTGACCGGGGCAGTGTTGTTCATAGGCGGGCTTAAGTCTCCGTGGGTGAAGATGATGAGCCACCAGATGAGAGCGAACAGAAGCCAGGAGAGGATGAAGGAGAGAGCGAACACGAGCAGCGTCCAGCGCCACTGCGCGTCCACAAGGGTCGTGAAGATGTCCTGAAGGTATCGGCGTCTGCGCTTGGCCACGTTCCATTGGACGACGTTGCAGTCGCCATGTTTAAAGATGACACGCTTTCTCACGCGTCTCGCTGCATAACGGGCTTGACGGTATCTGTAATGCAAATAAAATTTTCTATTAGGTATTTACTTAGCTTAGACATATCCCAATTAGAGAGACAAACAAATCAAAGACGGCTGTCTTATTTGTGCGTTTATATGATGCCATAACTTTATTTGTAGTTATGTCATTGACTTGAGTTTATGTCAGAATCCGCAATAAATCATTCAAGTAAACACAGAATCGAGTTTCATAAATTTACATTCCATTAATCATTATCAAAACACACAAATGGAATCCGTTTCGATTGCTTTGAGTTCAATGTTTTAACTGTAATCAGGGCAGCGGATATTGTGAGTCGAGGTTTAATCATCAGGAATTTTATGAAAAATTACAATAATATTGTCATACTTGTTGAAATACATTATGATTATGATTGACTTATTTACGTTAAACAGCAAGCATTTACATAAGAGGTACTTTTAAAACAATCAAGACAGAATTAAAATATGTACAACTCTGCATGCAGTGTCTTATCTTAAAATGTTCTAAAAACATTTTAATTACTAAAACTGTACTGAAAGGTTGCTGCTACCGTTTAGGTGTTTCTATCAATTTGGTGTAAGATTTCCAGAATAGGATGCTGTACTTGTGACTTATGTCCATGACCGGATGAACCAAACTGCAGACCACCGCATAAATTGTTTTATCCGTCGCAAAATATTCCACTTCAATTTTATGGTACCCGTATCAGTCAGGGCAAAAATGTGGTTATTGAGGTGCCACTTTAGATTATTTTATCGAGTTCAATTAATCAATACATGTACCTAAATAAGCAGAGTGGCGCTGTATTTTAACATTATCAATTTATCAGTATAAAAGCTTTATAGATAAACGTGCTTTCTGCAAATGTGATAATGGATGCGGGTTTTCAATAAATATTAAAGGATGGGTTGGGTACGTACGCATAATTCAAGTGAAGTACCTGCCTGTGTGACGCATGAAAAAAAACTGTTACTATGTGAAGCCTTTCACGATGGCAATTTATTACAGAAGAGATGGACTTCATAATCATCATCATAATATCAGCCGGAAGACGTCCACTGCTGGACATAGGCCTTCCCCAAGGATTACTATTACGATCGGTCATGCTATCCGCAGCCAATGACTTCCCGCAATCTTTATCGTATTTTACTTAATTTTGTTTAATTTATTTCAGTATTATACACTCACACAGAGAGATAGGGAAAGATCTCAGTAGGAGTATCTTTTTTTATTTTTTCTCCCAATTTCCCGGGGTTGGCATTTTTCTGGTTTTTTTTCTGTGTATTCATGTTTCAGTGAGTTTATAAAAAATATAATAGATAGGGAAAGATTGGAAGCTTTTGAGATGTGGTACTAGGAGAATGAAAGGCATAAGTTGGATGGAACGGAAGACCAATGAGGAAGTACTGTCAATGGTTAATGAGAGGAGAACGATAATGAATACCATAGAGAATAGACGCGGGAAAATGATCAGACATTTGCTACGACACGACAATTTCTTTAAGACCATTTTAGAAGGAAAAATTTAAGGACAGAGAGGGAGAGGTCGACCTAGGCCAAGCTACATGGACCAGATGAAGGAGAAGGCCGGTGTCGTGTCGTATCAGGAGGTCAAGGAACTGGCTCATAGGAGAGATGATTGTAAGAAACTCCACCGACAAGAGTGTAACTCTTTAGTTTGCTGATGATGATGATGATGATGATGATTAGATTACAACAGACAATAACAAAAGACAGGTAAAGCATTCCGAAAAGGCCCTCTTAAGTATTGATCCCGAAAAAAGAGGCAAAACATTAATAAATTATTCGTAAATTCCTTAACGTATATTTTATATAAATATTTCTGCATGTCAAGCCCGCACTACACTTCACTGTTCACATTCAGGTTCAGATATCCCAATAAATGAAAGAGATGCAGCTATTGTTTTCTACGTGAGTGACGGAAATGCAATGGCCGATACATCAAGGTGTAGTTGCACAGTCAAACTCACAGTTCTCGCATGGCCAACTGAGCAAAACATTCCGGTTTAACATTTTGTTTACATTCCACAGTAACAGTCAATAAATCTACTTGGAATTTGTCGCGGCGCAAATCTTATATCCACTAACTGAGGGTAAAATCTGATTTAAACTCTCCCTCTAGATATTCCAACTATTTACGTTAGTTCTACAAAGTGTTACACCTGGAACATTTTGTGCGCTTTTTATGATTTGTGGTCTGGTTAATAGGGCAACACGGGATGGGAAGATTAACTATATGATTTAAATTAATCATTTTTGTGTCAGCCTACGAAAGCCAACCGGTATAAACCTATGCGGCACTGATTCTGGTACCGATTAAATTGCAATTTATTGCCCCGCTGTTGCGAAGTTTATTCATCCTTAAAGGTTGATTCGCTTTCTCATAAATCTTTAAGTTGTATCGTAAACTTAGTATTTAAGTGACTTAATCAAAAAATGAAGGAAAACCGCAACATGAGAATTGCGTGGTCAAATCGATTTAATAAGCAGTTTGAAAAAAATGTTGTATTTATCAACAGTTAAGGCTAGTGACTGTAGGTACCTTTGAGCTAAGAAGTTGTTCACCTTGTTCGTTACCTAACTATTTAATTTTGCTGTTCAGTAAAAGAGGTGCTAAGTACCATAGACTTGCAACATTTATATTCCTTGTAGACATTTTGGCCATTAATATTCCAAAACTCAAATATCATTTGTAGCGCAATTGTCAAGCGATCGGTAAAGTAAATATCACTAATTCGCAGAACTACATCAGAAACGCTTATAACGTGTAGGTAATCTGTTGCCAAATATTTGAGACAGCAAAATTTTCCTATCACTTGTAGCTTTTTGTTAAAAGAGAAACTTGACTATTCAAACTAAAACTTACTTATGCAATTCCTCTCTCCAAGCTGATTCCGATGAGTTCACCGGCTTCCCGGTCATGAACATTGATACTTGGCTTATGCATCTCTTCAGTCCTGACATTGTATCCTGCATCCAAATAACTTTTCTTCTATAAATCTCTGTGGCTTTACAAGCCTTTCAGTTCCAAACACTCCTTGAAGCAGTCTTAATAAATACTGTTTAATTATCACATCGGTTGGCGAAACCAGCGCCGTATTGTAATGTCGTATTAACCTAAATAAACGGTTTATCACACAGGTAAGTATGCGGCGAATATGCCTCGTACACTAATTAACAGAGAATCGTCTCCACTCTGTCTTTCAACAGCACATTGATCAAAGATTCACTGAACACTTCCTTGATGTCAAACAACAGTACCACGAATTTTCGCACCATTGTCCCTCGCGAAAGAATAACGCCTTCAGAAAATGTCATCAAGAAATGGCGACGCAGAAAATTGTCTCGGAAAACGTGCGACGGACTTTCCACTCGCCGTGATTGTGAGGGAATTGGTCCAATACTGAAATGGGCGGATGTTTAATGAAACAGATGCGAAGACGTTCACAAACAAACACTACAGGTCCGTGCCTTGCCAACCGCCGGCCGCGGCGCCGCGGCGCGTCGCGACGTCGCCTACTCTATTTTTCGAGGAGTAAGATATCGTCCCTACTCTTTCACTTATCTGGATAATTTCGTCTCAACGAAATTTACGAGTGGTCTTCTAAATATTTAGATTGATACTTATTGAAGTCGAACATAATATTTATCTTAAACGGATTAATAAAGTCGAAAAGTGATTACGTTCAGCACTCAGGCATGTCCGAGGAATTTATATATCTTACGTTCGCCATATCCCACGCGTTTTAAATACTACGTGATAATTAAAATAGCCGAAGGAAATGTTAAAAACAACAGACAAAATCTTGCTGTCGTCATTGTGACGAAATTGTATTGACGCCGTTGTGGCTGATGGTTCGTGGAAAATTGATGGGCTTTTGTTGAGACTGCTGACCATTACTGCGTAGGGACAGTGATGTTGTATGACGCAGCCGCACATCTATTTAGTACACGCTACGTATTCATTTGATACAGTCACGTGACAGAGGCTCGTGCTAGTTGGTCATTGCGGTTTATTTATGCAGCCTGCGGTACAAGTAGAAATACTAGTAATTAATCTCAAACGTGACATCGAGGCTTATTAACGCCAGTGGCGTAAGGGCCCTGCATGAAAGTTTCTCCGGTATCAGAGTATCAGATACGGCCATGATACGGCTGATACGACGGTAGCTCGCACCTGATGATCGAACTAAAATAAAAGTACTTAATTAATAGGAAGCTCAAAATATTTAGAGACTTTAAAAATAGGTACTTTGATGCCATTTTATCAATTAACTAAAATTAACAATCACGAAACTGTCTAGTCTACGCAAATAAGAAGTAGACATTTATGTTGTTACTTTAATAAAGAAATAGTTCAGTGTTGCAAATGTTTGAACACATTGCCAGAGGAAGTTTCTGATGACCACAGTGGCATTATTTTTGATATGCAAACCAATTTTGTAGCCCTTACAATCTACACTGTAGATAGTTTTGCAATGTTCGTTCAACAAGAGGAACCATAAATTATCCCCAGACAAAGGCAAAATTAAAAATGGTCAGTAGTATTTCTGATGACCGTACAGGAGTTTTCATCGGCGTTCATCGGTTTGACCTTGGCTGCCAGATCGTTGTCCCAGACAGTCACCCCCGGGCAATGGATGAAAAGAAGCAGGTGCTGTCTTGGACTGCCCGCTTCAACTTGCTTGGCACTAAATGGCAAAATTTGTTGGCGTTTCGAATTGTTTACGGTATTAGCTACATTTAACTGTATGTACCTATGTAATTAGGGGATTAATTTTGACATGATGCTTTATTTGAAGTGATATTTTATGGTTTGAGGCAAAGCTTACGTGTCAAAGCAAAAAGCAATGTAGGTAAATAATGTTCACATTAGCAAGTATGGAGCTACTATAATTTTTAATAGGACGATTATACGATGTTTAAGAGGACGATATTTTCACATCATCTTCGTTGCCGATGGGTGTACAAAATAAAGTTAAGGTCGGAGCAAGCTTTACTGCGGACCACACCTTTATTACTGAATGTGATTACGACTGAGAAAAGGTTCCAACCACGTGACTGACTACTATGCATATCCCACGTGTTTAAAATAAACAAAGTACCTACTTAAAAGAAAATCTGTCCAATGTTAGACCATAGTCGCTATACTGGTATATTTGGGGTGACAAATATTACAATTTTCCCCGAGATTTGTACAGAACAGTTCCACCCAGATTTTTACCAGCATCGCGATGTCCTTGTAGAAATATCACTTCGTTTTACGCAGCTAGCTAAATACGACCGTGTCTAGCTATATTAAAACTATGATTTGTTAATAGCTGTCCAGATCCATTGATAGGTATAACGTCATCCCTCTGCCACTGATGCCAAAAACCACGGAGCTAAGTCCACTTTACTTTCGGTTTCTTTTAATTAGTCATGTCATCCGCAACTCTTAATAATTTATAGTGGATTTTGATGTTACTTCTATCTATTAGGTATAGTAAGTAAGTACTTTAAAGAAGAAATGTGATATTTATTTCCGACTCATACCCAATATTTACAGATACAAAAACAGAAATACACGGCAGTATATCAAAGCCGAGCGACTTATTTATTTTATTGTGACGTATTCTTTCGTACCTAATCATAAACTATTTGGTGTTACTATGTCACATAGCCACTACCCACCCAACATAACCACTCAACCACTTACTCAGGAAAATCTCATACAAGGTAGGATAAAATCCCAAGCGAAACAACGGGTAAACGATTTGAGAAACAGAACTGATAACTTATTACTTAGGAAGTGTCGAGAGCAATGACGCAACATTTGCAGACGTTTTAAGATTAGAGTGCCTATTAATATTTTTTGCTGATTTTTATTATCTCGCATTAAAACGGGATGAACTTCGTTCATAATGAAATAGATACTGGGTGCTGTTGCCAAGTCGCTGGTGACACGTGGCTCTGAAATAGCCCGACGGTCGTCTTTCGAGCGCGTGCGGTGTGAAGTTCCTAAGAAGTGAAGTTGTTTATCTCTGATTTCAGGAATATAATCCCGCTACTCACCGTAAGATGGCACTGTAAGCAGTTTTATCGCTAAGCAAAATGCACATAGCAACAGGCAATTTAGTAGATAACGTATTTTCTTCTGAAACAGGATACTTTGAGAAATAAAAAGTAGGCATTGCGTCTAATGCATTAGGTTACCTACGGTTTTATGCATTATCAAATCTACAAAATTGCATAGTTACAGCTTACACTACAAGCTAAAGTTAGACTGATCTTGTCTGGTTTTTAAATTATTTAATATTATTATTTAATTATTTAGAAGTTTTACGACGCTTCCGAGAAGTGTGGTTTACCTGTAACGGCTGTAACTATAGATTCTTCACCTTCTTATATGCCTATAGTATAGATATATACTTGACCGGTTACGAAAGCCATTACAAAGCCAAACGCTGAGTTGTTTCTAAAAATATTCAGGAAAAAAGATACAAAAGTTTAAAAATCCTTGGTTCGAGTTGAGCTTTAAAGTTCGATCGGCTCAACGGCTCTAAAAGGGGTTAGATGAGTCACTGTTCCACGAAACCAAAATGTACAGGTAGGCACCTATTCTTAAGGAGATTGGCAAAAAACTGCTTTTTGTACGACGTAACGGCTACATGTTTCAATATTTTAATGAGTCTATTACGTGCACGCGGGCAGGGCTAGCAATGGACCAACTGGAAACTTATTAAATTGCGAAACTTTCAATGTGAGCAGGTAACTATTAGGTACTTAAAGGTAGGGGATGAACGTTTTAATCAATATTGATAATATTTCCCCTTTCTCGAACATCTTCTGCAACTGTTGCACACGCCGCGCGGGGTTTCAATCGGTCTTGTGCTTTCTGCATCCACCGCGATCCCGCGATCTTTACCAGGTTGTCGCTCCATCTTGTTGGAGGCCTACATACACGCCTATAGGGCCGTGTTTTATAAAGCTAGAAGTTACAATTTACAAGTGGAAGTTGAGACTTTCTACCATCTTTTGTTAGAAAGAGACTTCCGCTTGTAAATTGTAATTTGTAGCTTTATAAAACACGGTCTAGCTCGTTACCCGGTCCGCGGACGCCAGTTGAGAACCTTCTGTCCCATCGGCCATCAGTCCTGCGAGCAATGTGTCCCGCCTACGTTTCTCAATGCTTCGGGCTATGCCGGTAACCTTAGTGCTACTTAGTTCTACTGCGGATAACATAATTTCTGATTTTAATATATCCCGCAGAGAAACCCCGAGCATAGCCCTCTTCATAGCCCTCTGAGTGACTTTGAGACATAGACGTAATCCAATGTAATATACCTAATGATGAATGAAGCTCGTGACCGTGACTCAGCCTTGCATAATAGTTAACAATAGCTATACATGTCTTAGCATCTTATAGTTGTCTGTTCGTATCAATCTCGGAGGATTAACAACCGTTCATACTTTATCTTAAATGTTTGCCTCAAGGAGTCATTTCTGCACACGGAAAAACTGCAATCATATATAAATTCTTCGTGTTTACTTATTTTATTATTCGCATGATTTCAGTGGTTAATTTTTTATTTTATGTTGAGTACCTATAAACGAAAGACTCTTGTGTCAATCTCAATCGTCACGATGAAAGCAAGATTTAAAAAAATGCTACTATGAGTGTCGTCGATGATGGTCGTGGGCCTAAAATAATATGTTAACAAATTCTAGGCCCTTAAAACACAACCTGAAGTACCTACCTATCAAGCCCAATTATTATCTACCTAGTACTCACTCAACTACCTAGTACTCGAGCCCTGAGCAAGAGATGTGGTGCCGGATTTGTTTTATTCAACGGTACCTAATGAAAATGACGTCACCACGCATCAGCGATTTTACTCAACCATTTCTCGATAATAGTTCTTTTTCCAGATGATTCATGTGTTTTCATCTCAATGACTCAGTAACTGCCGCGCATTTTCTATAGATGTAAAGACAAATGATAATTTATAAATTTTTACTGGCTCATAAAATGTAAGACGGGTATTTAGATATTCTTCCTGTTGGTTTTCGTTCCATTACAGTACCTATGCATTAGCTTCCGTTTACTGCTTACTCAGTGGTTCATTAAAATGGATTACTTTCTAGAAACACTTTACCTGATCAGACTTTAACTGAATAACCCTGCTTTTCGAGTAAGTACAAATCAACAGTATGCGTACAAAATGGGCAACCAAAAAGGAACAAAGTGCTGTGCTTGCTGTACTGTGCGATTTGCAAGGCAATATGGGCAACGTTAATAGCTATAATGTTGCATTGTGGCGTGTTCGAACGCTTCTGACCATTTGTGTAAGTTTGTACGCTAGGTACTTTACTCATACATAAACATAACTATTTACATAAACGAACTGCGATGATTCTGGCCAAGCTCACAGATGCGGAATGTAGGCCACTTGGGGTACGTTGTGTGAGCGTAGATAATGTTTTAAGATTAAGTTTCGAAACTTGGCTTTACTCTCTAAACAGCAAAATTGTTTTTCTGATTGGTAATTTAAACAATCCCTCAGTCTAAGGATACGCCGAAAGAGCTGAGCAATCGATTAGCAGTAACAATTTCGTAAACTGTATAAAAACCCTTTCGATACGCCGCGCCTTTCAAGTGCAATGGTCATAATTATATTCTTTAGACAGCTTCAATAATTCATTGCCGATGGCCAGACCTTTCTATGTTTTACTTTTGTAAAATTCAACACTGAAGCAAGTAACGTGCGTTCATCCACTTCCAAGAAACTGGTGCAGCCATTTCCACAATTTATTACGTTTCTTAAAATCAATGGGCAAATGGGCATCGACAATGTTGCTAAGAGGTTATTTAACCAGGTGATAAGGTGTGATGTCGCAACGGCACACGTCATATTTCCTCTGTTTTATTTGTGCACATTAAAGAAGTGGGGTTAAATGAATTTGCTTAGGCATGTACTATCGATTTCTGTAGCTGATGGAACAAAGATCAGCGTCAGTGTGTCAACATTCTTGTGTAGCGAAATCAATAGTTGCTAGCTGTCCACTGTGCAGACGCGGTTGAGCATTGACGTTTTTTATTTGTCTGGCTGGATACACAGAATGTTACAAAACCATCATTCTGGATGAGAGTTGCTAAGTAAACAATTTTTTTTTCTCGAACAATTTATTCCATTTTATGATTACGAATGACGGCAATATTCAGATTTCGAGTGAAAGATTTCGAGTGAAAGATTTCATGTGTTAAAATTTAACGTTGATCATTCTGGATGGTCGCCGATTTGTAGGCAACAAACGAGCAAGTAAATTTCAATATTTATACCTACTCTATGGCAGGACCGTGGAAATCAGTAATGGTACAACCGTGAGTTGATAAGGCACACGCAAATATTACTTGCGTACATATGCATGCCTACGCACACATTCCAAATGCGTACGCACACTGATAAACATTCTGTAGGTAGGCATGTAGACAGACATTGTTGCGAAAAGAAGTAAAAAATAAACAGATGAACTTTGTAAGTTTTTTACAAACAGAAGACAGTAGATGTAGAGTTTATATCTATGATGATGTGATGGTAGTAGGAGGATTAGTCATGCTTAAAACAGTAATGAGCAAGTGTAAATATTACGTACAATATCACTTTTCGTTGAAAACGAATTACTCATTTGTTTTTGTTTATAAACGTACAATTACCGATAAAAAAGTTGAGGTTTTCTTACAAAACATTTTCTCTTTTCGATTGTGTTCGAAAATCAGAGGTAATAAAAGAAGTTGGTAAATATAATCAAGTAACCATTTTGTGGTCAGGTCATGGACTAATCGTTCCTACTGTTTCGGACATTCAGTTCGTTGACGAAATCAGCTTCGCGTGTTGGGAACACAACAGACATACCGCACAACCGCAACCTACATTTTTAAATTTTACGCTGTAAAGGATCATCCTCACTCAGTGTCAAAAATAGATGAACTTTAATAAGGTAGGTATCGTTAATACGTCCGTCTGGATCTAGTACCTGAATAGTAGTTAAAGAGGGATGAAGCGCTTTAACGACTAAGAGACCTTTAACTCAGAGGGTGTTTGGTAAATAGGTATATTTTACGGAAGCGAACATATTTAGTCACGTTTAGTTAGATGTATTGTATAAAGTGGTCTATCTAGGTGTTTTAATCTTCCGAAGAGGTTGACGTTAAAGGATGTGAGCGGCCTCGGCTGCGTCCGTGCCGGGAATCCGCACAGTGGACAATAAGGTGCAAATTGATTGTTTAATTAATGTAGAAAGCTGTGGACGACGCGAAGTCTTTATGACCTCGTTGAGACCGCGTATGAAGAAATTGTGCAAGTTAATGTCAATGGAAGGGAGAGTAGGTAGGCATGTTAAAGAGGAAAAGGGGAATTTGTGTAACTTTGAGATTAATAATTTATTGAATCAGGCGTTACTTTGCGGAGGTCCATATTTATGAACTAAAAAACAATTACTTTGCTCACCCGCGACCACTAATGACAAATAGTTATATCTGTGCGGCAAATGTATGTTTCCATGCAACACCTCCACCTCCACTGCTACACGAATCAACACATGCCACACAGACCCAACTATCACCACCACCACTATACTAAACGCTGACGCGTTTCGGCACTCTCCACGAGGCCATTTACGAAGCACAACAACAACCGCTCAACATGCCACCACTTCCACTACTACTTTTGAGATTAATGTCATTTTAAAAGCTCAAGTTTAAATCATTGCTTTTGTTAAACAAGAATGAGATAAGAAGCAGAAAAGGCGAAAGTTGAGTGGTGCAAAATCAGGAAATCAACATCTAGTAAAAGTGCAAAAAAAAATCATCGTTAGCGTTTTTTACGCCTCACTGCTGGACATAGGACATCTCACAATGCAATTTTCTGCATCTCGTATTATTATATTAGATGCTGGAAATAAAAAACTTCTACGGCATCTATATTTTATAGTCTCTGTGCTTGAAACAATAATTAAAGAGACTAGAGAGACTAGATACCTGAGTTTTGTGCCTCCTCTAATAACTGGTTATACAATAATTGTTATCATTATAAAATTGTATAAATGCATAATCTTTCGGCCTTCGTGATTTCGAATGTTTATTTTATTGAATAAATAAATATATTGAGACAATTGATACCAATTTGCCTTGGCCTAAGCCCCAAACTAGGTAGAGCCTTATTGTACTATGGGTACCTATTAGACAACATTCGTATTCATCATACAAATTTGACCCGGCCGGAGATCGAACCTGGGACCTCGAGCTTTATAATCAAGTTCTCTAATCACTTGGGCTCGGGCACCTTTGCGCCAGGAATGTTGCGGGGTGGTTTATTTATTTAATTTTTTTATTAACATTCAGATATTTAAATTTAGGTTATTTGTTTTTATTATTCTTTATTACTCATTTGAGTTTTATGCAATAAAGATTTTTTTGGGCTATTGAATTATAAAACTGTCTCGGCAAACTAACACGATTGTAGTAGGCAATTTAGACATTCATGTCCACGTAATCATATCGGTTTTGGTAGCTAAAAAGTGTGTCATTGCGTCATATAAATGCAACGACAGAATCCTTTTATCTCGAGAAATCTGAATAAGTACACAATTATTTTTGCATTAAGGACAACTCGCTAACTTTGACGTCATCAGATCTTTGTAGAATCGCGTCTCATTATAAGCAATACAACTAGACTATGACATCACAACAAAACTTGATATGTTTGATTTAATCTATGCAGAATCCAGCGCAGCGTTGTCGAAGTGGTATAATCTGAAGTATAGGTATAATTGTAAATCCCAATGACGCAAAACGTTACGCCCACGACCAATTCCAGTAGTCGGATCGAATTGAAATTTGGCTATGTCGAACTCAGCAGAAAAGGCCAATATTAAACATGAAATTTGTAACAAAAAGGGATTTTGCTTGTGCTAAAAGATTTTTGAGGGATTATTTTGAAAAATTGTCTTAACATCATTAGTACTTTCCAGTGCATTAATGGGTAATATTTCTATAGATGCTTTAGTTAGTGTGTAGCTAAAAGTAGACGATCTTTTTTCACATCAAACGCACGTTAATTCGAACGGTATCTCTAGGACTCCTAGTCATCGTCATCGCACCTAGTGTTTTAGAATAAGGTTGAATATTTAATTGGCGTGGACACCGCCCGTGATAATTGGCGGCCATGTAACCCTAATAACAGTCGACGTGCAAATTGGTCGTAACAAAAACAATGACAGTAAAAACGGTGACACACTTAAACGGGTTTGGTATAAAGTACAGGGCCCCGATTCTTCTATTATGAGATTCTATGGAAAATCAAACGTAGAGAACCTTGCAACTGAGTTAAGTATCGATGACAAAGTGAATTGAGACCCAGTATGAGGCTTAGAGATACCTAACAGATTGGTGTCCTAGTTCAAGAAATCTTATTATAATTATACTTAAATAAAAGCTTTAAAACACCCTAAAAGGTGGAGGAAATCAGCAGTAAAATTAGCATATCCACAAACTTGTATTCTTGTTACGTCTAATATTGTAAAATTGCATATTGCATACCAGTCACCGCAGTGCACCGCGGTCTGGACGTGTAATTAGGTAAAAGGTAAATAGGATATTCATGCATCGGACAAACGTACGACCATGAGGTCTATTCCAGCGATCATTACAATATTGTCAATGAACCATTGTTTTCGGCTAACGTCTAGCAGCGCTGGCGTTTCCTCCACCGTTCGGCTATTTATATAATAAGGACGTCCGTTTCCTTTGCAAAAATCTGCATACAAATGCGGCACGTGAAAACCATTCGCTAACCTTTCTCAGACTTCGCGCTAATTTCATTTCAAATGTTGAAAGTAATAATGAATTTCCTGTTTGTGACGTCAGCTATTATTCTCGCAAGTTTTCGAATTCGCGGAAAAGTGTTCCTTCTGTCTCGCCAACTAGCTAATATTATTTTGAAAGTCTTAGAATTTTTTTCAACGGTTTCGTGTACGATCGTGCAGAAAAAATATAATTTATGTAAAAAAACAAATGCCAAGAAACAAGAAACATACTTAGAAACAACAAACGAACGCATGGTGAGGCATCTTTGTTGCATCTTTATAATATAATGGATGTAAGTATAAGTCGGTAAGTATAAGGAACCCTTTAAGTACTCAAATATTCATTTTGACATGAAAGTAGCCAATAAATCTGAAGGCTGTTAGGCAGACGGGGCTTCAATTACTTGCAGTGGGTCGATGGAAGCAATAAACCATGTCGGCCTCTGCGAAGCCATGCCAGGACGCCGTCGCTCTTTCGTCTTGACCTCCTACGGCTTTCCAATGAGAATTCCTCAGAGAATTTTCCAGACACACGCGACATAATGCCATTGCTTTTATAATTAGGTTATGAAAATATTACGATTGTTATCTTCAATATCTATAGAAGTAGAGTTTAGAGTTAAGAAGATTTACTTATACTTTAAATGGTAGAAACAATGAGACCTCTTTGTACTGCAGCAGGACTTATTTACCAATAACTTTTGTACTGAAGTAATAAGAAGTAATTAACGTGACTCACCTAAGTAATAGGTTAAGGGAGCTGTCATTCCGTGTGGTTGGCACGTCTTTGACGCTGGACGGTTCACTGTGGACGCCCCGGAGGGAGTTCCTCAGTTGGCGCGGGATGGAGCCGAGAAGGCCAAAGCTGCTATTTCTTCGTTGGTTCAGGCTCTTGGAGCGAGTGAGGTTGTTCGACTCTAAATCCCCAGCTTGAGGGTGCAATGACACCTCCCCGTTGTGAGAAACAGTCGTGCTCGACGCTTCAGTTTTAATTATGGTAGGAACAGCCTTCTCATCACCCAATAATTTCTCCCACGGCGACGCGATGTCCTCCTCCGAAATAGTCTCAAAACTCCTTGGTCCGACCGACGACGTGGTCTTGTCTGACATGGTTACTATATGGCAAAAGGGATAGCAGCGGAACGTAGCACTACAGACACCTAATCGGCACTTCGTCACTTTGGGTTTTTAGTTTCTTGGCAACACTTCACTCTTATCATAATATCCATTTGTAAATCATAATGTTTGGGGTAGAAATGTTGACACTGAAACAATAGAAACATATGGTTAGATAAAAATAATATCGCGTAAAACAAAATCCGTGTTCTGTACTTGGTGAGTTTCTGGTACAAGTTTTTATCGCAATGATTTAATAGTAAGTAGGTATGAGTCAGACTCTTTGTAATACATATTGAAACGTAACACAAAACCGTTCTGCTCGAAAGTTAAATTTACTTTCGTTAGCGAAACTCCCACTTTTACTTTTGCTGAAGTTTCGTACAATGCACCTCGACGCATGCCCACGTACTAACTTTTTTTGAGTGTCAAGTTTCTGAATTAGGTGTTGTACTGAAAAAATAAATGTTGCCTTGCAAATACAGAATGAGGCTTTCTAATCATAACTGCGTGCGTAACTTGCAAATTATATTGTTTGAAGAGAAAGGTAAGTATGAAAAGCAGGCGTTGGTTAGTAAATAACTCCTTGAGGAAAGCTTAATCTTCAAAGACTTAAACTACCTTAGCTAACTAGACTGACTATGAAGAAAACTTCGCCAAAATTGCAAAGATAATTCAGATAGATATTTAGGTAGAGTGCGTTTCGCAACGCTCCGGAGTGTAGGCGAGGCTAGCAATCAAATTTCTAGGTAATTACATTTTAACGTTCGTCAAGTATAACGTTCACAATTCAAAGACTTTTAAAAATACTATTTACACAACTATAGAACAGTGTGAAAGTCGCTTTCGCAACGCCTGTTTCGTAAGACGTGGTCATTGAAAAGAGGCACGATTATAACAAGATATTTTTCAATCTCAGTACAGTTAAGGCTTAACTACAGTTTAATTGGTTCTTTAATCGCTGCCGCTACATTTGCGAAAGTATCGAGCATTCCTGATGAGGGGCTCTCTGCCTACGGCCTACTCAGGAAAATGGCTCGGGAAAAGTGAAAGTAAGAAATCATTACTCATCATCATCAATGTGAGGCGAAGTATAGGTATTTAAATGTAATTTGGGTTAGGAAAACAGTCACCGCGCACACCGTCACTAAGTGACAGCAGCTGGTTATATTTCTCCAAACTTCATTCATTTAAGATTGCTGCTCGCTTTACAAGATATTTATTTATTTTCAAAAACATCGTGAATTTTGTTACAATATAAATTTCAATAAGTGAGTCAATATGCGGAACGAAATATAATTCGAAACGGCTTTATTTTAATAATCTCTATTTTTACTAATTTATGACTAAGTTGTGGACATTCGTTGGGACAAATAGTGATCATCTTATGTTTGGCGACATTTGCATTTTGTTTTCCAAGAAGATTTGGATCGAAGCACCTTAATATTGTGAATATAGGTAAATGGACGAAGGGTACGTATTTTACCGAGCTGGGACACTGGGGCTGGTTTCAGACAAGTGACCATATGCAAGAAACTGACAACATGATTGTCATATTGTACCAAACTAAATAAAAAATATGGTCACGTATCTGTCGCTCTTCTCATGCGTTTATGAAATAGTTGGCAGAGGTTCATTACGAAACTGAAACTAACAAATGCTTCAAGTCTAATATGACAGCGGTCAAAGCCGACACAAATATAACTGCTGCATTCATGAAATGGATTCCAGGGATTTTATTTCGGCATTTGAAAGAATATCAATGTGGACCGGAACACGTCAAAATTAGAGTAACTTTATACTAGGACGGTTCTTCGGCGTCTCATTGGCTCGTCGTATTTTAGACCGGCGAGTCTGCCAAATGTACCGCAAATTTGGGTCAATGCTCCAGAGCCAATGACTCACGGACTACTGACAAAAAGACTAATCTAACTCTTACATGAGTTATTACTAGCAAAAACTGGTGTAGTAACCCGAAAGGTATAATCATCGATTACCAAGAGAGCATGAATAATTGAGCAAAAAATCCTAGTACCTACGGCTGGAACGTTAATTGCTATCGTATTTTAGCTTGTCACTCCGACGCCTTATCCCTACTGAACCAATTAGATAGCGAAGTCTAGTAAAGATAAAATTTGTCGTACCCGCTACGAAACAAAACTACCTAATGTCTATTTAGCTAGTAAAATTTCTATGGCATGAATAATAGTTGTAAAAGTTGAAAGGTTCTTTGCAAGACCACACCCATAATTATTTTAACGGTACCTAGTATTTAGTGTACCATAGCATGTTAAATTGCAAATACCGTTAACGCGTTAAAATTTAGCATGCACTATACATTTCTGTTGAAATTAGCCAATTGCAGACAAAAAATAAAATATTTTTACGTGAATATGTAAACTAAAAAAGTATTCTGAATTCTTGCTTACTTACGGTCGTTTCAATTAAGAGTTTTCGCTTTTCGATTTATGTTAGCGTATATAAGTGGTTTTAAAATCTCAATGCGATGTCCTCAATTAATTGGTAGTAATATAATTAAAACCTCAGGCTTCTGTAATTAACACGACAATCTGATACGGGCGCCATTTCTTACAAGCCATGGGAGACTTAGAACAATGCCTAGATTGACCATTTATCGTACTGATTATCCTTTAGGAATTGATTCTAATTGCTATTTATTACAAACTGGTATAAAATTATGGCTTGAAATCATAACACATTTAATGGCAGGTGGGAAATAAGGATAACCGCAGCAAAGCGAAAAAAATTATTACCTTGCAAAACGTTAATCGCAATAAACATAGCTAGTACAACTTTGTCGAATAGGAAAATATATTTAACTAGGATCAAGGAATTATTCTAGTTTATGTAACAGTAAACCACAAGTCTATCATCAATCATCATATTCCTATTAATCAATCCTTGTTTGAAATCACGCTTGACGTGCAAAATTTTAGCGATGAAAATTCTGAACTCGTCGGAACTGTTCGTGTTGACGACGTAATCCGAAACGCGTCAGTATATCTTACACAAGTATAAATTATGATTGATTGACATAAACAGGAAAATTCTCTTTAATCATTGAAATGATCGGGATAGATTGAGCATTGATAAATTGTTTGTTTGTATAAGAATTATCAGTCGGTCGTTAAGGATGTAATTATGCGAGATCATTCTGATTATCATAGCTATCAGATGGTTGGTCTGATGAGCCTCGTGGATCCAGTGGTGGGTAAAACATGAGCAGAATAAACGTGAGATGCGACTATGATTGTTTAATTCTACTCTTGATCTGCTTATGCCAAGGATTTCGTCTCACACAATCCTCAAGTATTCCAAATTGTGCTTGGAGAGTCAGTAAATATCCAAAGCATATCCCGGGAATTTGAAAATGACAATGCTCGTAATTAATTGTTTGTTTGCTTAAAACATCTGACTAGTAATTTAATTATTAGAATATTATTACGAAATAACAAGAAAAGCACTTCATATTAAAAATTTTAAGTATATTATCGTGAACAGCGTAACAGAAACTACACCAGACGTGATTTTATCGACTTAAAGCTGTTCACGATGTTTTTTATTTGCAAATAAAATTTAATAGCGCTCTCTTGACACCAATTGCTGTCTTGGTGGATTTTGATTGCTTTTTCACGCACAAAAACTGTGTTTTACGTGCAAGTCGTGCGATTCAATGGGTTAAATATAAGGTAAACGTCCCAATGATTGACACGTTAATGACACCCTACTTGTCACTTTTATTGTTAAGTATTAAGATTGAAGGTGCTAACTATTAGGACGGTGTCGGGCGTAGGGACATTTACCTCAAATCGAATGAACTACTTAAAGGTTAATCATACGACGCGATTATTCTGGAACGTCTAATAATAGGTATAATTATACACATATCAATAGAACTAGCTTACCATACCTAAGGTAAGGTTAGTAAACGAATATGGCGAGCAAGTCGTGTCCATTCACTATTTTTCCGAGCATCGAAATTCGTCGACATTCGATAAGCATGGTAGAGGTAGAGCTGACATCAATCTCGCACAATTTGAAGGAAAGCCTAAACCCACAGCTATATCCGGAAGACGTCGCGCGCATTACATTATTTTAAGTACTACGAAGAAAAGTATTTCCGTACATTTGTAAATTTCAAGAGAAGCGGAACGATGCCCCGTCGTTCATTCACCGCTTCAGATAAAACGGCTTTTTGTTACTGGCGCGTAATTGCGATTATTATAGTAATCAGGGCGATTTGGTTTAGGTACCCCACTCGAAATATAAATTACATTTGAAACTTTACATCATCATCATCGTAGGTCTTATAGTCTATTGCAATCGGGAAAACAAATCTGGCAGGTGTATTATATTTTGGCTTGCTTGTATGCTATTATCCTAAACCACTCCTAATCTTGGACCTGGACAATGGACATGAGACAGTACATACAATCATAATGAATGGACCGTATCGGAGAACAAGCTCATACAAATTTCAGTAATTAACACGCTTTTGTCGCCCTTGACAAGAAAGTATTTAGTATTAAGTATGTAAATAATTTATTTTATTCAAGCACCATTGATCCATACGTCTGATGAGGGCAAAAGGAAGAAAATTAAAATCGAAGTTATTGAAGAATTTTATTGTAAGCAAATTGAAACTTTAAAATAGGTAGAAACTTGGGTGAAATATTTCAGAAATTAGCATGAAATGAGGTAAATTTTTAAGAAAATGAAAAATTGAGAAAACCAGGTTATTGATTATTATTTTGTAGGGTAAAGGCGCCAGTGGCCAGCCGGGATCCGGTAGTCAGCCTTCGCCGTCGTTTATTGTTGATAAATAGCGCTATTTTCAAATTAGACCTATCACACGTCCCTAAAACGAGGCACAGACTCCTCATTGGTCATTACATAGCTTGATCGGGGCAGAGAACAGTCCAGGAGGGATGAGAAAAAAGTTTATGCAAGCAGTATCCTCCGTCAAGAACTTTTGTGCAATGGCCGCCATTTTTTTTGTTCAAAACAGTGGTTTGAAATCTGATGAGAAACAATGTATTTTACTATTTTTATGTATTTATTTTTACTCAATGACGTTCAGAAATAATTTATCTACTAAATTTTATGATTTTAATGTTTTATTTAATCATTTTAGGAGAAATTGAGACGGCCGACTATTGGAAACCACTTTTTATCCAAAATCCAATGCTCGGCCACGGGGGGCCGACTTTTGGGTTTTGCCCTAATTTTTTACGTTGCTATGAAATGCATACCGTTAAATTCGTTATTTTTAAATATTTCAATTTTGTAAAGAACACTGGGCTCAATTATTACAAAAACCCAATAGTCGGCCCCGTTAAAATTTATTTTTTAATTGGGCCAAGTATTGGAGAGCGTGTTTAAAATCATTTCCAATACTCGGCCCCCTATGCGACAATTACTGAAATGTGCTTTATATCAAGTATGGTTTTAGTAAAAAGGTTCCTACATTGTTTTTTTGTTATACTTTTATGCAATACGTATTTTTTTGTTCACTTGGATCTTATTACAATTAAAAAACTAAAGGCCGAGTACTGGGTACTCACTGGCTGAGTAATAGGGGTTCGGAGGCCGACTACTAGAGAAAAGTGCCTTTTTTTGTTAAAAGCTTAATAAATATTACATTGATCGATTTAGATGCTTCTTTTCATTTTAAAATTGAGCCCCAATAAATGAGTGATCGAACTGTACACAATGTTAATTATTTTCACTAAGCACGACTGAATACTAAGAGTTTGAATTTTGAAAAGTCGTTAAAACTACTGGTTCCTTTACCCTATGGAAGATTATAAAATTTCATATTTTTTGGATAATAAATGCAGCAGTAACATGGTTATAAGCGTAAAAAAAGCTGTGACTTTAGATTTTTTCTCTCCTTTCATTTCGATAAAAAGGAATTCCAGGAAAACTGAATTAGGATGTTTGTTTTATATTAAATGTCATTTGACTCTAGTCGTTGTAATTATTCACACTGTTTAGCAATTAGGTATAGCATTTAAAAAGATAAAGATATCAAACATCATTAATATTTAACGTTAGGTTAAAGAATATTCAACGTGAGTTACGTGATGCGTTAATCATCTTGATTTATTATTCAATTAATGAATTTATAAGATTTATGTCTTTATGTGCATAAATGTTATGTAGAGTAAGTGTTATAATATATTACAATTGAAGTGGATGCATATTACTTATTCATTTAAGTACAAGCAAGTATGGTTAGAAAATAAACGTAAATACCCTAATCTAATATTAGGCACAAAATGCGAGAGAATCGTATGCATGCGTAGAATATGATCCCTATTACCGGTTAGTGTGATGCTAGAAGATTTTTATCTTTAGTAAAAAGCAAGGTTGGTTGAACAGGACAACTTATTCCATTGCTGCAACGCCATGTGTAAAAGCTAGTATTAAAACGGCCTGTAGAAATATAAACAACATCACTTGAAACTATTTATCTTAGTGCCAATATGGCCAATGTCAAATTGCCTGCTGGCGGAAAATGGATTTTGGAAACTCGTGTGAACATTCGTTTTCCGTAAGCTGTTTTGCACATTGCGTCAATGTGAACTATGTTACTATTACCAAATGTAATGATTTTAGTAGACGTTTGATCGCTGAGCTATCAAGCCGTGCGATGACTGCATGAAACAATAGGGTCATGATGATAACTGATGGCCTTGGCTCGTGACGCATGACCACCCCAATATTTGTTTAACGGTGCCCGTATTAGATGAATTTTCCACAAATATGATTGAAACAAAAGCAGTGTTAACACCTTATATGTATACTCATAGATCGACTGCAACTGAAAGATCGGATACATTACGAGTACATACTTACCTACCCGTTAGAACTTTACGTTAAGTACGTATTATATGATACTGACAACTTCGGTTTAGCAGAAGACAAATTTTTTTAATGGATTTTTAGATTTTATTGTTTGTATTCGGAAAACGTTTTGATTTATCTTCGAATGTACGACATTGGGTTAATGACAATTACAAACTACATTTTGAACCTGTCGTTTTAGTCCAAATTGCAAGTATTCGTTCCAAAAGTGACGTCAAATACACATAGTTGATACAGACCACACTGTATGCTTCTTGATATTCTGCCAGTAGCGTGAATGAAAAGAACCCGTCCAGTAACCTCGTAGACATGAATGACTTTTCATTATTATTGAAGCAAATGAATTACAAAGTGTATAAAATACGCACAAGAGGGCATTATCCTGAACGTTTACAGACGGCTCTCAAAACAGAACCGACCTTGTTTGTTGAAGTGATGTATGAAGTAAATACCTACTTTTCTCAGATGACCCGACGCTTAAGAATTACTATGGCTACAACGTCTATACTGTTAAATGGAAAAACGCTGGAAGCCAAGTAGGTATTAAATATTGTGTTTGTGTGTATTTTAGGAAACTAAATAAATTGTGTGTTATTTACCTATCACACGGAGCAGATTTGCAACAAAATAACAATCATGTCGATTTTGACTATAAAAAAACTGATGGGTCAGACTATTGCTTATTACTTATTCAATAGCACTCGCTTCAGATGATCTCAGACGAAGCAAAGAAACGACTGTTTACTTAATTCGTAATTTTGATTCATTAGACAATTTTTATGCCGACGATAATGTACTTTGATCGGTGTACCTGCGTGTGCGTCCAACACTAAGGGAAAATCCGCAAATCAATGCGCAATACGACACAGCTATAGAATTACACGAAGTCAAAAACAACAGTTTTTATTCTAGTTGTCTCGATTTGATTGACTTGCAAGTGATTGGTCTCGCATTCCAATTCAAGTTAGTTCGATTCATTGATACGTTAGCAACTGTGTAACCAAGAGTATTTACGGTTGACTTGAAATGCGTCAATGCAAAAAAAATGTACTAGTAAAATTTGTTTATTATTGGTAGAATGTTATAATTCATGCTAAATAACAGCTGAGTAGTACAGTTTTATGCCGGGCAACCATTGGCTCTATTTCATTTTAATATACAAAATAAGATCGTGGGATTGGGTTTGGGACACATTGGTGATAAAAGATGGCTGTCAGAAGTGATTTCTGCGATGGCAGGACTACGAGTACAGGCCCCTATTTTACAAATGTCAGTCAATTTTGTTGCCGACTTGAAAGCGTTTATGTTTTAGCGAGCTTCATATTGGCAATTTGGCAGTGGAATGTAAGATCGAATTGTCTTTGTAAACTGACGTTTGGTAACGTTGCTGAAATAGGGGCATGGAATCAAGCCTAAACGTCTAACAATCAACGTTACGAATCTAGAAAGAATGGGAGACATACTTAAGTCCGATGACTTTTTCCCACAGCAGTTGGTCAGTTTTACAGGAAAGCTAAAATTTGAGTCAAACGACAAGCAAACTGTTGAGCAACAAAAAAACTGAACATAATTAACAACAAATAGCAATTTCACTTTTGATTAATTTAACTAAGTAATCGGCGTGCTAGTTTTAGTAAGTACCGGTGTGTTAACAATAGCCTTGTTCACTCTAACACAACAAAATGTTCGTCTGTGGCGAATCACGCTGTCGTCTCACCGGATACCGTAACTGTAGGTACCTGAATTGTGTTAAAGTTATGAATTAGATAATAGTTTATTTTTGGAAGTGACCTATACGTAGTTGTGGTATTATCTGTATTCTGTGCGCAAGTATAAATAGACAATTAACTAGATTACCCAAAACACATACGGTTTAGCTGTCACACTTGCAGACGATAATTATTATAAACCGGGTAATGAATAGAAAAATTAGGAGGGAAAAAACGAGTTATTTTCTCTAAGTTAACTCTGAAATCTCTGAACGCGGCAGTAAGTGAAAAATTGCATAGAATAGGTACACTTAAGTGCGTGAAATAAAGCGTATTCTGCGTTTTGGTGAACTGCAGTTGTTAAATCGTCGATTAAGTAATCTTAGATAAAATTTCATCACCATCACCAGCCTTTTTTACGTCCCACTGTTGGGCACAGGCCTCCTCTTAGAACGTATGATAAAAATTATTTACAACAAATTAAATAATGTACTTACACCAAAAAATTATAAAATTTGAAATATGTCTAAAAGAGAAGTCCCCTTAGAGATGGTACCAAAGACGCCTTTAGCATTTCCTGTTTGGTTGATTATAGGCCTTTGTCCGAGAAAGCTGAGAGCTCTTCGAGCCTATGTGACAACGACTAGCACTAGCCTCTTAGATATTTCCTTAAATAAGAATCCAAATCCTTCGCAAACAAATTAACTCCCACGGATAAGGGAAAATTTGTCTTCATGTCAATGGCATAGGAACTTTGACATTTCCATTCCTATCATGGTATTTATCATTTGATTGCGTCAAGCGGAGTCGCCTCACTCGGCGCCACTAATCACGAAATACATTAAAGATAAACTTTACAAAGTTTAAACTATTAGTAGAAGTAAAACAAGATTACAAGACTATAGACAAGAACATATATGTTTATGGTCAAATCGGTCAGCCAATCATTTGCAAATATTCCCTACTAGAAAATTATACTGTATTTTGTACAGCTGCTAGGTCGAGGCTGTATAGGTGGACGACTTACTAGTATAACAATAGTCCTCGCTTGGTACTTACAGGCTTGGGGGGGGGGGGGGGGAAGAGGGGGTGAAGGTGGCAAGTGCTTGTAGTGTATTAGCCTCAGTTTCTCTCTTCACACCCACATACATATCTTACACATATTGTCTTACCCCCAATTCTTTTACCGTGCGGGCGAGGACTCGTTTATATAAGCCTATAGTATACATTTGGGAAATAAATTAAGAACCCCGGTCCATGGCAAAATTATTTTAATAGTGACTTTGACACGGACCTTCCGATCGTTCCTAAGTCTGACTGTCCATGCTTTTAACTATGTGAATAATATTGACGAAGCGCCAGCTGTTTCATCCATCGCCATCGCATGCTGTTGCATGCAGTGGCTGTGTGCTAAATAAAAAAAATACCGTTTTCTCTCCCTTATATTCGAAGTTTTGTGAGAGAAAAACCGGAAAAAAGTTGCACTATTATTAGATGATGACTCGGTACCCTCGCGCACTAGTCCGACTTGCTATTGGCCGATTTTTTGTTTAAGGCGGCAGTGCACTTGTGGCCTTTTATGTTAGAACGGCAGTATTGTTATCGACACGGTATTTTTGTGTAGATTAAAAATATAATACATAAAAAAATATATAAACCACAAAATATCATATTTTGTGTTAGAATTGTGGCAAAGTAGGTATTGAATGATTAAATTAATTGATCGTTTATTGCTATTAAAAACAATCTATTCATAATTTTAAACTAATTATGTACTTATAGCAAAGTAGGAAGTCCCTGAACTGTGGTTACAAAGGAAATCATCGCATACAATCATGTTTGTTTATTCTATGTATTTCTATTTACTGTTATGTCGTGAGTCACATGGACACGTGTCAGATAGTCAGGTTTATGTTTCTTACCGCCTGTTTCACCACCCTCCCATAAATAAATCTGAATGACAGATCTGTCATACTGAGGCCTGAGCAGTAACGTCATCGAGAAATTTGTATGACGTTTGGAACAGCGTCCGCCCGTGAGCGTATTTGGAACTAAAATTTAGTATGAAGTTTGTCGATTGAACGTTTCCTTACGCACGTTATGAGTGTTAGATATAACTTATCTGAGGGTGGTGAAACATACCCGTCTTTTACTATAAAAAACCGGCCAAGTGCGAGTCGGACTCGCGCACGAGGGCTCCGTAGAAATATTTTAACGCTTTTCCCCAGTGTTTTAAAAAGTCCAGTGTTAGCAGAGCCCTGCTTCTAAGCAAAATGTACGCAGTGTGGGGTCAACTTATATTGGTCTGCGAAATCTACAGACAGACATAAAAATTTAGGATTTTGGGACTTTTGGAGTGGTTGTGCTACAAGGCCTACCTTCCTACCAAATTTCAAGTTTCTAGGACAACTGGAAGTACCGTTAAGGTTTTCTCAGTACTACGATTTGTATGGAAACCACTTTTTTAATGACTGTATCTTTTGATTGCGTTCACTTGGAAGGTAAATTTTTTCACAGCTTCAAGGGACCGCAAGCTTGAGTATTCGATATCAGCATGCTACCTCCACGCGTTTCAGAGAAAAAGGGCCTTGACAGACAGACAGACAGACGGACGGACAACAAAGTGATCCTATAAGGGTTCCGTTTTTTCCTTTTGAGGTACGGAATCCTAAAAATAAGTCGTTAACTAATTACGAGTAAGTATAACAGCCTCCTTAAAGGCTGGAAATCACGGCACATGCATATACATAGGTATAACTGCGATGGCGGCGTCTCTAATCACTTAAGACTTGCCTTAACAAAGGTAATTAAATGAGTAATACGATAGGGCAAGTAGGCCTTTATCACAGTGCGTGATTCTAATGTATTCTAACGAGCTCAACAATAGGAAAAACTTGCTGCTGCCATATTTTCGACCTCTGCCACTGGGCAAGTTCAAAGTTCATTTAAAACGAAATGCCAGAGGCAATGCCGGTGTTTTCCTTTTCTGTCATGCTCTCCACACCTGTTAGCTAAGTGGGGTTATCAAAACCGCTTATACTCTTCTTCCTTTATCGGCTTTGTCGTCATACCCCCACGCCCCTGTACCGCGCGGGCGAATGCTCATTTAAGTGGTCTACCTATAAGACCTTTCACCACAGACCTTTTATCGAGAAGAGGCTGAAGGCTGGATTATTCATCATCCATTGTGAGACGTATGGCGACGTGCGTCTAACTGTAGAGGTGATCATGGACGCCATCTAACATTGCAATAACGTGAAGTATTTTTCCTGGTCGCATATTATTGCATTTTAATCGCACCTTTTATTCATGTAAATACTATTGAAAAATAATGTTTAGGCACTCGATGCATGATTAAAGATAAAGGAATTATAATTGGTATATGTAGCAAGAACTCCCACAATACATCGTTACCGTATTAATTACGTTAAGTTTTAACTCAGGGGATTGTGTATATACACACTAAATGCAACTCTAGATAATTAGGCCTTAATACACTCGTGTGATCTCATTATGAAACTTGGCTTCCCCTCGTTTCATAAAACTACACTCGTGTTTTTAGGACCCTCATTATGTAACAGTTGCATAATCTACTATTACTGACCTAGATTTTTGAGAAGGATTAATGAAAGGCTTTCGCTCCTTTGTCAGCATATTAATTGTACACTTACTAATAAGCAAGGTAAAATAAGTACTATTATTGATCAAAGTGACACCAAAGTTAATTAAAATTTGGCTCTACCACTAGTTTATACACATGACGAAAAGAATCACTTGCCATCAGGTGACCCACTTGCTCGTTTGAAGCATTCCTTGTCGTATAAAAAACAAAAAGCTTTGTTCCTTTTATACATTGAGAAAAAATGCCATGAAACTGTTGATTTTTACGGACACATGGGTCACAATAGCATATGGAGCGGATGTGCCATGGGTATTTGCTATACTTACGAATTATTTTTTTGGTTCTAAAATTACTATGATTACGCATTGTAATTGTAATGAGCGGCTGGGTTTATTTTGTCGTTAGCTAGAGTAAAATTCGAGTGGAACTGTAAATGATCCGGTCCCTGTGAAATTCTGGACTTAAATAATTGTGTAACTATTTTGTAAATAATAAAAGCAATTTACAATGACATTAAATCTAAGCTTAAACTAAATAAACTACAACTTAAAACTAAATTAAATCTAAATAAGGCCCCCGTGGCATAGTGCCCAAAAGGCTGGCAGCGTTGCCTCGCTGAATAGCGATGCTGATTCTTTGAGAGAGAAAACTGCCAGCCCTTTGTAAATACTAACTAATGACTATGATTAATAACTTATTTATAAGATTTGGAATCTTCTAGTTATATAATGGCAACACTGCTTAAATCAAATAAAAAAAACTTATAAAAAGTGCAAAAGGTAATCGAAATAATTACCTATCGCTTTGTTTCACTTTAATGCAAATTGGTGCTAGCTTCAATCAGACAGCTTTAATACATCTGTTTTAAGTTAATCCCAAGTAACTAGACCTATAAATATTTCAGTCAGCTGCCATCAAGTTCTCTTCTATATCTTAAGCTTACTTATAAATAGCCTTAAGTTGTAAATGCAAAGAATGCTACCAGCAGCCGGTTACCACAAATTGTATAATACATGTCTTATCTTAATGATATCAACATTCTCTTAGCTCAGACTACTCGTGAACAATACCTACTTCTGGATAAATAAATGGAATAAATTGGTGACAACAATATGACAGACATGTTATGTGAACCAACAGCTATTAAATTGGTGACATGACAAATACGTATGCCGGCAAAACGTCAGCTAATAGGTATTATGAAATATCCATTTCTCGTCTAATACCAACTAATGAAAAAACTTAACCAACTCCCCTTCGTTAAACAGCAATGTAAAGCGCACTTTGTTTTGGTATCGTCTCGCCTGAATAGACTCTGATTTAATCAATTTGACCTTATTGAGGTTAAACATTCAATACAAACTGCTAATTTAAAAAAAATAGTAAGGCGCGCGATTCTCAACCAATTGAACAGGCCTATAGACCGGCAACAGATGTTTTTAGTAGGATTGCTAGATCCGTAATAGGCTCGGATTAAAACTGGGACGAGATGAGAATTAAAACGGTTACGAGTAGACGACGTGCCCAAAACATATTTAGCATAATTTGCTATCGGATCACACACATCTATGGAGGTACCGGCGGCGTCAGACATCGATACCGAATCGGTGAGTCATTGAGGTCCGAATTTCAAGAATAGCTCCCACAACTTTAGCAGTAAGTAAGTGAGTATAAACGGTTTTTTTACTTCCTCTACGTGATAGGTACAATAATCGTGACGAATAGCGATACGGTTTAATTTTAAACAGTTAACGTAGTTCAGTTTAACGTGCTATGATGTCATGTAAGTAATAAAATAATATTTTACGGAAACAATTAAGTTATTTAAAAAGACGTCTAATTCGTTAGGCAAATTAAGTTGAACTGGTAAGGTACGTGTATTTTTATTTGTGACTTTATCAAACTTCCATCTTGCCTGTTATCAGTGGTATAAATCGGGTTATTTTTTGCGGTTTCCTGTACTATTGTAGGTAGGTAGGTATGTTTTAGGTACCTAGACTACCAATTGCATTTTCTTAAACTAAGATGACATTAATTTCATCAGGTAGGTACTTATTACTATTCAAATTGAATTTTCCCGAAAATTGATATTTCAAAAATTCAAAAAATCGCATCGCATTTCGTGATCTAACTTTTTCTTTTGTTTGATATTGAAATTTTAAAAATCCTGAAAGAATTTTCATTTCAGAAAAATAAAATTGAAATCGATGATAAATGTGGAAAATGAAAATGCTGAATAATAATGAGGTACCTAAATACTCTTCGAGCGATACCAACTAACTCGATCAAAGCTACTTTACACGTGCTATAGGTATATAACACAAACACTGTTAGGTGTAAACACTAACATGCTACTTACTACTGTAAAATTTGTAAGTACCTACTTACTACGGATCGATAGGTAGTATGTTAGAAATGACGATAAGAATCGGTGGAAAAACCAAATCTCCAATACATCTAAGTTGAGGAAGGGTAAACGACAAATACGTTGCTGCTTAGTAAGGTCAATGATATCATTTTCCTGACAAACATGATTTGTTTGATCTCTTTATTTAAAAAAAACTATCATCATCGCATCCATGGTTAGAAGAGAACATTATTGGCTGACTACAAGTTAACATACGCACCTCGTAAATAAGAGGAATATAATGAACAAGCAAAAATCGGTTTAGCCATACATACATAGAGATCATCGCGGGCAAAAATACAACCATACATACGGGTCATACTGAGAACCTCTTTTTTTAAGTTGGTTAAAAATAGAAAAAATGCGAAAAACTCACCTTCATATATGGACCTATCATAAAGAACAATTATAATACGCTTCGCGAAATTTGATTTCACGAAACCAAACAAAACTTAACGTTTAAAGTTATGCGCTAGGCACGAAAGTTTCACAGCAAAGTTTTATCACAGATCTTTATAAGCGAAAACGCCACTTAAACAGGCATGCAATCCGAAAAGTCATTAGCACGAACTCACTATAAGAAAAATTTAGCACGTATTTATTAGAATTGCAAAATAATACTGGCAGCGTCGTTATTTCTTTTTAGGCATTATAGAATGGCGCGAAATGACCGAACGTTCGCGATTTGAATTCCGTATGCGCGCTTTTTTAAATTCGCGGGAGAATTGGCTAGAGCGCGACGCGAATGTCGTCTGTGTCGGTTGCACGGCGACTGACTCCACGCCGCTTACTCCTACATGTATATTCGCAGCCGTTAAAAAATAAATACGACTAGAAGTGATGAACGAGGGCCTGCGAAATATTTCAGAGGAACTGTTATCTAACGCGTGCAAACATACGCCTCGGGCAAAACCGACACGGTCCTTTCACGTCGCCGGTGAAAACACGTGGGCTGTGGAAATTTCTGATACAGGACTTATAAGTATCAAATATTCGTTTCACTATGTCAGTGTGAGGCTGTCAATCAGAAACCTAATCAGCCAGTTTAATGACGCGAATTCGTATGCGGATATATTGGCTCTACGTGGGATCTTAATTCTATGACTTTCTTTTAAAGATGGATCTTGAAAAAATAGGTATAAGTACTAGCTGTTGCCCGCGACTTCGTCTGCGTAGAATTCAGTTTTCGCTAACCCGCGGGAACTGCAATTTTCCAAAATAATATAATATTTTTTTATTCAGACGTAAGGATGTAAGAGCAGCTATATTACTGCGAAGTTCCATCGAAATTCCATAAATAGTTTTTGAGAGAAATAATTATAATTAAGTATTAAACATACACCCTAAAATTTTTTTTTTAATACAATTGCTCAAAAAGTGGTACATTTAGTAGCTACGTTTCATGCAGAAAGTCGTATTTTTCTTACTAGTGCTTTTTAGTTTACCAAGGCGCCGGCGGCACCCCTACGGCGGGTGGTGGTGGGGCAGCCCGCCCCCTCATTGTCATTTTTTGCAAATTTATTAAAAAACGTTGTTTGGTATACGTGCGGAAGTGTCATTTTCACTCGTCCCGAGTCTCGACCCTCGCCTCGCGGCTCGGGCCTATACACCTCCGGGACTACTGCATAATGACATACTTTCCGCGCTTATATTAAAAAATACTATTATAATATTAGTAGTAGGAACATTACGAGTCAAGAAAGATGGTATATTTTTTTACTAACAGTTTTTAAGTGACAAAATATATTCAGTGTCCGTAAAGCTCTTTGGTGAATACATTTGAGTCAAATCTCATCTTGTTATGGCTCTTTACGAAAGATAGATTGGTGTCAAATGAATTGACTTGTACGGAAAATCAACACCTATGTTCGTCTTTTTAAAATATACTTAATCAAAATAGTACATTTTAACTTTTTCTTACGATCTTATTATCTAATCAATTGTAGACAAACCATGTTAAGTTAAACGTAGGTTCTCTCTTATAATATTCAATAATTTTACCGACGATATCAAAGGCGTCGGATTCACCAATTGTTATCCCTCAAGATTTTGTTTTAGGATAAAAACTAGCCACTTCCAGGCTCCTATTTGACCCGTGTGACAAAATGTCATTTCATATTGTTATTTTGGTGTAAATCACCACATCTGATGCAACATCAAGTCATAAAATAGCAAAAATATTTTATTGCTTATTTTATTATTATTATTATTTCGTCTTACTTCTTCATAACGTGTGTAACTTTTTCAGTTCCTCTGAACGAACGAATATCCCATAGATAGACGATCGACGTATTCTGTTCAGCTAGAGAGCACTATGAGAGTCAAAGAAATTAATGTTACCAAATCGATGTCACTTGAAATTACCGTCTTGTTGTGCCAGCAACAAATGTAACTTATAAAACCTTTTCGTATCATGTCGTAATAACACATTATTTTGGTCTAGACTATTATAGAGATAGTAGATAGTAGATTGTAGAACGACAAGGTACAAACGTTGTAAGCTACTTTTGACGCTGACTTTATCTTAAAATTATTTAAACCAATCGCCATAATAATAGAGAGAGAGAATTAGTCGAAACATTCAACAACCACACACAATGATATCTGCTAATGCCTACATAAATATTTCACAGTGCACTAACCTTGCAAGATCTTGCAGAGAGCGTAAAACTCCGAGTTATTTTAGTTGACACTTTGTCAAAGTCTATACTGTCTAGCTCTAGAAAGAAACTAACCGACAATAGGATTAAACATACTGAATGTATACGTTACAGTCTGCGAGTGATACTATAATATATATACCATGCTACCAGAGATGTTCTAAGCTGCGTAGGTAAGTATAAGGATCACAAAACGCCAATACGACGTCGGGCATTCAAATGTATCAAACATGTGATCAGTACAGGTACCGACGCCGCACGTATTTTGAAAATCAACACTTTTTCATGAAGTCGCTGCAAGAAACTTACCAAGTGTTTTGGACCTAAGAGGTTATCCATCATTACCAACTCGTGCGACTAAAGTCAAATGCTAATCTGAGCGCCTAGTGTAATCGCCAACCAGGCCAAGAAATCGTCTCGATCGCGTTCGCGTTTAACAATTGTCATACTATTTGAGACTTTAACGCAAACGCGATCGAGACGTATTTTGTACTTTTTGATTACACTAAGGGCACTGTAAGGAAAAACGATTTAAGTATACCTAAAACACCCACGAGTATTTGCACTCCGTCTCGATATTTGAGATAGTGTTTGTACAATGGGCTTATTGTCTAACGCGCTCGCCTTCGCTTTGATATTCGTCATCTTTTTCTGTCAAATGGTACGTGATCGTGCGAGAAAGATACCGGCGAATGCCAAAACGAAGCCGAGCGCGTTAGACAATAAGGCCTCAGGATGGCATTATCAACTTACCTCGATGTTTCCTTATGGCCTCATCACTTGTGATTGTGACTTCTTAAATTTTCCTTGTTGGGCCTGGATGTTTACCCATACATCAAAATTTTACCTTTAGTTATTTTTTGCAATTTCAAAAAAGCAGGTTCTCAATTATTCTCGCAAGATTTTTCGGCACTGATCGCTTAATCACTCTGCTGAGATTTAACGAATAAAATTCTTGTTCTTGGAGTCCTGATCGACAGAAAATGACCTAACTCCTTCAGTTAAAATTAACAAAACAACTGATGTGCAACGTCGCTTTGACTAATGTTTACAGGATACAATGACAATGCAAAGAAAAATTCGTTAGCAGCTGGACTTGAACCAGCAACCTCGGTAATCCGTACCACGCTCCACCAATTAAGCTATACTTAACGTTGGTGTACCTAACGAATTTTTCAATGCCTTGTGTCATATTTTATTTGGAAGATCTCTCCTCAGCGCCATC
Source organism: Clepsis dumicolana (assembly GCA_963691665.1). Classification (NCBI taxonomy): domain Eukaryota; kingdom Metazoa; phylum Arthropoda; class Insecta; order Lepidoptera; family Tortricidae; genus Clepsis; species Clepsis dumicolana. The sequence continues at coordinate 6,287,886 of OY829516.1, read as the reverse complement.
TATGAGTAGCTTAATGCAGCTTAAAGCAGCTCACCCACTACGGAACTTCTACAGTTACGCATTAGTGGCAAGAGATGGAGCTATTTTCTGAATCAATGAAAATAATCGATTTATTGATTATTTTTGTTTTTATTTTTATGAAACATTCATAGAATGAAATTCAACATACAACGTACGTATACAACGTATACAACATACGTTTGTATGTTGAATTTCATTCTATGAATGTTTCATAAAAATAAAAACAAAAATAATCAATAAATCGATTATTTTCATTTAATGTTTACAGGACTGCAGATACAATCGAATAAATTGATTCCTGGCCCACAGCGGAGCCTTTTTGCAATAAGGAGGACAATTGTTACGACATTTGCTGTGAAGATGTTCTACGGTTGGTCAGGAATAAATTTGTTCGACTGTCATGTATATGCATACATCGGCAGTCGATTAATGATTTGGTGCCATATTTTGCCCAGTGCTAGCAGGCAGCCAAGGGCCCAATTTTCCAGATCACGCCTTTGAAAATACCACTTAAAAATGGTATAAACTATGCATGTATTGTTATGAAACTTAGACTCGAATTGAAATTGTGACTACCTACTTGTTAAAGATAATTGGGGTTGTAAAGTTGTAATGTTCCTCCACTGTAGTCGTATATCAAATTCAAGGCAGTTTTTCACCATTTTCGAATGGCATTTTCACCCGTGTGATCTTTAAAATGGGGGCCTAAGGCAAGTGATAATTACTGACAGCGACACTGTGTTAGGAGACGAATGGTACACCGGCAGTCAGTTCTCTTAAGTATATCTAACTACCTATAACCAGATTACTAGCGGTGTTTTGTCTACCGACATACGTAACTCTCGTTTGAATGAAAACAGATTCACGATACTAAAATGGCGTTATGTTTGTTTATATGGCTTATGATCCTCGGGCTGGTATACGTGACCAAGGAGCACACGAATATACAGTTTAGCGAGTATTTATAGACATTTCTCCAAAACTTTAACCCGTTTTCAGCAGTACCATATCGACCTAAAGTCTATTTTGTATCGGCACAAACACTCAATACACCTAACAATTGTGAGGGCGTCTTTCTGTCAGAATGATTAAAAACAAAAACATGCCAATTACCTACTTGAATAATGTCGTACGATTGGCATTTCAAGAACACGCCCTATCTCAAGTGATATCGAACGGTTTTTCTGCTACAGTGTTAACAGTGTTTTGAAAGTTCACACAAAAACAATTGCTAAAGGTGACACTAGATGGATAGTCACTAAGATGTACACCCTCTCTAATTGCGTTGTTTTGTGCCTACTATTATTTTATTTTTAGCTTATGCTTCAATTTAATTTGATTTTGGAAGTTCAAATACCTGACTTCAGAAATCTCAGCAACAATGTGAAATTATTCCATTTGATGTGTAAAATGGCATTAAAATGACTTTAAATGAGTTTTTAACTCCCCCAGAGCAGTCAGTTATAATTTATTGCGGCAACAAAGCATCTATTCTGGTATTGCTATAATGAAACGTCAGGAATTGTAACAGCGTGTGCCGGCCAAGGTAAATGTTATGATTTGAGCCAGTACAACGTGTGAAGCGAGTTGCGACCCGCTTGAAGATCGCTATGTAGAACTATTTGGCACGTTTACCAAGTAGAAACAGCAGCAGCTTCAGCCCTTGAATTTGATTAGGGTAAAGTAAAAAAAATGCACTTCCCTTGCCACCTATAAGTAGAGCCACTTGCTCTACTACTGCTCTATCCATGGCCGGCTCAAAGTAGAAAATAAATAAATACGTAATATGTATAATTTACTCGAGAGAATAAATAATAAGCCTCCTCTGTATTTTTTTACTGTATAATAGTTAAAATTAACCGTCGAACATAAGCAAGCGTTAAAAACTAAGTACCTAAATATATTTTAAAAGAAAAACATAATACTCGCTTTTAAGCGATAAGGATAAGACCGCCTATATTGTCTACCATACCTGTTTTTCTGTAATCTCCTTGTACAGTTTTGTGGTTTTCAATAAAGAATAATTGTATTGTATTGTACACGCACTACGTTGAAAATGGTAACATTAAAAATTGGGAACTTACCGTAAGTAATTTTAATTTAAATACACTTAAAAATAATTGCTAACGCAACATAATAATTTTCGAGAGATGGCAGAAATGGCAGAGAACCCAAAGAAATCTACCAGACTATTATCATTATCACTATTATTTACTGATCGAACTAAGGACAAAAAAAAAGTTTTCCCGTACCGGGAATCGAACCCGAGCCTCCTGGGTGAAAGCCAGGTATCCTAGCCACTAGACCATACGGGAGTTATGTGAAGAGTCAAATTTAAGCAATATAAAGCTGATATCTGCAAAATTAATAAATATAATGTGTAAAGCCAAAACAATAAAAATGTAAACCTGTTAAACTGCTAAATTTCCTAAATCAGATTACATTACTGTTTGATTACTGTATTAATGACGCCGCTACATTTTGTATCTTAGATAGAAGGTGGTATTAATAGACATCTAACGGAAAGTATCAAAGCAACGACGCATCCACATCTAGAGTCATCAAGTTTGCTTAAAATCGTCGTGATTAGACTACTCGACGGTAGATGGCGCCCAAACACTTATTATGGTGTTAAGTAGAGCACTTAATAATTATGTAGAGTCATTAATTCATTATTATTTTATAAAATAAACAATAATAGTAGAACTGATTTTATGCATGAAACTTAGTTGGATTGATTTATATGTTTTTCTGTTTATTCATTTGACTTGCCTATTCAATTGACTTGAAATTTAGAAAACTGTTCATGTAGGAATTGTAGGAATATGTTAGATACAATAATCATGCAAATAATACTGTATTGTTCCAAAAAATCTTAAAACATAACCATTTCTAAGCGTTCGTATTGTGTGCCAACTGCCAAGCTTTGTGTGATACCTTTGGTGATACTAATTTAAATCTGGCCGCTCTCCTACTGTTTTTAATTAATTTTAGAACCAACCTTTTTCAGTATCCTCCACTTAATTCACCGCGACACTCATTCACATTGTTCTGCGTCCAGCCCATGGCCTATTTAACACGCATGAAAACAAATTCGTTTCAGTCACGCGAAATTTAATCTTATTTTTTCCATAAGAATATCACATAAAGTAGATATTTTAAGGTCAACGGCCGACAGTAAATAACATTGCGTGTGTAAAAACTGCACGGAAACACGAAAGAAACCGCTTCCTATCATTCATCAATTAACTCTTTATGCTAAATATCGCAGGCGTTTACGTTTCACGCTCGTTAGACTTTGGATGTACGATAATACAGAGATATACTTACTTATTGTACTTTGTTTTCGCGATATTATCGTTCAAATTTTAAATGGAGCGGTGACGGCAGCGCTACAATCACGGGAATTGCAATTTATTTTATTATTTATTTACTAAGTATTTTGAAATTAATTAGAAAGCGGTACAATAAAATACTTGTTATATTCGATTCGTTCTTGTGGTGGAAATAAAGCATAATTTTACTCGTATAAATGTCTCGTCGAAAAAGTAAGAGAATACTTGCGCAATAACAAACACGCAATTCAAAAATGTAATGTTTCTAAATAATACGCGTAAACAATCTATTGTTCCATTGGAGATGATTGTGTACTTCAATACTTATCTCACAAGATTCACAACACAACACAGTTAATAGCTGTAATAAAAATAAATCTTAGTTGCAACAATCAATTCGCGAGTTGCGAGAATGTCGTAAATAAATAATGGAAACATGACAATTAAATAAATACATAAATATCATGGGACAGACCTAAGTGTCCCAAACTAGGCGAAGCTTGTAGTATTAACACGCGGAGACAATTTAAATATTTCCACAACTTTTTTTTATACAGGGTCCGTTTAAATCAAGGAGGATAGTATACGGAGTGTCAAAGCCCATACTTCGAATCGTTCCCCGCAGTCATGTTAAAATTCAGGCAACTTCTAGATGGCGCCAAGGTCGTAGCCAGCGGGTCAAATAATAACAAAACAGCGGTACGAATGTCACTCAAGCAAGGTAGATGGCGCTGAATGTAAATAAGAACGATTCAAAGTATGGGCTTTGTCAATCCGTTTACTTTCCATGATCCTTGGTTTAAATGAACCTTCAAGATAAGTCAAAGTGAGCACTCCTGTCAAAGAATATATTATATACTAACGTCTCCTGTGAAGTTTCTCTCTCTTTCTCCCTCTCTCTCTCTTAACCAGCAGAGAAAATGAGTGTATGGGAAAACGTTTTTTATTTATTTATTTTTCCAAATAAAATCTTTACGGGCGCGCGCGGGCGTGCTCACTTAGACTTAGGTACCCAACCCCGGGCTCAATTCTTGGCGATTAATTAAAACGCACCTTGTATTTAATTTTCGTAGTGTCTCACTGCTGGAGTAGTTGAATTGATTTCGACTGATCTGCTGAAATTTTTTTTCATTAAAAAGTTCTCAACCTACACTCTCCCTGTCCTGAGCCCCAAGCACGAATATTCGAATCCTGTGCAACGTAATCGTTATCGTATCGCCATGGAGAAACTTCGTATTATTTTTTTATGCCAAATACGCTTACGGGCGGCACTGTTTCAAACGTCATACAAATTTTGCCGATAACGCTCCACTCGATTAAGTTACGTAGCATTCGAATACTTGTGCTCGGGGCTCTGTGAGTTCATGCAACATAATTTATTTTTAATCATGACTCATGATGTACATAAGTACTATATATGTATATATGCGTAGCTTTAACATATTGATCATAATATGATCCCATCCTTCCATCCTAAGTATTTATAATCAGGCTGTAAGTACGTAATGTTATAAAGATTCATTAATTGGTAGTTCTTCGAGCGTTTCAACCGCTACCTATTACTTTCCTGTCGTATACATTGAAGAAACGAGCTACAAATTAGCGGCAATTTTTTTATAAATTAAAATGGTATCGCAAACACACTGTATCGATTTATAAAAACCTTCCGCTCGGTGTGGCTCATTTTTTCAATATATATGCGACAGAATAGTGATAGCGGTTGAAACGCTAGTAGAACTACCCAATTAACTGCAACGAATCCTAAACTATTAGTTATAGAAAATTGTTGGTAATCGTTGATAAGTAGGTACCTATATCGTTTTCCGTTGGTAAATAACTTAGATGCAAAAACATAGTTGTGATAAGTAAAATGGCAATGTATAAATTAAATTCTAATCACATAACATCATTGACGAGTTAAAAAATCTAGGTAGGTCGTTAGGCACGCAACGTCTTCCGTGAGCGTGCCAAGTATAAGATATCGAATAGCGGGCTATTAGACTTCTAAGTGAGTTAGACCATGGTTAGATGCATTGCATGGATTTGATAACGGATCCATGGTGCTCTCTAAGTTGTAGTGTAGCGTTAGATATAATTGGGCATAAACCAGATCCTTGGTCAAGGCAGCCACCGAGTGGTATCCCACAAACTCGAAGAGGCGACCCGGCAGACCTGCGATGGCGGGATGGACTGGACTCCTTCTTGAAGGACTGGCCGCTAATTGCTGAAGATCGGAAGCAGTGGAAGTATTTGGGGGGAGGCCTATGCTTTAGCAGTGAGACAAATCAGACTAATAATAAAAAAAACAGATCAATTATGCTATTTTAATCGTAGCGTCAGTATCATCATCATCATCATCATCATGTCAGCCGAAAGACGGCCACTACTGGACATAGGCCTCCCCCAAGGCTCTCCACTCTTACAGTGTATATGTAGATACTTAAATTTTACCAATAGATAGTCATCGGCAATAAGAACATAAAAAAGCCGTGATAGCCTAGTGGTTTGACCTATGGCCTCTCAATCAGAGTATCGTGGGTTCAAATCCCGGCTCGCACCTCTGAGTTTTTCGGAATTTATGTGCGAAATTACTTTTGTAATTTATCATGGGCTTTTCGGTGAAGGAAAACATCGTGAGGAAACCTGCACACACCTGCGAAGCAATTCAATGGTGTGTGCGAAGTTCCCGCGTGGCCCGCGTGGGAACTATATAGCCCAAGCCCTCTCATTCTGAGAGGAGGCCTGTGCCCAGCAGTGGGACGTAGATAGGCTGATGATGATGATGATGAATAAGAACATACATATTTACACCTCATTTTATCACGCGCATCATCTTTGCTTTGCTGCCTACCTTATTGTAAAGCAAATATTGAAGGTATTAAAAGCTACTTTGACTCTAAGTATTTTTTATGGTCCTGCGCAAAGTGACACCCGAATTTATCTGATTTTATCACTTTATTCCTTCAAATTCATATTACTCTGTTAGTAGAGACAATAGTATTGCAACTACTTAGGTGCCTGGCAAAACTACCCTGTTGAATAACCAATTATACACAAGCTAATTAAAGCACATCTACTTACTTGTATACCTAATGTTATTGGGTAGTTTGCTAGTTTGGATAACAGTGCCCTAAGCACGACTTGTCGAATCCTGCGTTACGTTACGGTTATCGTATCGAGATCGAGAAATCTCATACTAAATTTTAGTTCCAAATACGCTCACGGGCGGGCGCTGTTCCAAACGTCATACAAACTCGTTATAGTTTACTATTCGATTTTACGTGACGCAGGATTCGACAAGTCGTGCTAGGGCACTGCTGTTGCCCGTTCCGGACACAGTCCTTCCTGTTTCGACAAGACTCAAACTTTATATAGGTACCTTCTAGCTAGACTGTAGCCATTTTTTTTTTGTTTTATTCAACCCCAATTCACACGACGCGCTAAGTAGGTATCTGTTGGTTGGCTCTATTTTAATTCTGAGTAACCGTTGCCCGCGTTTATTTTTTACACGACTGCCCAAAGAAAAAGAGTATATTGTTTTCACTAAAATTACCAGTGTGTATTTCAGCTTACCATTTGTAATTTAGATCTGTGTCATCAAAAAAAGTATCACCACATTACATTACATTGTTAATGTACCTACCTATAGTTGATAAGCAACTGAATCGTGGACCTCTGTGGAACCCTTTCGCGTACAGTTACACAATCATTTCTTTGGCAGATTTATGGTATGTATTCCACAGTGGAACGCGATACAGTTTCTTAAGGTAGGTAAGAAAGAAATCATACGTACTTATGGTTGAATTTCCAGCGTAAATCAAAAGCTTCATTGTGTTTTCTACAGCTCGACTGATTTAATTCTAGCAAGTAGTTTGCAACAATAACGAGATATTACTTATAAATAAGTCATGTGGTCACCCGTTATCACGGTCTGAGATGAGTCACGTTGTTGTCCAGGATTTGAACCCTTGTATCAAGCTCTCTGAATCATCGGTTTACGACCATATTATCACTTAATTAATTTATTCATGCGTTGTTCATAGATTTCCTATACAGTGGAGGCGAGAAGAATAAAATATTTGATCTATTAGTAAGAAATACATAGCGTTTAACAGGACTGCCGTTACACAATTAAATGTCTTTGTTGTCCTTTGAATCAATAGTAACAATAGGTAGTTAACAAATGTTATGCTTCTTTGTTAAAAAAAGCGAAACGTCCAGACTATGTGATAAATCGTCACAAGTATTTACATATACCTTCGTTACTCAAAATAAGTGTAGGCGATTAAGTACGGTAGGTAGTTTGTTACACTATAAACCCACGGGTAAAAGTTGCATTTATATTTAATACAGTATTACTTAAATCCTCCTTCGCCTAGGCCAGACGAAAAATAACATAAAATAGAAATGTAAATATCAGCGATAAGGCGTATAAAAATGTTCCAGTGCGCTATACTTGACAATAAATAAATAAATACTTAGATAAATGTCGTGGCACAATTGACACCAATTGACCTAAGAGTCCCAAAATAAGTAGAGCTTGTGATTGGTACTAGACCAAAGGATTAAACGTATAGATAAATAAGTACATAAATACATATTTAACATCCAAGACTTGAGAACAAATATTCGTATTCATCATACAGACATCTGCCCCGACCGGGAATCGAACCCTGACCTCAAGTTTCGTAGTCAGGTTCTCTAACCACACGGTGGTCGTAAATAAAGCAAACAAACAAGCAGGGTGTTAATAATTGAAATTAAGCTGTCAAACATGACAAAGAACCGTTTTATTTTAATAAAAATCACTTAAAAAAGCCGCGATAGCCTAGTGGTTTAACCTTGGCCTCTCAAGCAGAGGGTCGTGGGTTCAAACCCCGGCTCGCGCCTCCGAATTTTTCAGAATTTATGTGCGGAATTACATTTGTAATTTATCATGAGCTTTTCGGTGAAAGAAAACATCGTCAAGAAACCTGCACACCCCAGAGAAGCAATTCAGTGATGTGTGTGAAGTTCCCAATCCGCACTGGGCCCGCGTGGCAACTATAGCCCAAGCCGTCTCATTCTGAGAGGAGGCCTGTGCCCGGCAGTGAGACGTAAAAAGGCTTATGATGAACAATCACTTCTTCTTTAAATGTATCAAAAATATTGTCAACGATAGTCTTTATTTATTTCGGCATAAGCGCGTTTTCATTTGTTCCCAATACTCATAGCGCTACGCCACAAGTTATTGCACCATTCTGTCTCGTTTCCACCCTTAAGGAACGAAGCGAATTCTAAATTACCCCACATGGGTAAATGCAATTGAATCGATTGTCGGGACCCTTTGTGGCAGCGGCCAAACAGACCGCCCTTCGTCTGGCTGGGGTGAGATCGCGACCTTGCTGAACCCCAGCCGGAAACAATATTAATATACTTACTTACATCTGTTTCTATAACAACTGAAAATTTTAAACAAAGTGACATTATTATGTGATACTACGACGATCACACACAATGCTTGAGCTGGGAATCGAACCCAGGTTACAATGTCAATCAGAGCGATGTTTTTCTTTGCGTCCGGCCGCATTGCTGTTAACATTGACACTTATATATTGCGAATGGGACTGTCTATACCAAAGTATAAGGTAGTCAAAAATAAACTTTTTTATGAAATAACAAAATTATTATGCATACGTACACAATGAATACATGATGTATGTTTTATACAATTTTCTAACTGGATTCTGGATTGACGGAATGTATAAATTGGAGTGAGCGAACGGACGTTGCTGAGAACGTATATTTATGTATGTATGTATGTATATCTCTTTATTGCACATAAAACATAAAATGACAGATAACAGAACAAAAGCAAATGTACAACGGCGAACATATCCCTATTACTTAGTGCGTAGTTATTTTTATTAGTGCAAAACAAAATCATCTCGTCATAGAAATCAAGTGAGTCTGTTGCTTGGGGTCCGATTGTTTTGTTTGCATGTCGTCGGCAATGACGTAGCGGTGTTGTCACGCGCGGCGCAGAGCTCGAGCAGGTGGTGCGGCGGCCGGCGCCAGTCGCATCGCCCGCGCCGACCGCGCCGCTCGTGACACCTCGACCATGCTGCTCGCCGCGCTGCTGCTCGCCGCCCTCGCCGCCTCGGCCGCCCAGAACGAGACGCGACCGCCGGCACCCCGACGCGAACAGTTCCGTGTCATCTACGAATGGAGCGCCATAGATTTCGATTGGGCTTCCCCGGCCGATCGGGAAACCTTCCTCAATACAAGCAAATATATTCCCCAGAACGTCCTAATATCTGGCATAAGCTTCTACGGTGGAAACCTATACGTGACAGTGCCGAGGATGATGGCGGGAGTCCCGGCGACACTCGGGACCATCCCGGTCAACCAGAGCGACACGGCGCCCAAACTGCGCCCGTTCCCTAGCTGGAGCGCCAACACCATCGGTGACTGCAACGCGCTCCAGTTCGTGCAGAACATCCAGATTGACCGTAACGGTGTCATGTGGATCCTGGACAACGGCCGAGTCGGAACTCTCACGGACAAACCCGACGCTAAGTGCCCTCCGTCCATCGTGCTCATCGACCTCAAGACAGGCAAAAATGAAATGCAGCGCATCCCGTTAACCGGAGCTACAGTGGAGTCAACGTATTTGAACGATCTCGTCGTCGATAATAGGCAAGATGGAGACTTCGCTTTCATCACTGACAACAGTGCTACCGATCCTGGCATCATAGTTTTCCGCCGCAGTGATAGTAAATCGTGGAAAGTTCGTGATGCCAAGTCCATGATGGCTGTTCCAGAAGCGTCCATTTTCCGCATCAACGGCACCACCGTGGAACTCCCTGTGAACGTTGACAGCATAGCTCTTGGACCCCAATTTCTGTCTGGTGACATTGTTGACAGAACCATTTATTATTGCCCGCTGTCTAGTTATCACATGTATGCCATAAATGCTTCTATTTTACGCAACGAAACAGTAGAACAAAAAGAGGGAGGCATTCGCCCTTACGTGGTAGATCTGGGAATGAAAGCTTCGCAGACCGATGGGATGAAGATGGACGCGAACGGAGTTTTATATTTCGGATTGGTAGGCAACTCTACCATCGCAGAGTGGAACACGAGTCTACCCTTCCAGTACGGTCAGAGGACGATTGCTCGTGACGCTAACTACATTCAGTGGGTGGACCGATTCGCTTTCGATGACAATGGTAACGTGTACGTCGTGGTTAACAGGTTGTTCAACTTCATGAAGAACGAGGTGTCTACTAATGAGGTGAACTACAGGATTCTGAAGTCGCACACGGGCTCGAAGAGTTACGTGTTCGGGGAGGAGGTGATGCCGCCGGGCGGCCTGCCGGGCGCCGCGCCGGCGCTGCGTACCGCGGCCGCCTCGCTGGTGCTCATAGCGTTTGCGCACCTCCTGGCCTAGTGCGCGTGCTTCTCGGTCATCCAAACACGGCCCTGACCCTGAAAATACTTAGTGCGGCGCTCAGACTGATGCGTATCATTTTACCAAATATTAAGAGTTACCTTGACCCCGCGGTCGACCCAGTGATAATATGAATGAAAGCTGTGCATATCTATGACGAATTAATTAATTATTCTAGATGTAGGTGTACATTCGCGACCTTTGTAAGACGGTGTCGTGACGAAGAGGCTCCAGCGCACCGAAAGGTCGCGGACGCCTTGCCAAAGCTGCGGCGAACAATTAACATTCCAGCTCTTTGTATTTAACTTAGGTGCTTCATCGCATAAGTAATATTTATTCATTAACTCGAACATATACATAATAAAACATAATAGATTGTCAACATAAATGATGTATAGCTCAATTCAAAGTTCTCGGAGTGTATAATTAGGTATGGTAATAATAATACCCGATTGTATAAAGTAACAATGGATACATATTAGTAATTTTAATATTGTAACTAAAATTGTACGAATGGTTCCTGTGAACGTGACTGTATGTTTAATTTTAAAATAATAAACGTGTTTATCATATTTCAGTGTTTGCTGTTTTTATTGTTATTCCGTTCAGTATGAACTCGTGCTGATAGTGCTAAGGCTCTAACTAGACGTCAATACTATATTCTACTGTTAGCCTTTGCGTCTTTGCCGTGAACTGGTAAGAAGGACATTATGATAACGCTGACTGCCTTGGCATATTAAAAGTGTTTTAAGATGCACTTACCATGGTGTAACAAAGTAACTTTAAGTAGCAATTAATTGAGGCTTATATTAAGTATTTAAATTGTTTCTGTACAACATAATTTTAGTAGGATTGTTGACCCAAAAGAAGCAAAAAATCTTATTTCACTCTGAAAAAAAAAATAGAACCTATTTCAACCCCTCCCACCATCCCTCCGATCACCAGACTAAATTAGAAGATTGATGCGAAAAATGCATCAATTAAGCAATTAACTTGGCGAATGTCAATGTTCTACCAAACTGTGTGGTCAATTTTCATTTTGCGTATTCCTAAGAACTTTCTAAGATACTTCACTCTATTATTTTTTATTCTTTTCCAGCCAGTATATATCTGTCAATGAATGTACATGCTAAAAAAAACTAAGAAATGTATAGTTAAGCGCCACCAAAAACCTGTACCAATAACTATAGTTCAGATTCATTATAATTTCTCCGCTCTCATTTAGGTTAGTGATAATTGGTCTCAAATATCAATGTGACAAGTAAACGGCCAAACTAGTTTGGCCGCATGAATGAAAGCTTTTATGGACCGGCCATCAAAATCCGGATACTAAACAAACAATTTTTTATACTCTGATTAGAGAGGATAACGTAGAAAGTAAGAGCGTATGAAAGTATTTCTTGCATTTAAAACAGACTGGTGGTTAATATATCAAAATTATAGTAATGTAGACATAGCTTCTAACTGTAACATAGTCGAGCATGGTGATCAACAAAATTGTCGAACAATAGAACAATACTTGGGAGGTAAACATAGGTGTACTGCGGAGTATCCGGGTTCTTTAAAGGGCTTTGCCAGAACCACAAACGACCTCACGAGACATTGACAATCGAAAATTTACAACAGCACAATTTGTTAAAAAACAGGTTCCGGAAATAAATAAATGAACACTAAAATTTATTTAATTTTCGGTTGCGCCGAGTACTGTGGTTGCGCTAAATAAATAAATAAACTATTATTATATGGGGACAATCATTAACACATTATAAATATTTTAGCATAAACTTCGATTTGGTATCCTGTAGGTGGGTATATATTTACATTTCACTAGTTTCAATGATTTTCTAGTTTGTAATAAGCATAATTAGTCGCAAGATTATTAGCGAATTAGATGATAGTAGCTACCCGGACGGACCTCGCACAAGGTCCTACCACCCGCAAAGTAGTGCTGTAATAAATACCATAAAATCCTAGGTCGTTTTTTTAAGGTGTCGTGTCGACTAGGTATCTCTTAGCTAGTTAATTGTTCGGCATTGTGGTTATTAGCCGTTGCTTGATACGGTCATCGGACCAGAGTCCCGTCGACCGTGAAGGTCGGTTGATCAGCATTTTGTTTTTGGCGTCTCAATGTCTTTGGTCAGCAGTTGATTTATAGATTTCAGTTTATCGACACTTCAGAACTGCTATAGCATATTATGACTTTTGGCGTCTGCTTTTTGTCACATGTCTGTTTGTTACTTATAAAAAAAAAACATGCCTAATGATCTCGAAATTGGCGTGTATTGATTGTGGCAGGGCAACAATTGAATTTGCAAGTGGAATATTAAATGAGAGATTAGGTATAGTTGCCAATGCTATCATAAATGTCAAGAGCGTATCGCTCTGCCATATTTTTCCATTTTAGCTTGGAAATTCCAAGTCAGTAGTACAGTCGAGTTCTCTAATATCTGTACAGCCAACGGTTCATAAATATCTAAACGCAGACCTTATGTAAGTGGCAATAAGGTCTGTGTACAGATATTTTTGAACTGTTGACTGTAAAGATATTGGAGAACTCGACTGCACTTAGATAGGTACACATTAAAACATCAATAATATTGATCCCCTTCAACGACATGCTAACGCTTATGTTAATATCCACGTGTGATATTACTATAACGACTGTAAATATTGTTTAGTAGGAACCTCTAAAACGTGTAAGTATCGTACGGTACGAAAAATATATATACATATAAGCAGTTCTAATTAGTTACTGTTTGAGTTTACAATCCAAAATACGAGAATAAAAACAAGAGGTTTTCAAACTTAACATATACGAGTACATTTTAATTTAGTGCATCCTATCTAATATTATAAATATGAAAGTAACTCTGTCTCTCTGTCTCTCTGTCTGTCTGTTTGTTACCTCTTCACGGGAAAACCGCTGCACCAATCTAGATGAAATTTGGTAAGAAGATAGTTTGAATATTGAGAAATAACATAGGCTACTTTTTTTTCGTAAAAATTATATAGTTCCCGCGGGCTAGCGATAACCGAAATCTACGCGGACGAAGTCGCGGGCAACAGGTAGTCTTTTTATAATTCTTTTGCAGAATTCAGTTTAGATACTTGGGGTTCTTTACTTAGCACAACAAGCACAATATAATGTTTTCTTTCTTTATTTCTTTCATATATGAGTTCACTGTTTATTTCCCTTGAATATGACTTAGTCACCATACAAATAGATAAAAACAAAACACAAACGGTAATAACTATAACAGTTTGAAATGATTCGCGGTTAATTACATTAGACAATTTAGACATACTGATGAGAACGGAATATTGACCGCGATTACCTTAAGTAAGTTTAAGTTATTGAGCTATAGGGGATATTAAGGCATGGTTTTAAAATAAATAAATAAGTGCCTATTCAAATCCAAATTCAAATGTTTTCAGAATAGATACAGAATATAATTTTTATGTATGTCTGTAGATTTCGCAGACCAATATAAGTTGACCCCACATTGCGTACATTTTGCTTAGGAGCAGGGCTCTGCTAACACTGGACTTCTTAAAACACTACGGAACGAGTCCGACTCGCACTTGGCCGGTTTTTAGCTTTAAGTACATTTCATCTCAACTTCTCAAGTCATCGTTAAGATGCCGGTACTTAGTTAAATATAAAGGTGTAGCCTTGATTAATTTGGGCCCACAAACCCGGCGCCCACGCAGTTAGGTGATCTACGTATTACACGAATACTAATTATAATTAGTTATTTGCATCTCTACGACGTAGAGCAATAAAAGTGTTATTATGATGATGTCACACCATGACGCAAACAAAAACGTGTCTTAGATGAACATTTTTAGGAGTTAACACATCAATTCAAGTCCTCAATGTTTTTACTTAACACGCATGCTTTTTTGACGAAGCTTGCAAGTTTGTTTCAATTTGCAATTGCGGTAAGTTATTTATAATGAAACTAGCTTTTGCCGGCGACTTTGTACTCGCACTTCGTACTTCGTACTACCGCGTGAATTTATTTTTCATCACATTTTTTTTTCTATGTTTTCTAGTGACATTTTCACAGGTATGATCTCTAAAATACCTTGCTATCAAATTTAATTTAGTGCGACCATAAATTTAATGTGATTATAAAATGTCACGGTGCACGAGAGATCCATATAAAAACTTAGCAACGAAGCCAATACCATTGTTTCGGTTCGATGAGAAGTTATTATGAGAATGATTTATTGTTGTTTTTGCTACGGCCACAAATAATTGCCGATGCGACCATAGCCTTGATATTGTAAGGACAGTGATAATGACCATCGTTTCTCGTTAACTATCATTCTTGGTAGATAATTAGGTAGTTACCTATTTCTCCTGGGAATACTTACCTACTAAAGCGCCCGTCGTCAGTTGAAGCGAAATTATTAGTAGGTACACGCTGAAAATATATGATCAAATATATCATTGTTAAACTGTAAAACTCATCACAGTTTTAAAACCATGCAAATATAGCCCATTCAACTCATAAATAAAGAGCGCGTTACAGGTGCAGGCTTTTAATGATTACATAGGTATCTAATAAATATTCACCGGAAGCTTATATCATCGCAGAATTGTGCCATCTCAGTAATGATGACTCACAAAATCATGGAGATGGCTTCTCGAAGGTCGCGACCTCACAGAAATGCCAACGTTTGTGTTGGCAGGTCGACTGCATTCCAGTCGGATCATCTCCGCGTCGGTCTTAGATTCCATGGCATAGAATGGCTAGATGGCCATACAAGCTGGGACATCATCTCTTGCCTACATAAGGCAGTGCGTAGCTAAGTAGTTTAAACACAAGGACCTACCCTTAGCTCTGAGAGGATGTTATTACAGCAATACTAAAATTAAACTTAAGTACCTACGTGACGGTTTATAGCTTTCTGAAGAGTTAATAATCTCAACACGTGTTATTATTATGTTATATTTATTGTTCCTGATATTTAAGGAAATTCTATATGATGCAGCGTAAATCCTGGCCAGATGGTTCTGCGCGCACAGGTATCATTCAATTTTTTTTCAAAACAGATGAGCCTCTGCTTTCGGTAAGTACTAATTACTTAGTGGACTCAACCCCTTATAGTATTATCAAAGTTACTATCAATCAAAGTTTCCTTTCTACCATAACGACAGAACCGAATGCATCATACCTAGTACCAAACAATTATAGCCGCCCCTGGACACTCCGCCACTATTTCCGTTTCAGGAAGTACATTTGACCTTTTTAAACATTAAATAACAATTTGTAACAAATCTCGTGACGTCACACCCCTCGAGCCTGGCAATCGACCATCGCGTGACCATCTACTATAAGGAATCTGAACTTACTGCGTTACCACTTTTACTAGTTTTATTTTTAGAGCATGACTATCGCTTTTCGGCCAGTCTCTCTTTTGGACTCGAAAAACTTATAACACCCCTCTTTTTCGTCGGGGGTTAATAACACAAGTGTAAGTGGGTACGCGCCTTAGTTCACCAGTGTGGAAAATGTGGACTATAACCACGACATGACTCAGTTTAAAGAAGTTTTATTGCACAGAAGTAACTTATACATTGTAATGTATAGTTAATAATCCGCCTGGAATATGGCTATCGGATATTATGTTTTCTCTTATTTATTTGTTTCTGGAGAAGATCGGATGTACTTAGCTTTCCTTGTTAGTTACTAGGATTTTAATTTAATTCCGTTATTTCAACTCTTACCTAGTGGCAACCCTATCATGCAATTTAGCAGTCTTACCTCAGTGTTAATTTTTTGTAAAGCTAAGAAATTCCAGTTACATTTCAAGTTAACGAATTTTAGAAGAATGGAAGGACAAGTAAAAAGTCGAATTAATGTTAACTTCCTTACAATGTTAGAAAGTTGTATAATTAGGAAACTACGGGTGCATTTTTAAAGTATATTAAAACTATTAGAAGGCTCTACAACAATGGCTTTGACAGTTAAGTGGCGTTTTAAAACCGTCTCGCGGCACGCTCGGCGACTGCGGACATGCTATGGGGAAAATCAATGACAGCGTCTGCTACATTTAGGTAAAGAAACCAGGAATCGACTGCCATGACCAACTTGGCGGACAGATTGGCAACTTCCTAGTTGTTCTATTGTCATGCGTTATGTTAACGATTTACTACTGCCGTTTTGGTTATAAGGAAAATCGACTACTCGAAAATATAGATCAAATGAGAAAAATGACAATTTGAAATACATTCACACGAAAAATTGACGATAATACCTATAGTAGAAAATGTAATTTAATTTATTTTGTGTTCTTTTATCACACGAAAATATTTTACCCTGCGTTCACTTGCCTATGTATTATGTTGGAGCCTGTAGCACCTCGCCCGGTTAAATTACTCCGCCTATGTCCCAAACCACAGTTTCTAAATCTGCTTTTTAACTAGTACCCAATAATAGTCCTCCTTTCTATTAACACTCTATCTTATTTATGTTCTAAGTAACTCTCATAATTTTAAACATGAAACTACCGTGAGGTTCAATCATAGTGACAAAATGAAACGGATCACTCAAGTATACATAGTTACATAGTATACATAGTTTATCCCGACATGTTTCGGACTAATTCGTAGTCCTTCCTCTGGGCGCGCACGACCCAGCGTTGCGTTGGGTAGTGGTGTGGTTTGAATTTGGGATAAACTCGACTTATATACGTGAGTGATTCGTTTTATTTCACTATAACTCTCAAAATTCACCTCAGTCCACCGCCGCCTTAGCCAATGTAGAATGGTTAGGTTACACCTCAACCCCCTTAAATTTAAATTTATATTCTCTTCATCTATACCTATATAACAGTACCGTGACTGTCTGGCTGACTGACAGACAGCGCACAGCCTAAACCACTGGACCTATAGACTAGAAATTTGGCAAACATATACCTTGAGTAACCTATACATATTAGAGGTGCACTAAGAAGGGATTTTTCGAAATTCCCACGGGATAGGGAACTAGCCCATTTTGAAATATTTCTCGGGGGCAAAGCCGCGGAGCATAAGCTAGTCTCTAATAACTAATAAAAATTTAGATGGGAATGACATGCTCTTCCATTCTAGCGTCCAGCAACGCAAAGACCTAGAACGAAACTGATCCGCATGCCAACATGTCACATGCACGAAGCCACAAAAGCTTACGACAATCATTTCGCTTTATTAGTCGCCACGGTGACTTTTATTCTGTACAATTATATCTACATAAATGAAATATTGAACGGCTGTCGGTCTGAGTTTGAACATTTCATGCTTCACGGTTGCCGATTTTCGCGAAGACTGCAATTGAGCGATCTGTCGTCACTTTGTTAAACCACGGCCCGACATTGTAATGAAATAGAAAAGCACGTCAAGTGTTCCGTAATAGACAGGTAAATACTCGTGTATTTTATTTAATGACTTGTTTTCAATTCATCATGTGTACAAGCACAGTATGCCTAACGGTTTATAGTTGCATAGGTAGTTGTTGCAGTATTTAGATTTATAATGATAACAATAAGCCATGCAGCTGCTTGATGTCAGCTTTGACCCATTAAGAATTTTTTAAATTGTCTACCAATCAGGACCCTTCGTTATTTGCAAAACTCACCCTAATACACCCGTATTCCTTCTTTCCTGTGTCGGGCGGCTATGTATCACATGCCAACTAGGATCCACGTAATATCAGCGTCGAGCTAGCTACCTTTAGTGACCCGACGAATGCTGAGTGGATTCCTTTTTCGCTTATATTTAATTTTTGACTTATATTTAATTTTATTTTAAGTTATCTGTATTGCTGTATTGTTGTTGCGAAATAAAGATTTCTTATTCTTATTCTTGTTCCTCAGTGTCAGTGTCACGTATACTTAAAAACAATTATATTGACCTTTCTTTCAACTTAAGATCCTCTTCCTCAGCATTAAGCTATTCATGTGTCACAGTTCAAGTACATTGGTGTAATAAAAACCACAATATTCGCGTACAAGTGAAGTTGACACTCAGCATACATGGCAAACAAATCTTGGTCATGATGACATAGGGCCCGCAAGGTAAGCGAGTCCGAGAGGACAGCTGCCTTGTAGGATTCCACGATTAGTCAACAACATTATACGCTTGCTGCTTATATAACCATATTACATGATTATCAAAGATGTAATATAAAAAACTGCATTATACATGATAATTAGCACCTAGAGTAGAAAAGTTCGTTTTCCCTCACTACCAAGGAAAGGCGTCTTTTATCCTTTAATACAAGCGGGTAAAATCGCGTTTTATCCACTAGTGGAAAAGTAATTTGGCCTTGGAGTGGAGCGTGTTTAAGTAGCTTTTGACAGATAACAGAACGTAAAACGCTCATAATAATGGTTCGTTCGACATTAATTATAATTAAATAAATGATAATGGTTTGAGAATTTAATAAAAAATACCAAATTTTGCTTTAGTCCTTATAATTCTATAAGAAACATTTTTTTATAATGATGTTGAATATAATTCTGAACTCACAAATTAAATCGATGCAATTTCAAAACGCATCGTCAGAAATGTCAACATTGTCAACAAAAATTTTCTCACCGACTCCGACTCAAGTAAAAATACACAACTTCCAGAGTTTTCTGTTACAATATCGTAAAAAAAAAATTGTGATTCCAGTGATGAAGATTTATTTTTATGTCCTGTTTTTTTGCATGTTGCTCTTTCCTCGCTACAGTGAGGTGAAAAGTTTTGTGTTACACACGGGTGCAAATGTATTTTACTTCTCGTGTATTGAAACACTCGCGGGTAAAATACAACTTTGCACCCTTGTATAACAAATAACTATTATATTGTTAGGTATTCGAGCGCTCATATGTTTAGAACTCCACAGTCGTATTTAAAAATTCTTTCGACATTAATGACCCAATTTATCAGAAATGTATAATAAGCTATCTATAATGTGTGCCATAATATTTTAAGTAAGTAATTCCTATAATAAAATATTTTTAAAATTATGCTGCTGTGCCCTTACAGGGTAAAATGTTGACGCTTTACTGATATTTTAAGACCTTTTATACACAACATTTTATATGCAATAATTTAAGTTTGAGGTTTAATGTTATACTTAGCGGGTAAATCAGCGGGGCACAGGGTGAGGATATTTACCATACCTATCTTGTAGCAGTTGCACTTATTTGATGCAAATTGCAAATTAGAAGTTGCGTTTTTAGACTGTGCGGATGTCGTTTTGCTTCATATATATGCTAGTGTCCAAAACAAATTGTAAATTCTTTATGAACGTAATAATTATGTATCACAACTTACGAACGCATATTACAGTAATAGTGAACTATGAGAAGAATTAATTAAAAACGGCGATTGCATGACAATCAAGTTCGCCGAAGTTTCTATTCAACAATAAGAGTTACAAAACGTTACCGATATTGAGTTAGACATGAACAATATTCCAAACCCAAGAAAAAAGTAGTTTATTCCAGTGACCTTAATATCATGTGTCGCCGTGAACTCTTAAAATGCGTTACCTAAAACACGATGGTGTTTACAAAACGCTATCTAATATTATTGTTTTCTTCTGGTTCATTCACATCATTGTTATAAATTTATCAATTGTTCATTACTATGCGTTAGATAGCGGCGAGCCCGGGTGTGATTTGGATTTAATTTGTAATTGTGCTTAATACAATGTTTATAACGATCTTCACTATGTTTCTTTAGTGCTAATCTTAGTAGACATAAGTACATAAGGAGGAATAACTCCTGTTACCTGTTACTTCAAAAAATACAGGAAAAATAGAACGATGTCACAAGAGGCATAGTTTTCAGAAATCATCAAAAAATACATTAGTTGGCGTAGATGACGCTGTCCGCCTGTCTATCTAGATCCTACATTAAACGTACTGTACCTAAGTAAAATAGCACAAATATTACTGATGGTAACTTGGAAACTTCAGTGGGCGAGTTCAACTCTCCGACTTGCAATTGTTTAGTTTTTTTAACATACCTAAGTATTCAATGACCATCGAATAAGGTAAGTTAGGTAAGTAAGGTAATACTTTACTGTAGTACAGATTACAAAGACAATGTGATATAAGTACCTACAAATGTGGATTTATTGGTTAAGGGATCTCTACTAGTCAACCTTTGAGTGATGGAGATGAGCTATTAATAAGGGAAAAAATTATGGAGTAATTGAGTTAAAATCGTCCATCTATGAGCAAAGAATTTAATCATAAACAGTAGGTAGCTTTACGTGCAATTTATAATTATATCATAACTTAGTTTATTATTGATCACCTACAGAAAGAAGGGGCCAAATTAACTTGTATTGTGCTCTTAATATAATAGCGGCTTTGACAGGTTAAGTACCTTATTTTTTTCTCAAACTATGTATCATCGCATTCACTGCAATGAATGAGTCAACTGCCTCGCATAAATTACTCGCATTTACTGGTTATTAGCACAGTTGTCGAGCCTTCCAAGTTTGAATGGTCTTTCAGACTATATTTCAAACCCCCCTCAACCTCGCAAAGCCTGAAAAAGGTGGGAGACGTGGAAGCCCCAACTGAACAGTCAATTAGTTGCTAATAAACAAAATACCAAGACATATGTCGAGTTCCTGTTGCCACGTAATTGCCTATTTATGCGACTTGATGATAAATTGAGACAGTTTTAAACATAATGAAATGAAAACGGATCACTCATGTATATAAGTCGAGTTTAGCCTGACATGTTTCGGACTAATTCGTAGTCCTTCCTATGCGACGAGATGCCGCTGGGTAGTGCGCTCCCAGAGGAAGGACTACGAATTAGTCCGAAACATGTCGGGGTCGTGATTGATCAGTTTTTATTTCATTATGATTGAGTAACACGGTAGTTTCATGTTAAAAATGAGACAGTTTTCCTCAAATTAAGATATCAACATTTTCGTAGATAGTGTTTATTTATTACCTTTGTAATTTATTTTTTATTTTTTGAAATACGGTTTAGAAAACAAAGGAGCGGACACAGTTTATGCTGCTTTCGGAACAATTATGTAAGAAAATATCTACTTAAGTAATAAAAAAAAATGCTTACAAACCTTAAAATGTTTTTACAGGAGCTGTCGAATTATGTGACACACGTTAATGTTTGTTCATATTTTTTTTTTGCTGCTTTTGTTAAGTACACATGTATTGTATGGAGGGGTTCACCCTTGGCCTCTAGACATAAAAAAGACATTTAACTACCAAACTAAACAGCGGCTTCTACAAGACACCTATATGCTGAAAAAATCATGAATGTACATCTTGTAGGTTTTGAGTAAAATGCCTATGACATTCGGACGGACGGTCGGACGGTTCCGTTTTTTACCATTTTGGCTGCGGAACCCTAAAAAAGGTGCTAACAACTATATTTAAAGGTCTTCATTCAGTAATCTTTTCCTTAAACACAAGTGGTCCAAGCGAGTGGTGGCTTCTCCGTGATATGATAACTTTCAAGATAATGATTCTACATTTGCTCATTGAAGTATTTGTTATCATATAAATTTATCATACTTAATTCTGTAGTTTGCAATTCTATTCGTACTTGTTACATGCTATACAGACATTTCATTAATGCAATATTTTATAAAACTAATTTACATGTGTGACCGTATTTGTCTTCGGCTTCTTGGTTTACACACCGAACAAATATATAAAAATTATAGAAAAAAAGATACTCAAACTTTTCTTGAACTGTGTTTGGTTTGTTCCTTTTATTAGGGTTCCGTACCTCAAAAGGAAAAAACGGAACCCTTATAGGATCACGCAGAATACGCTTTATTTCACGCACTTAAGAGTAACTGTTCTATGCAATTTTTCACTTACTGCCGCGTTTAGAGATTTCAGAGTTAACTTAGTGAAAATAACTCGTTTTTAGGGTTCCGTACCTCAAAAGGAAAAAACGGAACCTATACACATTGTTGTCCGTTTGTCTGTCTGTCTGCCTGTCTGTCTGTCAAGACCCTTTTTCTCTGGAATGCGTAGAGGTAGCATGCTGAAATTAATATCAAATACTCAAGCCTGCGGTCCCTTGAAGCTGTGAAAAAATCAACCTTCTAAGTCCACGCAATCAAAAGATACAGTAATTAAAAATACAAATTGCCGAAATCCGAAAACCTAAAGGGTATTTCCAGTTGTCCTAGAAACTTGAAATTTGGTGTGAAGGTGGCTCTTATAAGCACAACCACTCAGAAAAGTCTCAAAATCTTAATTTTTTTATGTCTTTCTGTAGATATCACAGACCAATATAAGTTGTGTACACTGTGTACATTTTGCTTAGGAGCAGGGCTCTGCTAACACTGGACTTCTTAAAACACTGGGGAAAAGCGTTAAAATCTTTCTACGGAACCCTCGTGCGCGAGTCCGACTCGCACTTAGCCGTTTTTTTTTTATAATACCTAGCAACAAAGCGGTCAAACACACGATAAAGTATGACCCAGTTCCTGTGAAAATCGAGAATATATTACAGACAATTTATCGAGCTGCACCGGACATTGATATATCTTTTGTTTAGGCATATTTACAAACACATGCAATTAGCACACGTCATTCAAACAGGCTAAACAAGTGCATGACATACATTGTGTTGAATTTAGGGTGACGTTACGCGCACCTAATAATAATGATTAGGACAAGCTAGTGATTACAATAGGGAAGTATTTGACGTGCCTACCGGGTCTTTATTCAACACCATATGATTGCTATGCCCCGTCTAAATGCGCAAGTACTTAGGTACTTACCTCCTTGTAGAGGGAATACATAGGTACCACGTTACGGCCATGCACGAGCGTACTAATAGGGACTCCTAGCCCAAAGCTTAACCTGAGGCCCGAGTACGAATCTTTGAAATCGAGTAGTAAACGTTATCGAGAAATTTGTATGAAATTTAGAACAGCGCCCGCGTGTGAGCGTATTTGAAACTAAAATTTAGTATGAGGTTTCTCGATTTAGATACGATAACGTAACGTTACGTAGGATTCGTAAACTTCGTGCTCGGCCTACTGATCGAAAGCGGTCGCCCTGGTTTTTCAAATAAATTATAATAATTGTCCAAAAGAGAGGCTTTGATATGAATATGACCCATAATAATTTATAGATTTTTACAGCAAATGGTCACATTGGTCACAATTAAAAAGCAAAAAGTGGAATACACCTACTTGCTATTGCTTTAAAATGTCGTGAGTAGGTTAAAGTTCGCTTGAACTAAGTATATATTATTATTTAGGCGCCAATGTAAACGTAACTTAGCTGCAGGTGCGGTCCGGCCATCAAACATCCTTAATAAATGAAAAGCACATATTTTCATTGAAAACTTGGCCTAAATTATTGTTTAACATGAGCCGTAGCGTGACCGCCATAACGATTTTGTTTAAACAAACAATTTGGACGGCGTTATGCATTGAAAACCAAGCAATTAAATTATCATGTGCAATAAGAAACTTAGGCTTAAGTAATTGCATAAGTACTTACATATAAATATAGAAGTTTCATAAACAGACAGTTTGCATACAATGTTGTTAATAACTAAGAATAGTAAGACAACCGTGTCATACATTATACGTATGTTGTATTATAATGAATAATTATTCGCTTGCCGTGCCCATCGCGTGGGATTCGATTGATGATACCCCAATAATTATACTCGTCAAAATAAAGTCACAATGTAAGTTTATCTATCATCATCTATATCATAAGTACTCTATTATGCGTTCAGAAACCGTAGGTAATGACCATCATTACGATAGTAAATTTTAGTCTTTGTGGGTGGTAGTCCAGTATTAGCAAAGCC
This sequence comes from Clepsis dumicolana, assembly GCA_963691665.1. NCBI lineage: Eukaryota > Metazoa > Arthropoda > Insecta > Lepidoptera > Tortricidae > Clepsis > Clepsis dumicolana. The sequence continues at coordinate 6,263,279 of OY829516.1, read as the reverse complement.
CTGTTCCTATATTTTGCTTAGGATTTTACTGTCATCTAGTGGCGAGTAGATGAACAAGCGTCAATGAGTTTGAGTTTGAAGAATGATCTCGAGCCCGCGCGGCATCCACAAAGTTCTCCTATTGAGACTTTTGTGAGTGGTTGTGCTATAAGAGCTACCTTCATACCAAATTTCAAGTTTCTAGGACAGTTTAACTAGTTTGACTTAGAAGGTTGATTTTTTCACAGCTTCAAGGGACCGCAGGCTTGAGTATTTGATATTAATTTCAGCATGCTACTTCCACGCGTTCCAGAGAAAAAGGGTCTTGACAGACAGCCGGACACCAAAGTGATTCTATAAGGGTTCAGTTTTTTCCTTTTGAGGTATGGAACCCTAAAAACAGCCAAATTCGTGACAGGTTTATTATAACACCTCCGTGTACTTCTTAGAGTACTATAATATGTGTGTAAAGTAATGTATGCAACTCTACATAGCTTGTGAGTGTGGCGTTATTATTATATGGCAGCTAATAATTTAAAACTTTAGCGCTCAAACAGTTGAGGATAACCTTAGAGAATCCCCTAAGACGGGGTCTATCCGTCACTGAATTTCATCCAAACCAATCTATAATTGATGGGGCGTAATTTTACAAGGAAACCTGTGGAAATACTACTCGCAACTTATTTAAATCTGAGTATTGTTACAAAACTAGCGCTCGAATAAACCTAGCTGTAAAAACGTATTAGGGTGGTAATTTTCTCCTGCTCTACTCGTATTATAACACTTTCGGCACCAGGAAAGCCTTATATTTTATGTAAAAGTTACTAGGAAAGTAAGTACGTAATCTCAAGACTAAGTACACTCTTCATAAAACTTTTCTGAGAAATTTTATGTAAGTACCTATCAAATTTTACAGATTCAAATTGGAGAAAATAGATGTTGGTTATTTTCTGGATACTTCAGTCGACTACAACTCGGGCTGAGGTTATTTTATATTCAAAGGTTTACAGCGGAAAGCGAGTTTCCCTTTCGCGTTAAAAGTTCCTGTTAAAAGTTTTCAATAATTCGACCCAATGTTATAAATGTCACACCTACACATTACTTCAATCATTCTTTGTAGTTCCCCTCCACGTACCCTAAATAATAATCGTTTTAGCCAAGAGCATTATTGATTACAGCGTTTAATTTAAGTTGCGATGTTCGTATGGAAGTTGTGTTCAAAAGAGAGTTTTTGATTTACTTCCATCCGACCACGGATTGATTTGAAATAGCATGGATGTAATTTAGATGACAATTCAAGTATAGTAACTAAAAAAAGCTTCTATTAAAAAAAGCACTTATTTTTTGGAGATTAGGATTACCGACTTACGTAGAGCTACCAGAGTCTAGAGAGCTGTATTTCATTATTTCATTATTTGGTTCCGTATTTTTAATAGACCGTTTTATCATCCAATTTTGTAGTTTTATTGGATTCGCGATTTTGATTGTGGACTCAAAATAAAGTCTTGTACTTATTACGTACCTACACTGGTTGTGCTTAGGAACTATCAGATTCAAATATGCAGGAAAAGTATTAATAAATAAAATAAATAAATAAATATCATGAGACAATTGACACCAATTGACCTAGTCCCAAACTAGGCAAAGCCTGTACTATGGGTACTAGACAACGGATAAACATACTTATATAGATAAATACATACTTATATACATAATAAACATCCAAGACCCGAGAACAAACATTTGTATTCATCATACAAACATCTGCCCCGACCGGGATTCGAACCCGGGACCTCAAGCTTCATAGTCAGGGTCTCTAACCACTAGGCTATTCGGTCGTCAAATAAATAAAATAAAATAAATAAATAAAACAAATATTAAATACTTACTGCCACTTAAAATTTTTAAGTGTTAAATTATGTAACATGTAGGTACGTAAAAACAAATGCTCCTGTTATTTGTAAGTGTCATAAACACATTTCTAAATATTTATTCAACTGATTGCATGACTCATATTGTGAAACAAAAAAGTTAACAAAAGAGCTCATTGTCATGAGTAAATTGTAGTTGAATACCACTAATTATTACATTGTATTAGCGATATCGGTTCGAGAACTTATCCGCAAGGTTTTTATTTTCTGATCGCGTAAAGAAAAATACCTCACATCACCCACACTATAGTGTTTTTTGATATAAGTGCGAAATGTATGTCATTTCGCACGTGTTCCATGGTGTCCAGGCCCGAGCCATGAGGCGAGGATCGAGATTCGGGACGAGTGAAAATGACACCTCTGCACGTGCACCTAACAAACGACGTTTTTTAATACATTTGCGAAAAAATGACAATGAAACCAGAGGCGGTGCGCCCGGCGCGCGCGGGGGCGTACCCCCCGCCGGGGCCCGCGTCCGCCGGCCTCCTGGAGGTCATCGTCGTGAAGGACCACAGGCTCCTTGGAAAAGTAAAAAACACTAGTGCGAAAAATATGACTTTCCGCATGATACGTGGCTACAAAAAGGACCACTTTTTGAGCAACTGTATTAAAAAGTTTTTTTTTTATTGTAGCGAATCAATAAGCTTCGATTACACAAAGAATAGACCGAATAGTATAATACAATTGCAAATCGTAACATGTCGTAACGTACTATTATAGAGCCGCAATGCAGGTAATAAATACTATTCACTTGGTTCTTACTCGCTCAACTGCGTCGAGTCTAAACATTTGAATGCGAAACATGACCCAGTAAAAATGTAGGTAGTTTAAGTCTCTCGTTTTGTTTTGAAGAGCGATGACGTAAAAAAAAAATGGAACACTAGCGGAGGCGTTAGGTTTTCCAAATCGAGTAAAAGATGGTTAGAACTAGGAACTCTAGCTCTACAGACGGAACCAATGGTGTCATCAAGTCATCATCCCGCTGACATGCATCCACACTTTGACCTCATTGTTTTGTAGGCATTGTGTTTACATCTTTATAATGTTTGCAATATGTCAATAGAATAGGATGTCCATAAGATAGTGACTGAAATTCCATAATATCGTGCTTCCGCGATTTGCTTTATTCTGACCGTCACGTCATACTGAGAGACATCAGTCAGGTAACCACAATTTACTTCATACCAAGGATCATGGAAAGTAAACGGATTGACAAAGCCCATACTTTGAATCGTTCTTATTTACATTCAGCGCCATCTACCTTGCTTGAGTGACATTCGTACCGCTGTTTTGTTATTATTTGACCCGCTGGCTACGACCTTGGCGCCATCTAGAAGTTGCCTGAATTTTAACATGACTGCGGGGAACGATTCGAAGTATGGGCTTTGACACTCCGTATACTATCCTCCTTGCTTCATACCAAAACTCTCCCTATTTTTGTGTTAGTTTATCAACTGTTTCACTAAACTACGTTTGACATTCTTAAAATGTGCCCTAAGTGTATATTACGGCATTGGATGTAGATTACCAATTATTGTGTCTACTTAGTAGATAAATCAATAGTTTTCTTGAGTTAGTTTATTTAATTGATATACGCCCCCTATAACGCTCATTGCGATTGCAAAATCACTCAGTAAAACCCATATAAGTATTTTAGTTAAATTACTGTAATTATTGTCAATCAGTGAAGCATAGATATACATAAGTATTGCTCTATTTGGGGGGAGGAATTTGCTCAGCAGTGGGACAGATATGCTAATAACAACAATAAATAATTGCTCTATGACACTGGCTGTAAGTAACAGTACGTAATTATTTTAATTAGTTTGCTAAGCGTTCTTTGTAGTGGAATGGAGCAATTAAGTAGACAGAAGATTTTTAGGTACCTACCTAAAAATCTTCATAGACATTGATAAGACGAAAAATAGGTGATTTTTTTTTGCTTATGGTCATGCTTTGGTTGACTGGATAAAAAACAGTGTCACTTTTATCCTTAGGTACTTAGGTACTTAGACAGTTTTAGAAAGCAATTATATATATATATATAGTAAATATGTTAAATAGCTAGAACTACAGATTTTGTCCGTATTCTACTCACGGCCTCATCATCGTGATCATCAGATTCCCGAGTCAAATTCCGCAAACTCCAGAGTCAGAAAACCGGTTTAAAAAATATTTCAGTAACTGTTACGTATAAAACGATAACAACATAAATAAGTAAATATATTACTTATTTTGTAAAAGTAGTTTTCAATAAAAATATCTTAAGTCATGCTTGTTTACCTTCTTTCTAATGAAAAAAAAAGCTAGGTAACTAATATTAAGTATACCTACTTACCTAATTGTATAACGGTCCGAAGTCGGCTACTAAACGTTTGTAGGACACTGGGTAAGTATTATAATTAATTTATTGAATCAGGTGTTACTTTGCGGAGGTTCATATTTATGAACTAAAAACAATTATACTATTATAGTACTATAATTGCCAAATCTACGGTAGTACATAGATACTATATACTTAGCAATATTGTAAATATCGTCAACCACAAAGGGGGTAATTTTTTTTGCTATTAATTTAAGTTAAGTAAGTCATACTCATTATTATGACGCCTTGGATTTTCTATGATCCGCAGTCATATTTTTCTTCCGTTAAATTGTATTGTAACGAGACCAGCGCCTATTGCTATTAGCGATATCGCAATTCACTTCAATGCCATTGCATTTAACCCCGTAACTATAAGTGAAAACTGTTAACCGATCTGCTAGACCTTGTTGCGCTTAGAAAATATACCTAATAGCTCATATTATTATACCTTTAGCTTTTCGCATTTAATTGTGAATTGAGAATTTCACACCGATATTAGTTCTGGGTTGGTTCTGGGCAATGTATATCTAATATCTACGTCAAGCCTATCGTTATTGGATAGGTATTAAGTAAGTAGATTTGTACACACCTATAATGTGGCGTACCTATCTACATCATGCTAATGCCGGTGTTTATAAATATTTCATGGTGACAGATGTGGGGTGGGGCTACCTTCCTTACTGACCCATATACCCTACTCTTGGTCATCGTCTCACAATAAAGGGTGAGCGATATCACGGTAAACTGGTCGGGTGCAAGCTATCAATCACATCATCGAATGAACAAATTTTCTTCCTATAAGTTTATAACCAGCTTATGAACCGCGGCTTTCCCCCGTGAAATAATGGGCTAGTTCCCTATCCCGTGGGAATTTCGAAAAAAAAATCTTAGACCTCTAGGATACACCAGGATAGGTCCAGTGGTTTAGGCTGTTCGTTGTCTGTCAATCTGTCAGTCAGTCAGTCACGGTACTGTTTTACGGGTACCTATAGATAGTTAAGTACTTCTTTTATACTGCGGAAACATGGTTGAATTGATAAAATTGATTGAATACGTGTGGGAGTGGTTTAATTCATTTACCGCCTGGAGTTCCACTAGATATATATTTTTAGATAAATCCCAGTAAAGCGTTTGATTTTGTTAATACCTATAATGCGCAGCACATGGAAAGGAAAAGCTGTGTATTAAAATCCGGACATACCTATTGTAACGCCCTTGTCTTTCACGACTTTTTAAGTAATTTATTAATAGAGAATCATTATTGCTATACCATTCAAATAAAGAAAGAAAAGCCATGATAGCCTAGTGGTTTGACCTATCGCCTCTGAAGCAAGGGGTCGAGGGTTCAAACCCCAGCTCGCACCTCTGAGCTTTTCGGAATTTATGTGCGAAATCACAATTGTAATTTATCATGAGGTTTTCGGTGAAGGAAAAACATCGTGAGGAAACCTGCACACTCCTGCGAAGCAATTCAATGGTGTGTGCGAAGTTCCCAATCCGCACTGGGCCCGCGTGGGAACTATAGCCCAAGCCCTCTCATTCCGAAAGGAGGCCTGTGCCCAGCAGTGGGACGTAAATAGGCTGATGATGATGATGATGAAAGAAAATCGGAAAAAGGATGTTTCGTGATTCTTCTTAAGAGCCGTAGTTAATTGTCTATCCTTTGCTAGCTTCTAACTTTAAGGATAGGTACTTTGCCAACTTGCTATTAAGTCGACAGAAAACCAATACGGAATCCTCGGCCCAGCTCAGTTTCGTACGTGATAGGTTATAGTTATTGTAAATAGCATGCGTTACGCAAGCAGTTTCACGTCGGAAAGGGAAGCCTACTCGGATGCTCCACGCTCGGCCGCACCCGCGCCGAACCAGTGTTAGGAAAAATGTGTTACTGGTCCGTGGTACAATCGCAGTACTTCGGGTAGCGTCAGTAAAGCAGCGAGGAAATGGAGAAAATAAAAAACGGATGTTTTTATTTGTCTAGGTAGTGACAAGGAGCCGAGGCTAACTAAGGCCATCACAATCACTTTCACCATCTTCTACCGCTAACTAATACCGATTACCGAAAGAGAGGGCGAATGCCATTGCGACCGTGCGCGCGTTAGACAATCCTACCGCCTACCGCTATTTAATTCTTCTTACCTCGCAAATTGTTCTCTTATCCGGTAAAATAGTATTGTCTTCATGGAATAGGTGAGAAGCAAATAAGCTGTTTTCCTGGTACTAAAGAGTTCGCCGCCGCCCATTGAAACCTGCAGAGGGATTGCAGATGCGCTGCTAGAATGAAATGCATCTTGAATCACTAATCTCTCTGGCGGACAAGAGTCTTACCCACTATTACAGAACTCCATTACGAAGGTAGGAATGTGATAGGAAGTTATCACAGAGTAAGTAGCTATGTGTTCACGGTAGGTTAGAGTTAGGTTAGTACAGAGAAAACCATAACTTAAGAGGTATCGAGAAACCTATTGTCTGATTTGGCTCCTTCCTGTCACCGCTATAAGTACAATTTCTTACCTTAAACAACAAACCTGTTTGTATTTCTTCACATTATTGGTACTTCAAGTGACCTAAACAATGCAGTGATGTTTACTCACGTGCCAGTTTTAATCTTTCAAGTAGGTTAAGTACTATAGTGACATACAGAAGGCCACCAATGTTTATACCAAGGAGGATAGTATACGGAGTGTCAAAGCCCATACTTCGAATCGTTCCCCGCAGTCATGTTAAAATTCAGGCAATTTCTAGATGGCGCCAAGGTCAAATAATAAAACAGCGGTACGAATGTCACTCAAGCAAGGTAGATGGCGCTGAATGTAAATAAGAACGATTCAAAGTATGGGCTTTGACAATCCGTTTACTTTCCATGATCCTTGGTTTATACAAAAGATACATAGGTACCTATACTAAATGTTCATTCAGACCTTACTCACAGACAACGCACTGATTGAGCGTTCACGTTACAAACGTTTTGCTACATTTCCGCTATTTATGCAAACTTAGGCCACATTAATTCTATATTTACTTCAGATTACTGACAATAAGTAGGCTCGTGCTCTTTTTTAATATCGTATAATGGTATTAAGCAAACAGTACTAATCACTTAATTCTTAAAATTGGAATGTGCGACCAAGATTACTTTTCCATTGTTTTAAGCTGCCTGGCTAGAGTTGGCCAAATGTTTCTCAACTTTACTCTTAATATGTATTAATGCAAATGGGCTGAAAATCAAACAATATCTCGGTGCCAATGATTAACAACTAGTTACTTTTATTACAGCTTCGCATAGCTTACCCGTTGCCATCAGTCCTGCAGTGTACTTCCTTCGGCAGGTTTTTATTCCTCGTCTTGCCGCACCGCGATTATCGAGATGAAGACAGACTTAATTGATCTATTATCAAAGTCACTGTCAATAGCAATAGCTTTTCCCGAATTTACAGACAGTAGGTATATATCTGTTTCCGCATTGAAGAGAAAGAAAACAAGGTTTTTAAATAAAGATATTCATGTATTTCGATCTTCTTACAAAATTATTTACAACACCATTATTATGCAAATATTCAATAAATCATACAAATGAGATAAATTAACATTTATGAGGCGCATTTACAACTTACTATGCACTATACTAAACTATACTAGTTACAGATCGATATCTAGGTACGTCCGACACCCACTCGGCGAGCAAAACCGTAGAAATGTGAAATTAGAATTCGTATAAATAAGCACCAGTGTTGCTCGCTTAGCGAGTGTCTGACTACCCTTAGCCGCCACTCAAAAACACATGCCTTACAGAGTGGCCTCGCAAAGCCATCTGACAACTGACTACGCCGCATCTTACACACTGAGCCTGGTGTACTTTATACCAGGAAACACTCTATTGACGTCTTTTTGTAGCCTTAGTAGATCTTTCTAGATAAGCAGAAAGATTTCCTCATTACCTACAAATGTATTACAAAAAGTGTCGATTAGATATTTATGTATCAAAGGACTCCCGAGGTGTGATGGCGTGGTAAGAATGGCCATGTCATTTGTCAGACGTCGGGTCTTGCTTTAGCTGGTTTCATATAAGAGATGCACTGAAAGGCAAATGAGGCAGTCGAGAAAACGCTGCTGCCATATTGGAACTCAACCAGGCCAATCGTTGCATATTATTTCTTGTTGATATTTAATGTTAAACGTGACAATATAGTCTAGTATTGGACGCTCTTATGGCCTGATAAAGGGTTCAATCTACTGTCCGACTTCAACGGTTTAGGTCTTTATGGGAAACCGTAAACGCGCTACCGTCTCTGAATAATTTATTATAGCTGTAATAACTTCCTTGTCGGCGACTAATAAATTCGAACGAACAGTGAATATTAAGTTCGCTTGAACAGGAACACAAGCAGATGATGTCATTAAGCATTATGTACAACGGATCATAATAACAAACACATCGCCGGCTGGGTATTGTGAGGGACAATGCCCCGACATTAACATTTTTTCTGAGTAAATTTCAGCACAAAGATAAGTAGATGATTATGCAGAGAGTCGAAGTAATGAAAATGTGAAGAGCATAGCGTTTGAAAAACAAAGAGGTAGTTACAGATTTAAAATTTTGTACATTGTTGTCCCGACGACGGTTCGGTTATTCACTGGACGCCGTTGCCAATTTTTTCGTCATTGTCGATAAAGATATTAGATCATAAACAGACTTCATATTTTATATTTGGTGTTTCATCCTTACTTATTATTATATCAATACTCAAAATGTGAAAAGGCCAAAAATGAGCAATGAAAGTGAATAATTTGAGTGACTTTTATGCCTTATAAAAACTAATGATAAATAGGCACCTCTAATATCCAATTTCTGAATGAGGAGGAATGTAAACTAAAATGGTTATTCTTCTAACGATCTATAATTATCCTAGGGCATCCAAAACTCTCAACTTGCAATATGTACATCTTAGCAGAGGGAAACCAAACGTCTATACTACATTTTTACACTACACTGACAATACTAAAACTATACTATTTATACAAACATTAATTTACACTATTCTGCCGTATGGTACGTTTACCATAAAAGTAATACTTTCATCAAATACGTAAAGGCCTTCTCTATACGTCGCCACTGGAAAATGGAGGCGATATTTTCAGTGTTCAAGTCATGCGTTGGCGAAACTGTAGCGATTCATCTTATTGTCAAGAACACCACCACGCACAAAAAATATAAGCATACAAATTTCCAAACAATAAAATTCTCGTAAAGACGCAAATTATCTTAAATTATAATTTGGCAGTACGCGCGTACAATGCACCGTGTTTCATAATATTTTCAATTCAAATAAATTTGTGTAAAAGTTACACTATCATGTGTTCAGTCTTTCCTTCGTTATTTACATGATCAACGATACCCAGCGACTGTCGCGCAGCCGACGCCGGGCCGCCGTCTCGGCTGCAAATATCACAATGATTGAAGTCTGACTACTGACTAACATCATTTAGCAATATAACTTCTTGTCTTATTTAGATGGACGTCAATCTATTCATAAATTATATTATGGGCTTGTTACGGCCTAATGTTTCACAATTAACATTCAATTTGCCATGTAAATATGGCATGACTACATTAAGTTGGTGTAACATCTCGTTATTTTCTGTTGTTATGACGCTTTGACTCATTATTTGAGTGTATTGCCAAAGTAATTCGATTCGACCGTACCCGTTTGCGTATGTACGCTTCGGTGTGTTCAAGTATAAAATACCTTCATAAAAACGTGAACCTTTATATAACAACTGTACAATTGCATTAACTATTAGCTGCGGTAAAGATGCAGCAGTCTCATTTTATTTTGAAATTAAAATATTTGAAAAGTAAATTGTTTTATACGCTGGAACACACCGTCAACTATGGCCGACATTAAGAGGTCAGACTTACAGTAGATATATTGTGTCAAATTGAGGCTGCTAGCTTAATGCGAGCTGGAGTGCATACTGTGCTGCGCTTTCTTCTTGCGCTGCGCAAGCATGTCGTAGAAAGGGTTGTGGCTGATGGACCGTCGCAAGCACTCGATCCATTCGTCCCGTTCCTCCGCGGTAGCTGCCGACATTCTGAAAATTAAAAGGCAATAAATTAATCATACCGTTTCGTTTCATTGTTGATTGCTTCTTTAATTTTGTTGAGATGAGGATCTTCTGATGAAAACGAAAACTCTAAACATATATTCTTCTTTGGGCAGTCGTGCAAAAAGGTAGAGGGGTTAAAAGCAAAGTTTCTGTTCATGGTTATACAGTTTTGTTGTGGAACTTGAAGTACTACACCTGAATGTGATGGAAACCTTAGGTTTCATTAACATACACATTTATAGCGTTGCCTACATTATAATCATATCACATCAGTCCTATCATGCCTTATGCAATACGTTCTATTATTAGTCATAAGCCTTCTCTCACAATGACGGGACGCGGTAGTTTCAACTGGGGTCTCATACATGCAGTAGCATAGCCAGTTGTGGCAAAAAGTAACTTCCCTATTTTCAACACGAGTACACTTTATACACAAAACATGCAGTATATTTGTAGGTACCTGTAAACGGTATGTTTTCCCTCGACGACCTTTCCCTCAGAGTCGGTCTTACAAGCCTTTATGAGGTCTGCGCCGCCACTGGCGTAGAGCTCTAGGCAGTGTGGCCGCTGCCGATCACTAGCTGGCCGGACCTGAAAAGTAAACATTATTTATAAATTTAGGGAAATTTCTTATATTTTTGGATGGCGGTAAAATGATTCTTCGCCCTATAAGTAGGCTGCAATTTTTAATAACCTAACCAACGTAGAAAAGTTGAAACACCCCCGATATTTACATTTCAATGTTCAATAACTCAAAAACAGGCTTCCCGACCTATTAACATGAAACTTAAGAACCATATCGATTAAAGAAGCTTTCAATAAAAAAAAAACAATGTCCGGGTCTATTATGCGTTTAGGACAGTGGTTCCAAAGCTGGGGGCGATACTGTGTTTCTCAAGGGTAACGAGCAAGCATGCTCTTAGGCAATAGTACGCACGATTAGCATTCTAACGGTATCATTCTAGCGGTATGTGGCAGTTACACTGTAGTAATTTAAAGGGGCAAGAGTAAAAAAAAGATCCCACCAAAAACATTTTCATGTAAAATGTTGCAAGGACGAGACCATATGACTCACACTGTCAAAAAGTTATCAGATTTCATGTAGAGCCAAGCTTCTAAATCTCCACGCCCTAGCTCTACAGGACCACTGTTTTCGAAATCTGCTCGCCGGTACGTAGAAGGATTCATCGCTTCGGAAACACTTAAAGTAAGCTATGATGCAATATACTTACAGATATGTTTTCTAATGGAATGATGCCACGAGGCTCCTTGTCAGTCGTGTATTCGAAGTAGTACAAGCAGTTGTCATTGAGGATAAACCACCGTCTCTTCCACGATTTGTATCTGTAATTAAAAAGTTATTGATTACAAATGTAAGGTAATAATAATGTCTCATTTAAAATATGTCTTACAAATATGATCGATTAAACGAAGAAACTTGCTTGCTTGCTTGGATTGCTTTCAAATGATTACTTGTCCGAGACAAACTATCTCTGCAACTCTTTAGCCTTCCTTAAGAAATAGGATGTTGTTTAGTGTGACATTTTAAGGCTTTTGTCTTTTTGCTATGATGCACATAGTTCCAACGTGTAACAATCAAACACAACCTTTGTTTGCAAAGATGTAACAAAGCACTGAAAACAAAACACCACTAGCCAATCCTACCCATTATTCTGAAACGATTGGTCCGTAAAAATTACTTTTAACTATAATTCATAATTTATTGCCTATTAAAATGTTCCTTACAAAATCTAAGCACACTATTCATCTTGCAACGCCCACTTTATAACTTGCTTTTTAGTTGCAAAACATTGTATTCCTAAAAGAGACAATTAAACTATGACATTCGTCCCATATTAAGATTATCAGGTTCTTATGCTGAGCATACCTGCCGCCTTGCTTCCACAGCCACCCCTCCTTGTCCGGATTGAAGAACGTATGCATCAGATCATTCCCGTCGTCCTCTGGTATCTTGAATGGCTCCGTCTTTATAGACTCGTATAATGACTGTAATTTAAAACCAACTTTTGAAAACACGCCTCAATTGGATTCACAATCACAACTCACAGCTTAATAATAATAACAACCCAGGCGCCTATCACTTTAATAACACGATATAAAGTGAAGTACAAATAAATGTCAACGCGGTAGGTGAAGACAGAGTCGTAAACAACCACTTTATAGATAATGCTCGGACAATGTTACGGTTTACGTCACTATAAAAGATTACGCTCTACATTCCCAGTCAAGTGCTGTCCGCGATGCGTAATCGATTGTTAAATGTCATGGTACAAGCAGGCCTGTCACGCAGTCGGATACGGATAAAATTTATACGGATTAACTACTTGAGTTGTTTTATTGGACAGTAAACAAGGCGTGCTCATTTTGCTGACTTTTAAATTGTATTACTGGAGCGAATAAAATTGTATATAATGGTCTCTATATTTTCTATTTCATATTAGTTATTTCCTATTCCAATAAAAGGCGTAGCCTTACAAAACGCAACTAAATCTCAATACTAAAATTTACGCAACCACCCAGTAAGATTTGAAGCGAACTCTTTACATGTAACAAACATATTTAAGATTTTCCTAGCAACTCTACACAGTTGAAAGTCGAATGGGCCTCATGATGACAAAGGGCCAGTCCATGTTAAAGGCTATAATGGCTAAAGATTACTTGTATTAATAAATGGAAAGCGGTAAGTCGATTAGCTCGTTAGAGATCACTTCACCGTATTCGCCATCATATTTGCGTTTTCGAAAACATATTTGCTGTTGCACGTGCAAAACGAATATGCAAACAGCGCAACTTAAACACGAATAGCCTAGTGAAATGCCACCCTTAGATCAGGTTTTTAAGCAATTTAATATTTAGTAAACTCACTTACAAGCATTCCCAATATTCAATTTATCTCTTGTTTTGATCTACTGACGAATTTTTTGACTGAATTGACGAACAATTTGCTATCTGTAGATAACCCACCGGATGGTCTGTGGATGAGAGGATTCCGAAGATCCGAAGCAGAGACTGCATTACCTACCGACAGTAACTTTATTGAGACAACAAAATTGAAGATATACAAATGTTTTTATCGTCAATAGATCAACACAAGATATATTGAACATTGTGAGCGGCTGTTAGAGTAACTCAAGCCGCGCAATACTCAGCCGCCGGATTGAACATGTAAAAGACCATGTACTATGTAGATTCAGAACCAGAATGCAAACTCACCAAGAGCAATTCATGCGGCAGGTCGCCTCCGTTGTTGATGCCGCGGTTCATGGCCACGAACTGCTCCGGCGCCGGCTTGTCCTTAACACTGGGATTGTGCAGTGACGTGTTCAGCATGATGATCGCGAAGCTGAGCACGTAACACGTGTCGGCGTTGGTAAAGATGTCGGGGTTCAGTTGGCAGTAGCGTTGCGCGAAGCATTCCATCATCCGGTCGATCTTTTGTGCTTCGCCCGGCAGACGGAAGCTCCATAGGAATTGTCTGGAATCGAAAGGTGGCCCAGTTGAAAAAGATTTCCTTAAAGATTACGAACGATCTGCCTCGGCCTCATCTACACTTTCCACCAGGCGAGATAAAGGGGAACTCTGGTAATTTTAATTTTATGTAAAAAGTAAGATATCTAAGCATGATATAAACGGAGCTCACGTCTAATCAGCTTGTGCTAGTGACTTAGGGACAAAGTCAGAAATTAGCTAATAAATGGAAGTGTAAGCGAAACGTCACGTAGCTAACCTTTTTTTTACTGCTTGGTTGGTTAACTACAAACTATAATGTTTTAAAACGAACAAACTCGCAAAACCACAAAAACAATATCTAAATAATATGAAATTTGCCATTTCCAGAAACCGATCAGATTCTCCAAGTCAATATTGAATGAACTCACACGAATTGCAACTGAAAAGGAAAATTGGAAACCCGAAACGTTATTTGTGAAGGAAAAATATTTGACGCGGCTAAATATCCCGAGTCAGTTACCAAAACAACGGTAAGTTTTCCTAGAAGTTCGCATAGAGTTGTTTACCGCAGCGCTGCGAGCCAACGAAAATAATCAGATATACGATCACCTGCTTCCCGTAACTCTTTACTTCTTGACGCAGTTTTAGTGCATTCGAGGTGTAACGAGTGAGATCGCTTTGAGTTTTATTGCTTTAGTTTTAGTCGATAGTGAATATAAAGCTGTGGAAATCAGACAATTCCAGATTACTCAAATGTCGGACGCAATAAGATGATTTCTATGACAAATAAAATACTATTACTATTGTTACTATGGATTAGACTAAACAAGTAACGAAAATTAAGAGCTATTCAGCAGCTTTATAGCATTTTTGTAATGAAATTTTCTGACATTGAAAAGTAAGTACGTATGTGGTACACAAATGTCTACATTACACTTTAACTATACTTAAGTTGAGGGCTGCTGAGCCATCATATCTTGATATGGATTAGATTGGATTACATGCATTTTTCTTTTTAAAGATGGTGGTCAACAGAACCACTAAGGTAACATAATATGTATTATGATATTTAAAAAGACGTACCTAATTAAACTTCCACGGTCAATGTATATGGGTACATATAGATATAACTCTTATATGTTTAAAACATTACATATTTGTTTTGCGAACCAAGCCGCGTGTCCTTGAATTAGAACCAGACGTTGCATGCATAATCAATAAACCCTAAGGTACACACGTCTTTGCAAAATGGAACATGGAAAAAAAATCCGTAACCGTAATGTTATTTTAATAAGGTTTTGTTTGTTTGCAGGACCAGGTAATATTCAATTTACATGTATTAAAAACCTCATTTTAGTACTTTTTGATATAAGTGCGGAAAGTATGTCATTATGCACGACAACTTTCCGCGTGAAATGAAGCTACAAAATGTAGCACTTTTTGAACAACTGTGTTAAAATACTTATTTTTAAACCCTTCAATAGGTTCTTAACAGTGCAGCGGAAAGTGGTCTGGTAAATTTAATACACCTCTATCGTTTAAGTCAAAACCAGCACCGCTAGAACCATTATAAACATGAGGCATATGAAGCCATGAGACGAGTAGTCTTAACATTTTGAAAGTCTCACCTAAGAGCCTGTACAAGTATTAGATCCGTGAAGTCATGTAGCTCGACGAACGCCCGCAGTACGGCCTCGTTGAAGTCTGACCGTTCACCGAGGTAGTCGCCGATGGCCGTCTTACTCAGCCCCTCGCCTTTGTGCAGGAACTGCGCGACGTCCTCTGGCGTTCTTTGGAGTAGACCGTTCTCGTACAGGTATTCGATGCCTGGAAACAATACAAATAACAACGTAAATGAAACATTCAAAGCAGCACGAAACAACAATAATGGTGCTTTCTAGGGACGATGACTAATATGGTTCAAATATCCTGACAAGTCATGTTATTGTAGTGGTTGTTTTTCTGGACAAAAAAGACCATACCTACCTACTCAGTTGCTTTAGGATGATACACTATTACGCCCATTGAAAAGGTGATGTTTATTACATCCGTGTATTAAACTATGACTTCATAACAATAATATCTGCATTACACTGATGACTCTATTATGACTAGTTTCATAAGGCGTAAGCCCACGTCATAATATCTAAAATTTATTAAGTTAGAATTTAGGTACTATTGTTTTCCTTATTATTTGGTTGCTGCGTAACGTAACGACTACGAAAACTGGCAATAAAATTTATATCTTCCGTACCCGTGGAGAATAAAGCTCACTCCTTTTCACATTAGGCAGGTACATGCTGGCGTGTTTTTATTTACAGCCTTTGCTTTTGGATATTGGAAAGTGATATTCATTCATGTGTAGGTACTCGGTGTGTAGAAGAAAAAAAGGAAAATGTAATTTACGGTCCCATTCGCGAATCACACATGAATATTCAATAAAACACGAGTCGAATCTCGAATCAGAATCACGAGAGGCTGTGAATGGGAAATGAAGATGATATGATTTTGTGATACCGTGCGTCTTTACGCATAATGTTGAAACCTCTACGAAAGCAAAATAATATGTAGTTATAAAATGTAAGAATATATACAGAGGGAAGTATACCTAAACGAATAAAATCAATCGGGAAGTTTAATAGAACAATTTGTCGCGTTGTTGTATCGTACCGACTGCGAAATACCTGACAAAACACGTGTTAATTAGCACGATATACAAATACCAATGTTGCAGTAAAAATTTTGTTCAAGCTCCGCTCTCTGAAAATATTTTGCGGCAAGAGTAGTACTGCGTAATTTTTTCCCGTTAAAAAGCGGCGTTCAGGGAGGCTTTATAAGTTCCAGTGCTGTGCATTAAAGTGAAACGCGATCCTGAATTTAAAAGCGTTTAGAGGAGTGGCGGCACATAGGAGCGATATGCGGTGTAAGAGCAGTCGGTGACCGGCCCCGTCTGCACGCATTTCCGCTGTAATTACAGACCGACGGAATGCATTGCCATTCGAACAATGCATGCAAAATATTGCATAAAAATTACTTATTCAAATCATGTGTTTGAGTTGGAACATTAATTTTGTAAGGATAAGTGAAATTACATCCGCACGGATTAATACTATTTCGACTAAATAGAACAAGTATTTTTGAATGTTGAAAAGTGCTTAGCAATGATACACTCGTCAATTTTGCGTTCTTTAAGTCGTGTATTTTTTTAGCCGACTAATCAGACTCTTAAAAAGTTTAAACTATTGATTTTTATTGAACGTGTCGTAACTCCTACGCACTGCGCCTCCTCGGTCGTCTTACGTCACGGCAGCACGCCCCCGCTTAGGCTGAACGGGATACGCAGGCGTCGTCTACCAGACGAGACGCCCCAACAAACACGTGGGCGAGGAAATTTCATTTCAGCCACCAAACAGTATTACTTAAGCCCTAGACTATTTTTATCTACGGCCACATCCTTCTTTTTCGTAAACAAAAGAGAAATATACAATTGAATTTGAAACTACTTGTAGCAAATAAATAGGTATTTGACCGGATCACATATTGGATTTGAAAGGTCAATGAAATTCAACTACGCCACTACTTGACTCGAGTGTATCTCGACCTCTACGAAAGTCAAACCGTGTTTGATAGGTACAAATCGAGTGTACAACTCATAAACTCGTATAAGACATATATGACGCTGCATCACTGTCTTTTTAACATAGTCCCTTCTCCGAGCAGTAATCCACATTCATTTATTACTAGACGAGAAAATATGAGTCGCTCCTGTGTTTTGCGCATTTCGCAACGCTCGATACGGGGCATTAATCTAGGGAGGATCCAATCATTCTTAACAGGTTTTTTGTGATGTGGATATTGTGGATACATTTATAGGTATGCCATGTCATTATCCTTGGAGGTGAGCCATCAATTCGCGCGGACTAAAGTATAGCGAACAAAATAGAACCGGATTAATTGCTAACAATACATCATCACCAGCCTCTTTTACGTCCCACTGCTGGGCACAGGCCTCCTCTCGGAATGAGAGGGCTTGGGCTATAGTTCCCACGCGGGCCCAGTGCGGATTGGGAACTTCACACACATCATTAAATTGCTTCGCAGGTGTGTGCAGGTTTCCTCACGATGTTTTCCTTCACCGAAAAACTCATGATAAATTACAAATGTGGAATTACATTTCTGGAATTACATTTACACATAAATTCCGAAAAACTCAGAGGTGCGAGCCGGGATTTGAACCCACGACACTCTGCTTGAGAGACCATAGGTCAAACCACTTGGCTATCGCGGCTTGGTTATCGTGGCTAACAATACATTAGCGTTTAAAATGCAGATAGTCATAATGAAGGATCTCTGGGAGTTGAAGAACGAAGGCGACAAATCACGTGTGAGTGTGACGCTCATGGTAACTACACAATACATCTTGACCGGCATCATTTTATAAATAGATCGAACAAATTGCAGGCATAACGTCGCCTAGAGAAATAAATGCTCAGGGGGCAATAAAATAACGCGCTCCTTTGTTATGGTTGCAGAGGACGACCTTATCGTGACGAGAAATATGTACTCGGTAAAATTTTCACCGGTCGGGTTTCGCGGTAAAGTATTCGAGGCGCAATGCGACCGTCAATTCTGTCAGCGTTTACAAGAACGTATTTCTGCAGAGTTGGTTTGAATACATCAAACTGAGTTTGCTTGTACCTATACATTTTCGTCTCCAGTAGCTGAGCTATCAGGCACTAACGCTGATAATCATGACGTAAACATGATTAATTACTGCCTCGTAGACCCTCGGCAAGCGATTACGTTATACTCCTGTTATTTCCAGTTGCCCTTGTCATGGTAATCAACAGAAAAATTAGGTACTTCATTTAGTCCGCAGAAAACAAAAACACATTATGTGCCATCATTGAGGCAGTAAAATTATTTCCAGGGGGAAAGAAACCCTCAAAGTCACGTGCCATTATATGAATAATGCATGTTCATTGCATATTCAAAGGATAATGCTGAAATATCATTACAAAGGCAGTTATATTCAACGATAAAGCATATGTTCTATGAGAAAACTCTTAATGTGTTAAAGCAAACCCATGTTTTTACTTTTAACAAAACCATGTGTAACAACATTTTAAAATATGGTAGTCAGCAATAAAATAACTAATAAACTTTTTCATAAAATTACCCATCCAAAAAAATGGTGTGCGGACTTTCAAACGTCGAAGAAATATTTTCGCTGTTGCAATGCATCCAATCGCATTCGCATGTAATCTCTGGAGGTGGGTACTTTTATTGCATTCTTACCTAAATATCTTAAAATTTAGGTAAGATAATCTAAACATCTTAAAATTTAGGTAAGATAGCTGAGAAACGTCACAAAACAGTTAAATTGCAAATGACAAACGCACTATCGTCAATTTGCAATTGAGCACGGAAAATCAACCTCCAAACATCCGTTAGACTTTGCATTTGCTACAAATTCGTGGAAGACTTAATTTAGCAAAAACCAAGGTAGGTAGTTGGCTTGGAAATGCAATAAGAAAATTTTAAGTGGGCGTATGTACTCTTTCACGTTGCGACGTCATTAGGAAATTGTCCAGGGACGGAGACTATTGTGAACGTAGTCGAGAGATGCTCGAGCATGAGCGGGGCCCGTAGTGTGTATTCAAGAAAGTTAGTTCAGGGCGGCTTGTTCGTAGCTCATGCCTACTTCCTCCTAGCTTTGAGGTGCAATCTCACTGCGAATGCGACCTAATTAGCCCGCATGAAAAGATCTTACTTCGCAAGTTTTTTTTGTTTTAATTTTCTAAACATTTCGAGGTAATTAAAAGGAAATTACAGTTTTAAGATCTTACTTTAAACACGTAGAAGGGTAAATAGCTGGTTACCGTTCGAATGGTAATTAGAAGTGATCAAAGTAAACTAAATTACATGTCATTAAGGCTTTAATAATGATTGATGTCATCGATGTAATTTACTGTTATGTGCCTATGAGATGAGATTACGTTTATCTGAGGTCACCTCGGTCCAGCTTTAATAACCGGACACCGATACATTATAAGTTATAACGTGTTATAACTATAACTAAGGCAGCAATCGTTGGTTAAACGCGGACCGCAAAGATTCATAATTTCCACGTTGTTTATTATAACGGAATGCGGCCTTGCTTGCGGTGTTGTTACAACACTTATTGGAGACTTATTTTATAATTATTCATATCATAACTAAACCGATCGTAGATATCACAAGTCAATGTTTATTTATATGGAAATAAATGCAGTCTTTTGTCTAGTATACCAGTATCAATAGTACCTACTAATAATACCAGTATTATTGTGCTTTCAATATCTATTGATAATAATTGAGTTACGTTTACTGACATTAGTATTAGGTACGCTTCCGATAAGCTTGTCTGAAATTACGTATGACGCAAATAAAAATCCCGCGAAACTCACATTTCAAAAATGCATGTAAATAAATGCTGTTATACGAAACGAAAGTAAACACTTTAACGGCGAAGAGAAGGCAGCAATCAAGTAGAATTAAGGAGGATTCAAAATGATTTTCTTCTCATGAGGAATGAATTCGTGTTACTAATGAGGAGTTATTCAGGTAATTGTGTCGCAGGAGATAATTTATAGCGTATTGCTCGTGGCGTCGGTTAGCAGGTGAATTAAGTGCAGGAATAGAACAATTTGCGACGCAAGACGACTGACCTTCTGTGTGGGAACGCAGCACCTGCACATGTCGCGCGAATACCTTCGGTCGGGACGAGATCGACAACAGATACTATATATTCCGCCATATTTACAGCCAAGTGTTTTTATGCGTATCATGTTTATTATGATAATGATAACAAAGTTAACAATACTCTCGAATAAGAATCACTAAAACATTAAAGATAAGAAATGTACACATTGTTTGGACTTTTGTTGGTTTGGTTATTTTTGTGAATCATTTCCTTTCATGTATAATCAACGGACGTAGTCGATAAGCTGAATGACCTCAGGGTAAAACCAAACCGTAACTAGAAAAACATAAGCGTAATTTAACATATCCACTTGAAAGCTACAGACGAAATCAAGGTTTAGCCATAAAATCACGGACCAACCACCCTCTGGACACCGCATCTTCAATAATTTACTTGGAAAGTCATTACGAAAAAAGCCGCGGTGAGCGGGCCAGGGGAAAGCGTCGTGATTGGTTCATACCTTGTCATCTCGCTTGTCATCTGGTCGAAAGTGAGCCGCGATTGGAGGCTAGACAGATTTATAGGTGCAAATGAGCATGTTCGCCCTGACAATTGGTGACCAGAGGGTGCATAAAATAACCCAACAGTCAGCGTCAGCGTCGCACACACACTAACTACTATTACAAACCAAATAATTTATTATCCTCGAACTTGTGGCTAAGTGCGAAAAAAAAAGTTAACCTTAGGCAAGCATTCTAAAAAGGACTAATTAAGTTAGTAATGCTTCACCTCACCTTTTTTGGGGTCCATGTTGAATTTCTTCCTCCCTATGCTCATCTGTTTGGCTTTGCTGTTTTGCTTGCACTCCTCCTGCCCGTCCAGAGCCTCCAGTTCAGCCACCACTTCGCCAAGCTCATCTTTGAGTTGCTGAAATAAAATAAAATAAACTAATGTTAAGACCGAGTGTATAAACCAGCAATGAACAATATGATTATGACCTAGTTGGTACAGGGAAACTTCACGTGAAAACCCATGAACAAAGGTGTGTCAACTAAGTATTTATTTGTTAGGCTTTATATTTAATCCATCATAAGGGTTACTTGGACAAGAGTGGCTGCATGTGAGAGAGAATGGAGACTGCAGGGGGAGGCCTTTGCCAACGGGCACACAGATGCTAAAATTTTAAATTTTTACCGCGGATATATTATAATTTGTACATATTATCTGTATGTGAATTGTAAGGCTTAATAAATAAATAAATAAAAATAGTTACTTGAGAACTAGGCCCAATCCCTCTTATATAAAACGTGAAAGAAAATCAGTAAGAAAACGAAAACAAATTGCAATATGCATGACAACATATTAATAAGCAAAATATGTATGTAAGATTTTATTTACATTTCTTACAAACTTGATAAAGTTTGGAGCAGTGATAGCATAACGGTTTGACCTATGGCCTCTCAAGCAGAGGGTTGTGGTTTCGAACCCCAGGTCGCACCTATGAGTTTTTCGGAATTTATATACGGAATCACATTAGTAATTTATCATGAGCTTTTCGGTGAAGGAAAACATCGCGAGGAAACCTGCAGACTCCTGCGAAGCAATTCAATGGCGTGTGTGAAGTTCCCAATCCGCACTTGGCCTGCGTGGGATCTATGGCCCAAAACCATCTCATTATGAGAGAAGGCCTGTACCCAGCAGTGGGACGTAAATAGGCTGATGATGATGATAGAGTTTTACTTCAAGTAATAAAGCGCCGATTCAACCACATCAGTAAAGTGAAATTATTTACATAAATTTTACATACAAAAGGGAAAGCATATTTATGCACCTACTTAACGAGCAAAAGGATATTAGGGCAGGCGCACATAGAGCCACTAGTCGCGGCCACTACCTATAAATGGGATCTCTAAGTAGCGAGCGCGGGCGACTCCCGCAGCTTGTGATTCGAACGCGGCCACTCGAACACTCGGTTTGCGCCACTGCTATACAAAGTGTATGAAAAAGCTCGTGGTCGCGTCTAGTGGCAGAGACTAGTGGCCCAATGTGCGCCAGCCCTTACAGCAGACCGACCGGGCCAATATTTAAATTTAGTTTCTGTTTATTGTCTGTTAGCATTATTCTATGTTCTTATCTTTTAAGGCTTAAATTAAAGTAAAGGATAAAGCCATGATGAAGCTATCAATACTACAGATAAAACAAATAATTTGTGCCAATTGCTTTAAGAGCTCAATGGGATTTAAGTAGGGAGGTACTATACGCATGGTCCATTAGTTTAATTGAAATGAAATAAATGTCAGCTATTTGAAGGCATCATTAGCAATGCATAGTTTCTATAGGAATTTTTGCCGACCGGCGACGACGTATGGCGTCGAATAGCCAGAATATTGGATGCCAAAAGGCAGCAAGACACTGGCCTTTCATACTTGTGGGCGAATAAGTAGTGTTAAGTTGATTTATGTGGAGGCTGAAGTGGATGGGCATTGGGCACTACATGAACATTTGTAGCAAAGACGTAGCTGTCCTGCAGGTGTAGTCGAGCAGTCACAAGGTACTTACTTCATTGATCATGAGCGTTACTCGTTATTTGTAATAAAATTAAAATAATAACTGACTGCTCTAAACTCCAAAGGAGTAAGTAAAATGTTAATCGCAAATAGTTACCTCGCTGAAAGCAGGACACAGTAGCATGAAGGTAAGTTCGTTAATCATACGACAATTTGAATACATTATTTAACGTAACACAAGCAATACTTCACAAAATTGAGAACAGGTTGTGTCTGGACTGCTGTTTCGTCTTTACTGCCACGATTGCTAATAGAAACAACGCTACAATATGACTATTATGACTATTTGACCACAACAATATGAACACGTTTTTCCTGCAAAATACGCACTTCTTTCTCATTGTGGTGTAATGAACGTCAGAGACAAGTACGCAATGAGGGCTATCGCGAGTCAAAAATCCGCTAGGATCGTAGTGTCGAGTGTAGTGCTTTGCACCGGAGCGTAGACCTCCGGAGAAACACCGGTAGCTACCGGTAAAGGTAATAGAGTAAAATCACCGGAAAAACACCGGTATTCTCCGGTTATACAATTTATGGAGTCAAATAAAAGTTAGATTTTAATTATTGATTAACGATGTGTTTATTAGGTACGTACTATTTGTTATCATTATTTTTAATCAGAATATTTTTAATTCTCACTTTTATGTATTCTTCTTTTTGATGACTTCCATAAGTTGTTGCATAATATATCGTTCGTCGCCAGTATACCGTGCAAGTTTTTTTATTTATCGAATCTCATATATAATCTTATGTATTTAAATGAATGTATTTCATTACAAGCTTCAATTTGCACAACATTACTGAAAGATAGTATTCTAGGATTCTAGCTAAATAACAAAATTCTCCGGAGATCGCCGCTGAATCACCGAAGATAGGCAAATCACCAGTGAATTTCACCGGTCCACAAGATTACGCTCTGGGGGACGACTACGATATTCGAAAATCGAAGTTCGTATCGTATCGTCCCGCTCGCTCTCGTATTAAATAATATTAGCGTGAGCGGGACGGCACGACACGAAGTTCGAATTTTGCACCTCGTAGTTTAGGGCCTGGTGCAAACCACTGGTCGAGTGTGGTCTATCTGTCAATTTCCACCAACCATAGACCAGTAGCTTGTCTCTCATTGGTGGAGATGGAGAATGATAGATATACCTCTCACTCGATACTAGCGATCCTAAAGAATTTTTGACTCGCGATAACCCTCATTGAATTGAAAGGCGGCTTCGACTAGATTTTCCCGAGAAATTACTAATACAGGCGCAGATACCAGCGCGGCGATGCGTCATATCATCATCATTCATCATATAACATTTTGGGAAAATACCAACCTGCTCAGTGCTATTCCGCAAAGTAAAGCCTGACTCTTAAGAGGCTTCCCTGAGAGAATGACCTTGAACGTTTCGCGCCTTCTTCACTCACTTCTACTAAACAATTTCGCTTTAGTGGCGACATCTATTAAATATCGGTCTAACATCATTTTTAACCGACTTCATTACTCCGTCAATTATAGACCGATTTTCAAAATTCTTTTTATATTCGAAATGGTATACTTCTGAGGTGGTCCCATTGTCACCAAGTCATGATCTGATGATGGGATCCCAGGGAAATCGAG
Organism: Clepsis dumicolana; assembly: GCA_963691665.1. NCBI lineage: Eukaryota > Metazoa > Arthropoda > Insecta > Lepidoptera > Tortricidae > Clepsis > Clepsis dumicolana. The sequence goes on along the minus strand of OY829516.1, from coordinate 6,238,561 downwards.
GGCAACCCTCAAATTTTACAGGCACGTACTATGTGTTTCATATATTTTCTAAGGTTATTCAAATATTTGCGTCTGGTAGTCATCATCTCATGATGATGAGCTGATGATGGAAGGTACAACTCCTTAGCGGTTAGGAGTTGGAGGATAATTCTGAAAACGATAAATCATTATTCGAAAGGGTATACTCCTGAGGTGATCCCACTGTCACCAAGTCATGATCTGATGATGTAATCTCAGGGAAATCGAGGGCAACCCTCAAATTTTATAGGCACGTATCATGTGTTTCATATATTTTCTAAAGCTATTCAAGTATTTGCGTCCGGTAGTCATCATCTCATGTTGATGAGCTGATGATGGAAGGTACAACTCCTTAACGGTTAGGAGTTGGAGGATAATTCTGAAAATGCTAAATCAACGTAAAATTGTGAAATAAAAATCTTTTAACAAAAAAGTAAAACCGCCTTAAAAAAAAGCTTAAGAAAAAAAACGTAAAATAATCCTCTAAAATAATAATAAATAAATAAAATAAAATAAAATGCGTTTATTTCGGACAACAGAAACTAAAGCCTAAAGTTTTATGGCCTAGCACTAAGCAGCAGAAATATGAACGACGACCGACGTGCTTCATTCAAAGAATATTCCGCTCGCACCGCACCGACTTCATATTTCTGCTGCTTAGTGCTAGGCCATAAAACTTTAGGCTTTAGTTTCTGTTGTCCGAAATAAACGCATTCTATTTTATTTTATTTATTTATCATTATTTTAAAGGATTATTTTACGTTTTTTTCTAAGGCTTCTTTTTTACACAGTGATATCACAAATAACGCGTTTTTTCGAAAAAAACTAAAATTCGTTCAGAATTCGCACCGAATACGTAATTACTAACTTAATTTTTTTTTTATATTATAAATAAAGGCCTGGTGCCCAGCAGTGGGAAGTAAATACCCCGATGATGATAATGGTGATGATGATGTTGATTATAAAAATATATTATAATAATGTTAAACGTGGCAACCCCAGCCTATTAAATTCTCTATACATTGGTGTATGTCACAAGCCAAAATAAATTATGCTTATGATGTAGTGACAGAATATTAATTGCGACTTGACTTACTCGTGATTTGTGATGCAGATATCATAAAAGTATTAAATACGAAAACAAAAAATACGAAACGTGGAAAAACAAGTTGAGATGTTATAGATACTTAATGTATTTATATATTTTGTTTTTATCGTTTAAATAATGTACAGAATGGCTTTAAAAAGTAGCCATTTCAGCGTCTGGCTCAGGGAAGCCCCTTAATTATTTAAAGTAATTCTCGCTTGAATGCTGACAACTCTTTGATCACCCAAATTATAACAGTACAGCGTAGTCTTTTAATCTTGTTGATTGTTCCCTCATTTGTCGAGGGAGCCAGCCACAATTAAATTAATAGTTACACGCAAAAACGTCTCTCGTAGACGGAAGAGGGGTAATTAAGGCAGTTCAGTCGGGTCGGGGGTAAATTTTGGTAAATTAAGGCGAACAAAGTTTCAGCATTACGGGGCGTGCTTTCATAAATAAAATGGTAAGCGTGGAGTGGAAAAGCCATGCAAGTCGTAATTAACTTGCACAGTTTACATACCCACCGAGGTTATACACGGGAAGCAAGTGTTACCTATTCAGCTTTTTCCTAGAATATAAACGCATATGCTCATTTGCACCTATAAATGCGGCTCACTTTCGACCAATAGGTCTAGCACAACTCACAGTGCGACTTCTATCTCGCGCGGGAACAACTGCCTGTCCTTTTCTGTCACTCAGAAAGTAACGGGACGGGTAATATAATCTCGCGCGACAAAGTCGCGGCCAGTCGTGCTAGCCCTACAGATGACAAGCGAGATGACAAGCTATGAACCAATCACGACGCATTCCCCCGGCCCGCTCACCGCGGTTTTTTTCGTAATGTCTTTCCAGGTAGGTAAATTATAAAAGACGCGGTGTCCAGAGGGTGGTTGGTTCGTGGTGGAAATGCAACACGCGATTAGTGTAACATACGTACTCAAGTAATTCAGGAGAACGTCTTAGTAACAATCTTTTACACATATCTGTTAATTATAAATACCGTGATAGACTTACTCTTTGTCCTGTAGTGCAAACATGACCCCACTAAGTAAGAACAAGGTAAACAATGAGCCGAGCCGCCACGGTCTAGCTGCTAGCTCCCCGGCTACGCTAACATAATTTGCGGTCCGCTACCTATTCCCCCTAGAGACATGATACTCTCCTTGTCTAGACAATGAAGTAATAGCAAACATTCTAGTGTAGAGGTATACCTTGGGCGATTCAACCTAGTAAGAAAATTGTTTCAAGTTTACACTGCACGTCTATATTATCTAAGGCATTGCGAGTTTCCCGCGCACTATCAAGGCAAAGTGATTGCTGCAGTAATAAAAAGGTATTATTTTGCTTTTATTTTGCACTTAAATGCTAAAACATGAACATGCTAAACCTTTTGTTCTGACTAGGTACTTACCATACTTTGATTTAATAAGTAGGTATCGAAATGTGTGTGAAAATTAATTCAAGGTAAACTATAAACGTACTTTATTTGGAGTGTAGAATAAATAGAACAAATTTATGTTCAAGGAATTTAACACATATTTATTACGTTTTAGCTAGGATTTTGACAGTTAAATTTGCGACTACAAGTTCAGAATGGAGGGAGAAATACGAATTTATTAGGATAATATTATAGGAATGTTACAAAACTGTAAAACAATAGTCGTAGCTATAACTACATTTGCGTTAAATTACTTGAACATAAATTTGTTATTTTTATTTTACAGTCCAAATAAAGTAAGTTTATACCTTGTTTAACCTACGCATGTACTGGCTCGTTTAAGCAAGGTAAATTGTCCGTGAATAAAACTGACAACTTTAATACAAGAGGTTTAATTATTGTACACTTGCAGCTAACAAAACGAGGAATGATTTTGTGGAAAAGAACTTATTTCGAATCATTGACTTTTCAATTTAGACCTAATAGCTATGTTGTCTACAGTCTAAATCAATGATTCATCTGAATGGCTCTTAGTGCTCTACGAAATTGGCTCATCTAATAAGAAGTGGACACAATGTAGATGCAGAAAAGGCTCGCTTTACTCGCAGGACAATCCAGTGTAGGAACTGAATAAAACAATACCTAACTGCTTCCTAAGCCAAGTGCGAGCCGAACGTGCCCGCTTTAGAGAGAGCAACAGAGTCGACAATGGAGTAGGTCCGTTTTATGGATTCCCCAACACGTTTGCAGGCATAAACGTTGTCGTTTAATATGCCCTGTCTAGACTGGTTTTTGCAGTGCAGCAGGTGTGTGGATCCTCATCATAGGGAAAAGCCTTCAGGGCGTAAAACCGCGAGCTTGAGCCGAAGGTAATAAAAGATATACGAAAATTAAGCCCGCGCCCATGGTTGAAGGGAAATAAAATACAAAATATAGGTACAATATAGTGGCTCGAATTTTAAAGGACGATTTATTATACTGATTTAAGTATACCTCGATTTAGATTGAACTTGAGTTGTAGGGTATGTAATAATCATAATATAAAGAGCAGTTTAAGTAATTTTAGAATCAAGAATAACGTGACAAATAGCTTTGCGTGTTAGATTACCGAAGCTACACTTGCCTGGGTCTTGAAAAACTCGTTGCCGAACACAATATCACGCTATTACAATTTATTTGCACATTAGAATGCGCTCTTGAACAATATTTTAACTAAAAATTCTCCATTGTACAGATAGCATAACTTTTCTTAATAGTTGAAGTTTTTATTAGAAGACTTGGGATGGAGTTTCTCTGTCATTCAATTAATTAGGTCCATCAGACGCAGAAACATTGGGACTCTTCAAGAAAAACGCAACACTGTTGTAGTCGCACTTTCGCTGTAAAGTTGTAATGAACCTTTCACCAATATCATGATATTAAAAGTGAATGTTGTACAGTCATCACTGTTCCATGTCATCAGATCTATAGTGGTGAACATAACGTAATAATAAGTGCTTTCACTTAGCCAGTAGTCAGGCTAGTCGGGCGGAGATGTGGTGCAGAGCTATATTTGTCAATTGGAGGTCGAGGTCATGTCGTAACTCAACGTCAAAGAGCTCACCGGGAGGACATTACACTGCTTCGGGCGAAAATAGAGTAAACGCGATATCCCTCGCGAAGATTAATCGAAGCAAGGCCTTACAATCCTCTTATCTTAGGATAAGTCCGCCTTTGTACTCAAATGTTATTGTTGTAACTTGTGTTTTATCCTATTTTTTGTACAATAAAGTGTTTACTTACTTACTTACTTACAATCTCGTCTAGACCATCGGCCTAAGATAAAATGTCTCGTTCATGCACTTGCATGACTAATAGCCGCAGTTGGTATATAAGAATATAAGCGACAGTTTCTCGATCGAAATAGCTAAATTTATCTTGTTGCTCGTATATCGTAAACACCGTGATTTGTTGTCGCGCGGCTCATTTAGATGCGATGCGAGCTCAGCCGGTAATGGGCACCGATTAAGTCGCACGTTGTATAAATAACCTGCCGCACAAAATGTTGGGATATTTGTGAAGAAATAGCTAACACGTGGCTCGCCTCTACATGTCGCTAAACAACGATAAAGTAAGACATTACCTTACCTTGTTCTTTTAGATTTGAAAGCGACGTTAAAAAATAATTTTACTTCTACTTTCCCAAACCGTTGTTATCGATAATTTCCTTTCTAATAATTTGGCAGAGCAGTATCAAAATTACTTGCTGGCTACTAACTAGGACACTATCAAATTCTTTGTCAGAATTAGCATATACCAATTCAACGATTCCGTTTTTATGCGTATCATTATCCAGTTGCATGAACTTTGCTCGAGTATGATATGCGTTGTACAAATTTCCTAGATGAGATTTTATTATTATAACCGCATGTTTCCACACGCACGCATAATAAATTACATTTGTGAACTTTATATTCTGATTCTGACATTAAATTAGTTTCGTGATAGATTCGATCCGCGTCGGCATTTCCGTTATATTATAACAAACAATTTCTGAACAATATTAGTTTGACCCGATGAAATTGCATCATCCTACGCTTTCTATGCCAAATCAGTGCGGATTGTGCAACTTTTTATACTAACAAAGCAATAATCAAGGTAGTTTATAGAGCGCGTTAAATTAAGAGCGATCTTCCGATTCTGATAATATAATATCCCAAAAGACGAACAGGTTAGGTAATGATTTTGCGACATCTACATATTATGGTGTAACACGACACCGTCCAAATTAATGGAGTATCTGGTTCAACGAGAACCGACATTATCAATCACACTAACAACGCGGCGATCATTCAAACGGAATAAAAGGACCCCCATCATCGAACTAAATTGAAAGGTCACAGGGAGAAAGGAACAATTAGAAGACATCATGCGTGACTCCCGAGAGAAAAAGACAGTCAGCTTTTTAAAAATAATCCCAGCCGTTACGTGATCCCGTATGAAACTAATTAATGTTTCAGAGCACACATGGCGCCATGCATTAGTTACTTGACTCCACAATTATAACAAACATCAGCTTATTTTAAAATATAGACCGTACCTACTTACTATACGTACTACCTGTCAATTCATACATGTATTAGGATATATGGATATACGAGTAATTACCGAGTGTTGCGGTTACAGACGAGACGATATAGAAGTGGAGACGTAGCGAACGAAGAGAGCACTCAGCAAATTACTGTATTTTGCTTTTTAACTTTGACGTTTGCACTCAGAGCACGTATCAATTCAAAAGCCATATACCCATGAACATGCATTTATTCGAGAACAGTTAAATGCGTGTAACGCACCTACAGACAAAATAGAAGAAGGGAGGGGTTGAACACAGAATGGCGCGGCACGTGACCCACATAGTTAAACTTTAAAATTGCCTACAGACACACAACGAATATCAACTATGGGAATTCAATGACCTGTAAGCGTATTTAATATACTTATAGCCATACTAAATACAATTACATTTTAGTAAAGTCATTATGCTTACTCTAAATATAGCAGATTTTATTGTTACATTACTTTCTGTTCCCAATATGGTAGCACAGCTTATTGTCCTATTAAAAGCAAATCAACAGAAACGCACAAGGAACCTTCATTCATATTCAAACTTATATAGTACCTCAGTACCCGGCAGGCATATTTTTCATTCTCGTTGTTCGGGCAATCATCTTCACCAGACCTCTATTGAGAGTAGACCATAAATCCATATCAAGACCAGATGCAAGACCAATCATGCAATTTAAACTGCAAAGCCCCGTTTGCAATTTCGCCACCGAGTGCCTGTTGACCGTTTATCGTCTTAACACATTAGGATAAATTATTTCGTTTCTAACAAGCACTGCATCATCTAGTGCAGTGTGAGAGTGAATATAGTTTAGTATTAAGCGTTTTCAACTTAGCACGTGAAGAGAGCGAGCATGCAAATCCTTGGAGACTTTCCCCCTATTAATTCGCGTTCGCAGTATTTTGTTTAGCTCCACGTACAAGAGTCAGATCCGTAAGAAATTGTGTCACGGTTGAATAAAATGTACGAAAGCGGAAGAAAGCATTTTCCAGCGGACCTAATAGGTACTTTTGGCTACAAAGGCCACTCTGGGAATGTCATAGAGAAAGTAACCATACAAAACACGTAAAATCTAACTGTATTAACATCTTCGCAGGCGAAATAAAATTGGTTGGAAGTCATTGTTTGCGAAACTTTTTACTTTCCATTATTCATTTTGACATTTTAAGCATGCAACCCTGAGTGATAGTGTGTACAGTCAAGTGCAAAAATATGGGAGCATACAACTTACTAAGATTGTGGTGGATTAATTCGATACATATTTTTGCACTTGACCGTACACAAAAAAAGTGATAAGTATTATTAGTTGTCACAGTGCTTGTGCTTGTCATACATAGTCATTATTATACTTAAATACACATTTCTGAACAAAATCCCCTTCAAAAAATATTCTATTAATTTGCGTGTATCGTAACAAATTATTACTGCCTAGCCTACACAAATGGATTGAAAGAATACTTGATATTTTTTATTTAATTATAGTATTTTTTTATAGTGGAGCCGATTTGTCAATCCCAAAGTGAGCTACTTTTATCCCAAAGATAGTGTAGGGGTATCTAAGGAATAAGAGCTTATCTGAGGATTGAAAAATCGGCCCTAAAAAAAAGTTACGATTATAAAACTTAAATAAGAGATAGGGAGGGATTTTGCGTAGTAGCCACGAGATAGATTTCTGCCATGGGAGCGAAGTCGAGGGCGAAAGCTAGTGTTACATAAACGTAGTACTTATAGAGCATAATAATATGTACTTGCTCAAAAAGCTCGACTCGACTCGGAAGCTCACGTGAACCAACAAACAGACCCTAAAACTGCCCTTATGTTTACAAACTTCCTCTCATCCACAAATAGCTTCATTTATTATCCTTTTGCCTATTGTTAGACCGGGTGAAGTTCGATAAACATGGTAATATCCAAAATAAAATCAAGTTCATCACCTTTTCATGTATTAGTCGGTAAATATTGTTAGACCTGGTGAACGGATTAAGAATTCTAGTAAAATAAACGAATACAAGAATATTTAATTACGATGTAACATATTTAAACGAGAATAGTTTGCCTTTCCCTACGGGCGAAGCGTGTCCTCCCAGAAGAAGGACTACGGATTAGTCCAAAACATGTCAGGCTATCCTCGACTAACATAATACGTGAGTTATTAGTTTATTTCACTAAGAGAATATCATGCTCCAATTTCCTGGTAGTAAAAGAAGAAAATTGCTTCATACATCGAGTGGAAATACTCGCATTTAAACCAGTTATACATAGTTGCTTATACAGTAAGTATTTCCAACAATAGGTCCCAGGTGATTACTCAAGCATTAATGACGGGCCATCGGCCTAATGGGCTCACTAATGTATGCCAAGATATAAATAATACAGAGTACTTCAGGGGTAAAATGTTTTCCAATAAGCATTTAGATCAGGTATAACATTTTAGATACTGAAATTAATGGCAAGGAACTAATAACAGTTTTAATCAGGCAAATATCATATATATCAGTATATAATATCACTTTCAGATCCGGTGCAAAAAGCCCATATTGGCAACGTTCCTAACTTACTCACACTAAGAAAACAAATGGTTGTCAATGCGTAGGAACGCCGCAGTGGCCTTGGTAAATATTGTTTCATTAAGGGTACATACTTGGTTGATATCGCCAATGAATAAAGCGTTGTTAGCCGGTTCAAACGAGGAGACGTCATTAATAAAGTAGAAGTGGAAAGACGAACACGAACAAGTCGTTTTTAAAAAATAAATTCTCACAGCAAACGAACAAATTTGATAAACAAAACGAAACCTCTTCAATCGTAGACAATTACACAACTCAATTTTAGGTTAGATGAATCGCTCACCGCAATGGTCAATATACAAAATGAGACTAATTTGAAGCGCTCTACCTCGTTATGGCGATAAATTAAACGTTTCACAAGTGAACAAACCTCATACCCCAATCAGTACGACCGATTTGTACCAACCTGGGTTAGACGTTAAAACGGGGTTAACTTGATGTATTTGTATCGTCTGACGTAATGACTAATAAACCCACGTCGTCGTTGCAAGTCGGCGTTAGCGGGTTAATTTAATCGTACCCGGGTTAACGAGGAAAAAATACTCGTAAATCAATAGTTGTGTTCGACGTGCATTGGTGATGATCAGTTCAAAGTTAAAGGGATATCCACATCAAAAGTTCATTATTAGTACTTATGACATTGGATTTAAAAAGTGGCAATTTACTTTTGATGTTGACTAAATTACGAACTAAATTGAGAGCTATTCATGCCCTAAATATATTTCAAGGTCAAGAGTCTAGACGCGACTTTTCTCAACAATAAATGTCTCGTACATGGCCCAGTTATTAAGACAATAAAGATAAGAAACCTCGTAATTTCTTCGTCCAATAAGGCCAAATATTGTAATTTCCTATGGCCTAGTGATATATGCCACTCAGAAGAAGCCGCTACTCGTTGCCAACGATGCTATTATTGGATGAGCCATTTTAGGATGAACTATGATATTCGTAAGGAATTTTCATTCATAAGCTCGTTTCCTCATACACATTAACGTTAATTGCACCATTTTAATATTATCTTCTATCATTACCACAATCATTGACGTTACATTCAAACGTTTTTGAAAACGTCCCACAAATCGAATAAATGTTGAGAAAGTAGGCCAAGAACAATAGCATACTTACTTACCATCGTGAAAGAGAATGTAAGAAGGACGGCACTGAAATATAAAGCACTCACACCTTCAACAGCCGAATTAAGTTATTTGTAACTCTTCTTCTTGGAATAAAAATAAATAATTCATCAAACCAATCTTCCTGTTATCAAGGAATATAGCAGGAACCTATCTAAGACCAGTTCACCTAATTTTAGTCGTCTTCTAATTGAACACATTAAATACGACAATTCTTGTTTTGTTCTTAACGCCGTTCATACTAAGCGGATTCGTTAGTCGAAGTAATGGTAACAATAATGACTTAATGAACAATTAAGATTATGATAGTTAGCAGACGAGCCGTGTAGCAAGAGGACGTCCATAAAACTGATACCGTAACTTAATCAACAACTTAGATCCGAGACGACTCAGCAAGTTCTATCTCATAATAACTTTTCCAATCTCTTCCGAGATTAGGAACAAACTTTGTTTACGTTAAGAACAACAAAACTAGCATTAACTTGATTAGTTAATGCTCCACGCCAAGACACCAAACATGACAAAGCTCCTAATTATTATAATCACAAATAATTTAAAAACATAAAAAAAAACAATCAAAAACAAAACTTTCACTATTCAATTCACTGTCAATGGCAGGTTACCCTTCAAATTTATTTCAGAAATACGTTTGGGACACGGCCTTTTTATCAACTCCGGGAATTACACCGATTGAAAGTCTGTTATTGCTTTTATTGTACGTGGATATCTTTATTTTCAGATTCCAACCCAAGGGCGCTCACATTTTGTCAATCCAACGTATGGTGGGTTCCGGGCATCATCAACGCATTTCAATTCAAGTAAATTTGAATGTTATTAAGGGTTAGGTAAGTAGTCTATTGGATTTTAATTGTATTCAATAAAAATAATTAATTAATCAAATTTGCCAGTATTTAAATAAAACTATTAAAAGTTATATAGGTACCTACTATTGTTATAGCTTGTATTGATTGATATGTTTTATACGAAGAATAAGTAGATATGCACGTAACAAAGTTATTTGCAAATTCAATCACACTTACAGAAGCAGATATTTTTAGTAGATTACGTACAGTAAGGTCACCTGGAGTACAAGCGACTATGGAGTTATTCGTCCATTTGAGCTATTTTTTTAAGCAACGAGAATAACAACAAATCCTGCCGTCTTATGATTAACACATTCGAATGTGGTTATCATAAGACCGCAGGTGCTGTTGTTATTCACGTTGTTTAAAAAATAACTCAAATGAACACAATAACCCCATAGTTGCTTTTACCCCCGGTGACCTTACCTGTATACGTGATGTTTTTTATGTATTACGACTGCGCTACGAAACAGGGGGTAATGTGTTTATCAGCCTATGTAGTATGTTTGTGGAACTCAAAAGACCAAATTAGTGGACCAATTTTAATGATTCTTTCGTCAATCAATTTGTGTTAATCTTGCAAGTGTCACTAATGATATTTTGTTTGTACTTAATCAAAATCCATAAGCTTAGTAAACAAATAACGTTAATGATTATTTAATGTAATTGAATTCCTTTTTCGCACAAAACGGTATAATAATGTACCTAATTGTCATCAAAACGTGTCATACAAGCATGACTCAGAGCCAGACTGTTTAATTCACTAACGTCAAGAGTTCTTGCTTCTGAGAAAGCGAGGTTAAACCTTAACGAATGTGAATGGTGTTTTATAGATTTTTATATTCAACGTCCATTGAAGACTTGTGTTGTGACTAACAATTAATTGTGTATGTAATGGAATGTCTCGACTAGAGTCTTCACACAACATCGAAGCTTGACATTACGAAAGATATTAGGTACAGACACAGACGTAACTACTAATATACTATTCATTTTTGACTATTTAAAAAACAGCCGGTCAAAATTTTGCTTGAAGTGCACATAGAAGTCTCAGACGACAATATCAAGGGCCAATAACAAAATCGTACAAATCATTTCTCTGCTCTAAGTTAAACGTTTGGAAACAATATGGTCCTCAAATGTAAACAGGATCCACAGAATGATGAAGATTAATACGTTTAACTGAGTCAAGTACAATTGTTCGTGGGCAGTGATTTCATCAAAACCAAACAAAATGACAGCGTGAGGGTGACCTGACCAACCTCAGCGGATATTGGCCTCCGCATTCCTGACCCAGACATCTGACGAAGAATTCAAATTGACGTCGTGTTCAGTAAATTCTTTGCATACGCAATTAAAGTAGCTTGACTAATGTGAAACGCTAAATACGACTTGATACTGTTGGCATATGTGATACGTTCTTACTTTTTCTCGTTGGTTTCGCGTTCAACACTTACCTGTAAAAAGGGAAAGAAATAATTAATACACGTACATGTTCAATGAAAACATTTACCACGTCACGTGAAACACAAGCAATCATACTTTTACATTTACAAACTGAAAAGTTATCCGGTCGGAAGAAAGGAAATAAAAAGCAGAAATAATAACAGCGGCAAAGTGACGCAAAGCAGACTACAGTCACAACAAGACGAAACAACACACAATGGGGTTCATATTTCCGGTGCAGTTCAGAAGAACTTCCAGTGATTTTCGCTCTGAAGTTTTTAACAATCATCACGTAAATTAAGGCCGATTTTTGCTTCTGGCATAACGCCAAAAAGGGAAGAGCGCTATGACGTTAAAAAAATGTGTGCTATGCCAAACGCTTAACGCGCAGACTTGTCGATAGACAATAATAAGACTTTTGTTGGCCTGGTTTCAGCAATTTACTTACGTGGTCAAGCAAGTTCTTTACTTTGATTGAATATTAATTGTTACGCTACGATACGCCATAACCGACTTCCCTCATTAACATAACCCTGTTCGATGGACTAACATCTGTCGTCTCGGCGTGGGTCAAAATCATCTGCGTAGAATATTAAGTTAAAACTAAATATAATCACCAAAAACTAATCAGTTAAAAGCGTAAGTTTATAACGAAAGAAAGAAATATATATTTATTACAAACTAATTCGACACATACGAGGGCTGTTTGATAAGTACCCGTTTTATAAATATATTAATATCACTGGCCGCAAATAAGTATACCACCTTTTTAAGCCATTTTTTTGGCCAAAAATGGCATTCTTTTGTTTTTTTTTTCTCATTTGGCAACGATTCAGTGAAGGCGTGAACTTAAAATTGTTAAAATGGAGAAAGAACAGTATCGGTCTGTAATTCTAATTAGAATTTTATTTTTGGAAGGAAAAACATATGATGACTTTCCAAAATCATACTTTTTGGATGGTTTATTGAAGCTTGAGTATAGGTGGAACAAATGTATAGAGTTAAAAGGTGACTACGTAGAAAAATAAATGCATATATAAAAAAAAAATGGTTTTTTTTTCATAAACGGGTACTTATCAAACAGCCCTCGTACAATTAAAAAGAAAACAATAATCAACAAAATTTGCAATTATTTACAGAAAAAAATAATTACTTTAACAATCGATACTGGCTTACTGTGGGTTTACTAAGAAGCATTTCTGAATGTTGCGGTACTTGAAATGGCGGCACTTAAGACCAAGTAACTTTTCATGTTACTTAGTTGCCAATAAGCGAATCGGTAATTCATTCCAATTAAGTAACCGAGTACTTCCTTCAAACAAAACAAATACAATGTCCGTCGACACCACGCTCGCTCCGATAACGGACGAGAGTAGAATCGAGGAGCAAAAAATATCAGCCAGGGATTGAGAGATAATTTGTATGAGAGTTGGGTGCTGTGTGTGAGTGGGGTGCGGGCAGACACATCCAAAGGTTGCGGACAACGCTCCCACAAATGTCGAGGACACCGATGACATCGAGCTTAAGGATATTTGAAACGCTAATATTAAAGGCTCGTCGAAAATTCCCAGCAAGGCAATAGTTTCTACTGGAAATAGAATGTCACTAAAATTACTGAAACGTAAGTGCCAACCATGTGCCAACGGAACAGTGATAACAAACGAATACGTATTGAATTAACTAAAAAAGACTGGCTTCACTAATTTTAATCAGGACATAAACCACAATACAAAGCGGTGTAGGCATAGTAACTTAGCAATATGATAGAGTTCATTGTACTCTAAATTATGTGAGTTATTCTATCGCATTACCGACAAGATCGCCGGGTTTCTGGATTATTATAATCAGCTGTCCGCAGTGCTTCACCTCTACAAAATGCATGAGAACAGGGTTTTATACCTGCCATAGCCAGGTCGAGTGTTAGAGGTTTTAGCGTTATTTATGTTTTCAAGTGGCCTGGTAAAGAAGCCATATGGCAAAACACGTGTTGTCAAACGCTTACCAGTTCGGATGCCAGCGACCCTGACTGTGAAACTTGGTATTACATAAAGGAGAAAGGTAGGTATTTCAATAAATTTGTGCCAATTGCCGTCTAATTTCCTGGTGTAGATAATGAATAATTATGGTCTCGATAAAAAATCCTCATTTAACGTTTATTTAAACTTAATATTTTGAGCGCTTTACCGTAGAAACTATCTTTGCGCAAAAGGAAGCAGCTTAATTTATAGAGCCCCTAAATTAATACGCCTAAAGATCGGAGGTCTCACGATAAAAGGGCAATTACGATTTTAGTCTTGCTTCGACGGGAATTAGTGCGCCCCATGGGAGCATGGCAAGCTGTTACCTCACTCCTTCACGAAATAGACCATTCAAGTGGACCGCTTTGTTACGCTTTGCTGACAACACTAAATGGACCAAATAATATTGTCTCCAGTATTTTATGGTTGTACGTTTGAGATGCTATATAGTAACATTTTGGAGGCGACATTTGTTTTAAACAGATGTTTTATTCCTGAGCAGTTTGATATCCACATAAAGAATTTATTTTATATGAGGGGATGTGACAGTCTTACTTGTGACATGAAGGCAATTTGTTGATATTACTAGAGCACCTCCCCGTCGTTCTTTGGAGAAGGGTCTCGTTCTAGTTTACGACGTTGAAACGAATTTATCACCGACAGCAGGTATGTACATAATGTAAATATTATGAAAAAGTTATATATTTTTCAATGTATTCTAATATAAATCGGAAAACTACCTAGAATATTTTGTGATGTACTTTACTTACCTACATCACTTTGATGCTAGTTTAATATAGAAATTATGTATGCGTATTCACGTAACCCACGTTCCTTAACTTCCGTTTGTAACAGCTACTGGTAGCTAAACTGTGAATATCCGTGAAAAGATTTTTATCTCGTGTTTTTACGAATCTCCCAACCGTGATGTAAACATTCCAAGCACGCGCGACTTTCAACAGTAATATTAGAATAAGTATCTAGCAACTTTAGGACGGACACGATCGAGAAAAACTTATAGTTGATAAAATTCATATTAGGTTGTCAGTTTTTTATATATAAATATTAAAACAATAATGTAAAACAAGGATTTCCAAGAAAGAGAACTTAAGGCTACATCAGCCCATGTCGACTCACTGGACCAGTTCTAACGCACAACCGGATACAAGAGAAAACACTTATAAAAACCTTGGAAAAACCCAAGACAAAAGCATACCTAATTTAGCAAAAGTTCCGAGGAACATTGAAAAAGACGCCCATTTAATGAAAATTAATTTTAGAAAACTGAAGCAAAAAGCCCGAGTAAGAATAATCAAATTGCTTATTCAGATACAGATCAAGAGGATCAATCATGCAAATTGTAGATTGGTTCGTTCGAAATATTCCATCCATTCGTAACCACGTCGGTCGTTCGAATATCATTTTTGGTGACGACACTTACACCTATTCGAAATTAGGATTTTTGCCACTGCATCTCTCCTTTAACATAGGTACATATGGAAAATGACAATGATAAAGTTTATCTTTAATTGTTTAATGGAGACGATGGTGAATGGGTATTTACTTGGCAAGCGCGCTCCATCTTTGGGCACATCTTCGTTTTCCATCACACGTGATCGTGGTTAAACAGGAGTGTGTTTATAAAAAAAAAAAACACAAATATCGAAGTACAAGCAAAAGAAATGAGGATCATCCGATTTTCTTTATTTGTTTTAGTTAAACATAATGTATTGAAAATGGAACCAGTCAGGGAAGTCAGTGACCGTGTGCGTGCGACGGACAACGATCGTGCAAGAGGGATTCCATATAAAACATAACGTACTAGGTTTGTTTTATCGCAGTCAAAGGGTTCTCTAGGGAAAAACGGTGAGTGCGTTTGACGAATAAGCCACAAAACACAGATGTTACATAACCAGTAACATGATATTTGGAACAAAAAATGACAGATACTTGCATTATCACTGCAATCATAAATAAGTATGATAATTTGAAAAATAACGTCATCATAATAATAATTGAGTATTCTCATGTTAGGTAACGCATCGGACAAATTGATGAGCAAAAGGTCACTACAATCTTTATGATTTTACACGTATACTTACATGAATAATTAATAGTCAACAGTTTACATAACATTGCTCAAATCAAGTTTTGTTTATTTATGCCTAATCGTAATGAGAATAACCTAAGAAACAACCTTAGCACCCTGACTTTCCTGCAAATGCAAACAGGTTAGTGACTAAGAACTTACAAGACTTGTGCAACCCCTCCTCCCCCGGCAAGGTCAAAGCCCCCCCCCCCCCCCCCCACCCTAATGAATGCTATTCCGAGATCATGTTTGAAACCATCTGCGAATGCAGCAGGCTATAAATAGAACGGTCGTTTTAATGTTACGTACAAAACATACAAATCAACTAATTCATTATAGGTTCTGCTATTACAACTAGAATTTTGATGACAAATTATTGCTAACTAAACCTTTGATCTCAATGGAATGTCTTTTGTATTTTTTCGCCATGTTTTTATTTTCACGGTTTTCTCGTTAAAATCTATTATTAATCCCGAGAAACGGAACTATAGTAATTTTCCAGGGTTAGTAGTTACTATTTTTCTGGTTTTCTGTGTATTCTTGTTTCAGTAAGTATTTAAGGTATAATATAACAAAAAAAATCCAAGCCGAAAGTAGAGCTCAGATACGAAATTGGATATATTTTTTGACAGCAACTAAACCTGTATTTAACTAAAGACTTGCCAGGGGCATATTACATAATAGGTTGTTTATAGATTCCAATAAGTAGTCCGTCAAACGCCGTACAGCGGAAGATAATAGTTACAGCAAAGCGGCACTTAAAACCGCGAACGGCGTAGGTTGCGGGTTTCCATCCTCCTTCCTGATAAAGTACCCAGTCGAGAGCAGGTAAGAAGGCAAAAGCATTAAGTCAGGTAAAGTATTACTGAAGTTTTCAAAGTTTACAATTTACTACCCGACCCACTTTTAGTTGATTAAGTACACAATATAATATATAAGCTATTATATATGTTTCTGTATAATGGGCCATTCATAAAACCTACATTAAAAGCAATTAGGCGAGTTAATGCGTAATATTAACACTACGGTAATTAAGTTTAAAAAGAAGCAAATGAATTTATATCAAGGTTGCTCAAATCTAGCATCATGCCAGCGCTAAATGTGAAATAAAATGGGCGCAATGAATTACCCAGATTACAAGTTCTTGAAACATTAACACTAAAAACCATTTTTTAAGTCTCACGCTAATTGGAATTGCGAATATTTTATTATCATTGAATTACGAGGTGGCCTCATTTGTGTTGCGTGCGGCATAGATTTGGATCACGAGGAAATTTGCGAACGTGTGACAATATGTAAGGCATGCTCGTCACCTGTGTCACGCAACGCTCGACTCGACTAATAAACCCCATTAGCACACAAACACAGCCATAGACATTACAGATGCACGGATAATTGACGCAAGCTGAAGATAGCTAAGGTCACCTCGTTCCGCCATGACGCCAGTTTAACTAGCATTATTCAGAAGCGCGACAAATTCACTAATTGAGATTTTATGTAACCGTCCCGCATCTCAACGGTTGTTGTTACCTAAATTGAGATCTGACTGCAGCATTTCTAATCGCTGTGAATTTATTTTTTCAGTGCTTTTTTTTACTAGCGATAATTTTAGGATCCGTGAACGTTTCTTGCATATTGCTTAATAACAAGTTAATAAGTAGTATCGTGTGCCGGCGTGATAGAAGTTTTGGAATGTTGAATGCTAGTCAAGTGTACTTATACAAAGTTTATGCCGAAGTCCAGCGATTGCCTGGGTACTATAGCTGATAATTTCAGTGCACAAATCGTCAACAGCGAGGGCAGTCTACGTACTCATTTGCCAAACCGCGCGCCAGTCGGCAGTATTTATTTAGCTGGCTTGGCACGATGTAGGCTAAGCGAGTACAAAACACATTTAAGAACTCCCGACGGTAATGAGCTAATTTTAATTATATACACGTGAAATAATGAGTCAGATGACGCCTTTTGTTTTGTAAAAATAGAACATTTGACAGACAAAACGAATGTGTATAAATAGAGTTAAACTCTAAGTAAAATAGATGACGTCGATAGCAAGGACATCATGCTAGATGACTACTATTTTTAGAAATATCCACAACGTCACCAATTTTATTATTCAGGTAGAAATACAAATAGAAACTCACGTATGTATATATCAAACAAATCTAAAGCAAAAGCGCTGCACAGTACAAAGGAAATGGCGCAGAGTCATGCCTCACCGAGTCTTTTATGTAAACTTTTATTTATCCCGACAAGTCAAGCAAGGCACGAAATCAAATAAAGCCAATAGAAATTGCAGCACAAGTTTGTTTAAAACTAGCTGAGCCTACAGGCACACAGTTTTAGTCGGTCTTGGACGGCAAAAAATTTATTAAACATAATCGATTTTAGGACAAATATGAGCCCTTTACTTTGAAGTTTAGTCAATAATCGAAAGATCGGGTAGATGCCTAAATTAAGTTTCCAGACACAAAGAAATTCAAAATAAACGGAACTTCATTACGATTCCGTTTAAGCTCATATGGTCAAGATTAAAATCAAACAATAGGTACCTATATCGGATTAATAATGACAAGCGAATAACACTAACAATAATAAACTGATATAAAATTGTTACAAGTCAGTGATTAATGATAATGTTAAATGCAAACCATTATAAAAAAATAAATAAATCAGGCGTTACTTTGCGGAGGTAAATATTTATAAACAAAAACCAATTAATTTGCTCACCCGCGACCACACGTGTAAGACAGCTATTTCTATGCGATTTCTATGCACAAATCGACACATTTCACATAGACCCAACTATGACCATCACTAAACTGAATTATACTGCTGAGCAAAAATAACGGGTCACTTTTCATACAACTTCGTACGGAAAGGGACCCATTATTTTTAGTCGTCAAAGTAGTAGAATAACTGGTAACCCGTTGAACGGTGGTTTTGGGGTACATAGTTCAAAACGCGTCAGCGTATAGTGTACCTAGTGGTGGTAATGAAACTTGGGTTTATGTGACGGGTGTTTCATGATTTTAGTTCGCAAACCAGTATGTCTGGCGTGAATTGCCTTCGTTACCTATTTCACACGCTTGACGGAAACCAACAAAGAATTCAAATTATTTGCTCTGCAAATACAAATAAATGAAATAAATGGAATGACAGCTGAAAAGGGCTTGTGATTTGGAAAAGCAATATGCGATCTATCTGTGGCCATAACAACGTTAAATCCAAGCTTTGTATGCTGACTGGATTTAATTCGGAATGAGGACACCATAGGTGCTAGGCGGAATATTCTTTGAATGAAGCACCGACTTCATATTTTTGCTACTTAGTGCTAGGCCATAAATAAGGTTTTTTTTGTTGAAGGCGTTTTTATGGATGCAGGTATAATAATATCAAATATGTTGTCCTCATTCCGAATTAAATCGGTGAGGTGCTAGGCGGAATATTCTTTGAATGAAGCACCGACTTCATATTTTTGCTACTTAGTGCTAGGCCATAAAAAACTTTAGGCTTTAGAGGATTATTTTACGTTTTTTTTTTCTAAGGTTTTTTTTGAAGGCGGTTTTACTTTTTTGTTAAAAGATTTTTTATTTGTCAATTTTATGTTGATTTAACATTTTCTGGGCTCATCAACATGAGATGATGATTACCAGACGCAAATACTTTAATAGCTTTAGAAAATATATGAAACACATAATACGTGCCTATAAAATTTGAGGGTTGCCCTCGATTTCCCTGGGATCCCATCATCAGATCATGACTTGGTGACAATGGGACTACCTCAGGAGTATACCCTTTCGAACAAAAAAAGAATTTTCAAAATTGGTCTACAATTGACGGAGTAATCGATGTACATACATAAAAAAAACATACGTACAGTGGAACGTAGAACCTCCTCCTTTTTTTAAGTCGGTTAAAAAGATTCGAAAGATCCTTAAACATCACAGTTTCATGTTTCATACTCAACCTTTTCAACATCTTGCACCTATTGCGAATGTAAACAACTATGAAACTGTAAGAATACGGTTGCTGAAGTCGAATTTAATTCAGAAACATTACCTACCAGAAGTATCATGAAGGTTGTTCGAAAATACCACCAAAAACAAAAAACACGAGGCAATAAAATATGCAAAATACGTGTAATCAGCAGAACGAGTTACATTCCACGCTTGTAATGTAAACATGCATAAAATTGGTGGTAATGGTGTAACCAACCACCACATATCATATGTTGATAAATTTCGATGGAAGGCAGTTAAGTACGATGCAGTGATACGACAGACATTATAATTTATATTTATAGTAATATTATCATCACATCGACAGGTAGTTGCATGTTATTCATTCAATTTAGATTGATTTTGCGTGTCTTGTTGTGCTAACTACTCCGGTTCGATTTCTTATTTTGCCTACCTTGGCGGTACTAAAATTACCCGGACTATATCGTTATTACCGGTTAATAAACTACATGACTTTAGCCATGGTGCCATATGTGGACCATTGTTCGACGGCCATGCATGTGCACAATATTGGGTCGTACAAACATTGTTAGGAATACATAGCTGCTGTTTGCTTTATGATGTCAGTAGACAATGTTTTAGGGGCCCCTCTTTGTTTGATAACAGAATGAATGTAATCCGGTTGCATGAGACTTGCAATGATCGCATTCCCATCCATTATCTAGAAGAAAGACAGTAAGCTAAATACTCAGTACTGAAGCCGATTGTCATTGCGCATAACCTAATTAAAAGTTACACAACTTTACGCGAATGTTTTGTTCACTAAGAATACTATGAAGTCAAATAACAGTTAGGTACGAGTTTCGTTTCTTAGACGAATCTCGAAAACTTCGGAACAGATTATTTTTTTTCTTTCAGCTTCATTATTTTACATGGATACGATGCGGCTTCGTTTTGTCAAGAAAATAAATTAGGGATTTAATATGACATCACTACCTATATGTGTAACCAAGAACCCGATTTCTGATATCTTCGAATGTTTGAAAATATAATTGGCAATTAATTGGTTGAAATAAGTCTTTGCGGCAAAAATACCACTTAGTTTATATTTTAAGTAGCAAAATAGTTCAAGGGGGCATTTTCCACTATAAAACACGTATTTTCACTATTTTTCAATATTTTCGAGCAAAACATCTTAAAAATCGACCCTGCGAGCCAGTAAACGCTTCTAATAAAAACATTCCAACGAATTTAGAACCACCTTCTTTTTTTTAAGTCGGTTAAAAAGAAGGAAATAGATCTTTGTTTTGTAGATATCCCGCCCAACGAAAAATGCGGGAACTGAAAAGTCAATATTTAACTGAGTAAGACTCATATGTCCCCCAGTGTCATTTAATCTCCTAACAAACAAGGAGATCAGTAAAACGGTGGTAAAGGGCAACAAGTGGGAGCTATTATGTTACTCTGTCCACACTGGTCCCCCTCAATAGTTTAAGCACGTATAAAGCATGTTGTATGTAGGTAATGTTGATCAATAAGGCGGATTACTCAGTTAGAGGGCGGATTACTCAGTTAGAGAGCGGATGCGGTGCTCACTTTGAAAATATCTAGGAATGAAAGCGTTATGAGTCCGCACATAACTGATCCCTAGTCGTAATTAAGCAGTTTTCTTTAAACTACGTAAACAAAATAGAAGTTAAAAAACTCCAGCAAAAATATTCCACTATTCAGCGATAATTTTAGATTTCCAACAAAGCATAATTAATGTACATACAGATTAATACATAATATCAAGATGACATAAAATTTCTTTCATAACTAAAGTTTTAAAGTCATTGATGTACCAAATAGTGACAGATTCGCCACCCCTTCACCGCGCGCGGACAAGCAATATAGGTGATTAGGTTACTCGGTGACTTAGTCGCCAACAGCCGCCGCGCAGGTGACATCTCGTTGATTCGCCCAGTTCAACCGCTCAAAATGACGTCGTGCACATTTATGAACTGTACAAATAACACAAAAAAGAAAAACAAAGCACATGGAATCACATTCCATACGTAAGTAAATAATATACTCATTATTTGTAAAGAAAACCACGCACTTAAAATTATAATATTATAGCCAAATAATGCAGGGCCGAAAAATTATTTCCCCGCCTGTAATTCCTAGTAAACTAAATAAAACTACTACAGAAACTGACTATTTTATCTATTTCTACTGATTTTCCAGATTTTAGATCTACCGATTTAGACTGTCCATTATCTGTCCAATGACGACACTGAAATAGGTACCTTTTTTGTAATTTTTCCAGTATTTTATATTATTACATTTGAAACAGTTACGAAAGACTTGCCTTCCATTCCACTTGCCACTCTGTGAGCTTTTTCGTCTTTTATACCTAAAATATTATCAATAGTGGCTCTGAGAGCTGTAGACCTCGTGAGCAATTTTTTTTCCAAAAAAACAATAATTATCGAGCCTGCTTACAAAATTTAACACTGCAGAGGAGAACAGCTGGACAGACATTAAGAAAGCATTTTTGTCCCATTTGAAACGTTCATTGCTTCGCTCGCTCGGTCAATAAAGAACGACCTGTTATTTTATGTTCGTAAATTAGCAGGTCATTGTTATCATGCGACTACTTGTTATTTTGTGGACATGAATTAGCAGGTCGGTACGGTAGTCGTACATTATCCAGATGGTATATTTGTCTGTGGTATATTCCCTTGAAGTTTGACATGTCAGTGTAATGACAGCTAATGAGTGAAGGCCGCATTTTGTCAGCGCTAAAGAAGTGCGTGGCCAGTCTTCATGTATAAAAGTCGGTGTTTAAAGTACCTATTTCAACTATATCAATAATTTAAACTATTTACATAAATAAGACAAAGACATTAAAATATTTTTTTCTTCGCTAGCCCTTCTTAGCCTTCTTAGCCCTTTAATTCTTCCGCGCACAATGTCAGTTACAAGTATCTATTTCAACTAGAACATGACTCACTACTGATAGTGTAAATAGAGCGCTAAATGTTTTTAAAGTTGATCTAACTTCCAACATCGAACGACAGTTCTCCATATCAGCTCATATCAGTTCCATATGCAACGATAAAACGAAAAACAACTAAGAACTGTGTTTGTACAAAAATACGTTTCTACGTCAATCACATTTTCTGCAATTTTAAGATCGAATCTTCTAGCTTTGTTTTGTGGCACGTACCTACCAAACATCTGGTGGAAAATGCTAAAAGAAATTATTGGACATACAAGACGCAGTCTGAGAGCGTCATGGATGCAGCGTGCTTGGATGAGTGCCAAGTCGGCGGCGCCACGTATAGTAGGTACTTCTAATGTGACATTTTGCTTTATCTAAGCTTAAAATTCTATTAAAGCGTTGTAAAGCTATTACAGACCAGTCTGGAGACAGTGGTAAGGTCCCAAGCGGATCTGGTCTTGCCGCGTGGTTGTGTGCCGTCCTTGCGTCTGCCCAGTGACCCGTAGTTGGAGGGTGCGGGCTCGTCGCGCCTGCGCCGCCCGCCGCGCCGTAACGAGGAGAACCAGTTGGAGACGGATCCACGGCGCTCCTCGTCGGCCGGCGCCGGCCCGGCCTTGATGAACATCACTTCACTGCCAGCGAACTCCGCGCATCACACTCACACCCACAATTAGTTCAACTAAACACCTACAAGCCCACAACATACATTCAAAATGCAATCGCGTCAAAGCAAATAAAGTGGAAAAGTTGATGACCGCGTCGCCCGATTATTTGAACTTGTCGGAAATTGCATTTCAGATCGTAAAGTTCTGCAAATACTGACACGGACTAATTTCAATGCATAAATAAATTATTGATATCAAAATGCATATTTTCAACAAGTTTGTATGTCACAAAGAAACAATTACCGCTACTAAAAAGTGCACCATTGCAAAAAATAAACAAAAAGTGAAACAGTCCCCAAGACCATTGAATGGGCAAACTTTATAAGAGGATCTTCATTTCTAAAATTCATAGAGGAACCATCCTTCATCCAAAATCAGATACTGCACAAGCTTATACTTTGAGAGCGCTAGACTGAATAGTGAAGAGCCACGACATATATGCGAAAGTGAACAGAAAGCTGCTGCTGACACACCTGTTCATAGTCGTCGTCGTAAGTAGTGGCGGCGCGCGCGCACCGCATCAGCAGCGGCCACCATAGCGCGTCGCACAGCAGCCGAACATGTAAACACATCGCGTGCCATACACTTCCTAGTAAGGAGCTCACTCGACTGAAGATAGTTGCGGGCGGCTTCAGTGTTTGGCACTGTGTCAACCGTACGCTACGTGCGTATTATGCTTATCTTTTTGCAAGGCCTCTGTCACACCTTAGGCCTGACGTTTATCAGTAACAATAAAACAAATGGATGATTCAGAGTTGGGAACGATGCTTCATTTGACGACATGGCTGATAATGATGAAGAATTCAAAAATCCTGATTACGAACAACGGACATGCAAGTTTGGTTGAAATAATGGGATGGACAGGACAGTTGTTATCAAATCTGGCAGGCGGCCATACTGCGGAAGTGGCAAAGGAAGCATGATAAAACCGATGAATCGCGAACATTGTCCGTGCAGGGGAATGCTGCAAAACAACTACGCAATGACTCACTTGCCGGACTACCGAGCTAGCTACCCAGTTGCAGCCAGTTGAAATATTTGAATTGACAATTGAATTCCAAATTGTTACTCCGTTGTGGCTACTAAAATAGCTCTACTAGGTCCTATATCCTCAATAAGGCTCTAGGTTGCCATTGCCTAGCTATTACCTATAGCCTAACTGATTTCCGCAATTGATATAGGTAAATATATTTGATAACCAGTGATACCTATAAACAAAAGATTTCTGTTTTTGATCTCATCTATATCTACTTCTAGGTAGGTACTAATGACGTGTTAGCCCTTCAAGTGGCACACCATTTAGTAGGTATAAGTCAAGAACAATTGGACTGATTTTTATGATTTTGATGAAAATTTATTTTCTTCTATGGCGGTACTAAATTCGCTGGGTCGGCTAGTAAGTATTAATTAAAAGTAAAATTGAAAAATACACATAGGTATTTTGACATAAGTATAGAATTTATGTATGTATTATGTTCGTAAAGAACCGAATGATGTGAACGAGATAATTAGATTAATGAGTCCTCAGAAGTGTTTGAAATTTTAATGACTGTAGCGCAAATTAACTTCGTAAGGGTAGAACCGTTACTATTGCTACCTATGTGACAAAAGTTTTAACTCATTGCGAAATAGCCAGAAGGGAGATTGAACGCAGGTTGAATAGGTTGCGTAGGTACCTACCTACGAACGGAATGTTAGATTATACAAACCTTTGTAACCGTATTCTGACAAATAAATTTATTTGAAATAATGATACCTAATGACTGTTAATATTACGGACCTACCTACTGAAATTTCCAAAAACCTGTTTCCTGAGGACTCCTTAAGTGTAGGTACCTATTACCTAATCTAGATGAGTAATGAGAAGAGGAGTGATAATAGATGCAATAAAATGTAAGTCGTCTATCTCTGACTCTTCTATGGAGATCTCCATAGTAATGAGGTAAGTAAGTACTTAATTGGATATCTGAACTAACTAGTAGGTAAGTATCCGACATTTTTGCATAATCTCATAAGATGAAAATACTCTTATCCTTATCAGTGATATCATAAATTTCTTGGTAATTTAAATTTATCACATGTTCCTAATTATGTTAATGAATTGGATACATACAAGAACATAGGTATATAAGATCGTTCTAAAGACCTTAGTATTAGCATTGCACGAAGGTGAACATGTACAGGAATTTATTTTGCTATTTATCGATTGGTTTGAGAATATTGTTCATACTGGGTAGGTAGGTACCTATAAGGAAAAATATTTAACCGGATCGTGACGAACGATCCAACAAGGGCATGATTCAGTAGGAACAACAACTATTGTGAAGACCTGGGACTTATTTTATAAAAATACTCTACATGTTTACTACTAAACAAGAATTACAGTCATTGAATGTTTTGGGAAACCTGGACGGCGAAGCCATACATAACAATTCCACTTAGTCCATCTTAACAGACACTTACGCTATCACAACACTTCGGACACTCGTGACAGTTCCTCAAATACAATATCACTTCACCGGCGATACACGCTAACACCTAACACCGCGGCTCGTTTGCCGGGTGACACTTTACATGCGGTTTTAAGTGACGTCACCGTACGTCCGCACGACGGCACGAACCGTCTGTTACTGACTTACTACCGCAAGCTACAAGCTCAGCTTTGTAGTATAGTAAGCCTGTGCATTGACGGCTTACGTCGGACTGGTCCGCGCGGCGAGTATTGAATGGAAACACAAGGGTAGAAAGGCTTTGTGGTGATGAGCTTTTGTTTCCATTTTGTTAGGAACGCGCTGTGGACAAACTGTGTCAGGTTGTAGGTAACTGAGGACTAGAAAGTTACTTGGTATTTTTTAACCCCCACGCAAGACGGGTGTTATAAGTTTGACCTGTATATCTGTCCATGGCATCGTAGCTCCTAAACGGATTAACGGATTTGGAAGCGGCTTTTTTTATCGAAACGAAAGCTAGTTTAATCGAGATGGTGCTTAACTAAATTTCATAAAAATCGGTTTAGCCGTTTTGGAGATATTACATTTTGAAATGAAAATGTTGGTGGGTTTTTGTCAAGTTAAGTTCTGAGCACTCGAATCCGGGAGCCCGTTGATACCGTGGAAAGTGAAAGTAAAAAGCGACAAAAAGGTAAATAAAAATTTCAAAACTCCCAATATAAAAAATCCATGTACCTTCTTACCTATAAAAAGTTAAAAATAAAATTTTTGAGCTCGAATTTTTCATTGCGAATAGGAACTATGTTAACTTTTTCCCAGTCGGGTGCCGTACAGAGGACCTACAAATAGGTACATTATATGGCACCCAACTGCAAAAAAGTTAACATAATTCGTAAAGACCAGGCCCATAAATTTTATTTTTTACTTTTTGTAGGTTTCTTTTTATGTAGAGGGTTTTTTCTTTGATTGCGATGGGTAGATATTGTGGCGTGAATTCATTGGTTGATCCCGTATGCAATGGATGAATAGAGTCGCATGCGGTGTAATGACAAGTCTATGTACCTATAGTAGGTAGGTAGGTTCTAATCTTAATTGTCTTGGCTAATTCTTAATTATTACATTTCTTTTTTCAAGAACATCAAATGACCAACTACAATTAGGACCATTATTATTATTATTTATATTAAACACAAACATGAAAGAGAAGGACTTATAAATGTCAATAACTCGGTAACTATACCTACCTACCTAAATTGAAATAAAAAATATTCGTTTTGTTTGGTTTTGGATTCCAATTACAACTATTATTTCAATCAATTATTTAAAATGAACACTTACATAAATCTACTTAATAAAATATCATTAAATTAGTTGTGTAAAAGTGACTCGAAAATAAATTACCTATTGAATAATAAGCTAGTTATCTTTTTAAATAAAAAACTTTAACATACGATAAATTTAATTATTTGAGGGGGCCAGTTCTAAGCCCAACAGTGTAACATACACACATATTGTTTAATTCATGTTTCAATTTAAATAACCACGTTTTTTTTTCATTACATTACATTACAAACAACACCTGACTTGTAAAATGAGGTTATTAGTTAATTAACTTTAAAAATTAATTCTACAAATGCCTGGTTGCCAATATAGATAGATGCCTAGAAATCCAACCCTCGCTAAACTCTGCAAGGGCTCTAACAATTTAGATAAAATTTTCTATTTGGGGATTTTTGAGACCAATAAAAACTTAGTACCTACCTGGGACTTTCCAGGTTTTTAGACCGTTTAGGTACCTACTTAGAAATAAGTGCAACTTTGAGATGTGGTATGTGAAATGTGGTAGAGAAACATAAGGTTTCTACTAGGATCTACTACTACAATTCTGTCCAGATGTACTAAAGCTGTTATAACTTTTATAAGGGATTATCCACATACAATTCGGTATTTTATGAAAATTTTGCTGCATTTTCTGTTATGATGACATTATCATTGGTATCACTGCTCAAACTATTGATACAATTAGGACTCCAACATAAAAGGAATATAGGAGGACACAGGTTGTTGAATATTTGCCAGTGTCTTACTTTCCTACTTCAAACCAATAGGTGACAGTGACTCATAGGAAAACAACACTCAAAAGTTGCAGAATAACATACCTGTTGTATAACTAACAACTTGGTATTTAAAAAAATAATAATTTGTAAATGATATAGGTAGGTACATGAATATGGATAGACATATTTACAAAATAATGTGACCCCTCAAGTTGCAAGTGAAAATTTGAAGTACTTTATGGTTTAAAATGTTGAATGTTTGTGCACTGGTCCACCCGGTACTAATTAAACACCTAAGTTCTAGAGAACCAACAGAAATTTTGTTAGCACAGTGATATTTTGATTTAATTGTAATACCTACTTAATTCATTTCTTTTCTTAAGTAGGTACCTACACACAGCTCTAATATTATGCTTTGTGTGCAATATTCAATCCAATTCTAATCATACTGTTATAAGTTATAAGGCTGACTTGCATCAACCTGGGCTAGACACTAGACATTAACTCAGGGTTAGCTGGGCATATTTTATCATCCAACATTACATTAAACCCGGATTGATGTCTAATCCCAGTTGCTAAAACAGCAGGTGGGGTTTACCACTGCTGTAAAATTTGATGTCTAGCCCCAGTTGCCGCAAGTCGGCCTAAAAACAGCAGGGGAGGTTTAGCACTTCACAGAAATTACACACTGGTGTTAGGTGGTGAATAACTTGGCAAAGAACATAACAGAAGAGTCCAAGATATAACTACAAACAGTATCAGTACCTAATATTTACAATTTACCGCTCAGATCTGAAAATAACATTCCGCTGACGCACAGTTGGCACCCAGGCTCACAAATAATATCACATAACATCGTAAAAACGCAGTGCACCTACCTGTATTTCCAGTAGCAACTCGGTTTTTCGACGGCGAATGTCTATCAACGTCTTCTGCTGCTCCGCTGTCAGCTCTGAAAACATTACATTCAGCATCAGCTAAATCATACGCATTGAGGTCAAGTTTTAGTTGAAAAACAACTAAACTAGTTCTAAGATCTACGTATACACTAGAAAATGCACTTGAATTACCGGTATGAGGAAAAGGGTCTCCATGATTACTCGTTGCGTTAGTTCCTCCAAGGGACAAGTTTTCAAATTCACTTATCATTTCTTAACTAAAATATTTTTAAAAACAGTCAACAATAGATAACATCGTTAGTAGTGGCAGGCGGCCATATTTATTATTTACTTCGATGAAGGAAGCGCGAGAACACTAGAACAGCCCCCCGACTACGAAGTGCAAAATTCGAACTTCGTATCGTGCCGTTCCTCTCAAGCTAATATTATTTAACACGAGAGTGAGCGGGACGACACGACACGAACTTCGATTTTCGAATTTCGTAGTCGTGGGGCAGATAGTATAGACAAAAGAACGGTATAGAAACGTCATTCCAACTAAGGTGAGTTACACACTGAAACTGCATCGTAAATAATTCAAAAAATCGCTGATTCGTTGCCTTTTCGTTTAAAACATATTAGATGAATAGAAAAATTTATGTCGAAAGAATAGGTATAAACAAAAGCAATATTTAGACCACTTGTTCGACTTTCAACTTTCTTTCGTTAACCAACCACCTCCAAACTAACTAAACCGAAAAGAACCGAAACCAACGCTGTATTATTTTATACTATCTGTGCTGTGACCGACAACGTCACGTCACGGGGCCTGACCCCCGTCCCCGCTGCCACTGCTTGCGTCTCTGACTCCGTCATCGCTCCGCGATCGCCTGCGCCAGCCTCCGCCGAATCAAGTCCACCGCCCGGTTCAACAAGCAAGCAAAGCGCAAAGCTAGTGTAGCGAGCCCAACCCATGGTCGTTTGAGAGCTTGCTTTGCGTTTGCGTAGCCTTGCGATAACGCGAACGCTCCCTGTTTCTTCACATTCGCATCAATAATAGCTCTGGTTTTATTTTTATGCGTGTCTCTTAGGATTTTGCAGTGAAACGTTCATTGTGTAGTGTTTGCAGACAGTGTTATTATGATTTTATTCTACAATTTCGCTGCGTAGAACGAAGATAGACTTTTGCGTCGCCGGTGTTATACAAGCAGGAATATGAATGACAATGGATGCATTCACCTGAATAATTTTAAGGCCGCCAAGGGATCTAATCCTTATAAAATTGTGCATGCATTTTTTGTTTCTTGCACCTCTTTTGAAGCCAGGAGATACAAGGTAAGTTTTGAAGTAAATGGAGTAAATTCACTGGACATTGACATCCTTTGGAACAAGCAATTTTATTTCCTATACTTTCCGACAAGATTACGGTTTGGCATGTTTACGGTAAAAGCCGTTACAGAAATATTTTTTTACAAGCTAGGAAATCAGGTGCAGTCATCTGTTTAAATTTGTAATCAGCTGATTGGTAATCTTTGACCCCAAAACAGCTGATTGTGTTAGGCGTTGTATTGTCGCGTTGAATGCGGCGTGATTCATATTACTACTTGCATTTCGCATTCCTGTGAATATGTCTTATTTTATTAAATTTTAATGTGAGTTTTAGGTAGGTAGTGGTATGTATTACATTATAGTATATATTGTTTTTTAATTTTCAACATTAATTAAAATGTACAAACTTTAATACCTACTTATCTTGTCTATGAACACTAAAAAATTCTTATTTTAAATGAACTTTTTTTTACTTTCAGGCTACATCATGTCTTTGCTTCACTTGTGGCCAGCCAGGGCCACGCATGCATTCCTGCCTGCACTGCATATTTTTTGCTTGCTATGCTGGCCACATTCAAGACCATTCAAAAACCAAAAAGCATTTTCTTTATGTTGATTTGAGCTATGGAAATATATTTTGTGCCCAATGTCAGGACTACATTTATGACAAAGAATTCACCGAGATTGCTATGAATCATAGGTTAAAAGAAGCAAAGTAAGTATACAGATTTTGACATAGGTATGTACAGCCTAATTGGTCTGCTACTGTCACTTAAGCTTTGTTGGTTAGTCTAGTTAGGTACCTACTTTCTTTGTTATTTGCTGTGGCAAATGCATAAACAATTTGGTTTCTTTTAACATGAAACTACCGTGAGACTCAATCATAGTGAAATAAAAACGGATCACTCACGTATGTAAGTCGAGTTTAGCCCGACATGTTTCGGACTAATTCGTAGTCCTTCCTCTGGGAGCGCACGACCCAGCAGCGGTGAGACGCACACTATTTATTTCACTATAACTTGGTTTCTTTTTATAAATACATAGTGTTACGAACCTACATCATCATCTCCAGCCAATTATGTCCCACTGCTGGGCACAGACCTCAGAATGAGTGAGCTGATGGACTATAGTTACCATATGGGCCAAGTGCGGATTGGGAACTTCGCACACACCATTTAATTTTTGTTGCAGGAGTGTGTGATTTCCTTCACCGAAAAGCTCATGATAAATTACAAATGTAAATTCACTCATAAATTCGGAAAAACGCAGAGGTGTGAGCAAGGGCTTAAACTTTAAACCCACAACCCTCTGCTTGAGAGGCCATAGGCTACCTACCAATGATCCTACACCATTTTTAAACTTATCTTTCCTAGATACCTTTAGTCTCAATTTACTAATAAAAATCTACAAGTCAATAAATAACCTCATTACATTAACCTTTTGCAATCTGTAAAGACAATAACATTATTAACACTCATCATATGTTAAAGATATCTTCTTTTCTTATCTATGGCTGCCATTTAATTTTATGATGTGTTGAATAACGGCCGTTCCCAATATTCAATCCACTGAGGGTTTTCCTTACCAATAGTTACATTTTGACACATTGTCTAAGGGTAATCTGTCAAAATGTAACTGTAGGTAAGGAAAACTATCCGTGGATTGAATATTGGTAACGGCCGTAAGTGTGTCATATCCCAAAGAAATATTTTTAACCCCACAGTGCATGACATTTGTTTTTTGAAAAAAAAATATAATGTGTGATAATAATAATAATCTTTTATTTCAGACATAGTCCATACAATAGTGTACAATAAACATTGGGGTACATTTCTAGGGAAAAATAATTTAAAAAATATATAATCAATAGTTTCGAAGAAAACATTTTTTTATTCGTGTTCCACATATGGCACTCCATACATTAAGGTACTATCTACGACAGGCTATACAGAGACTATAATCTTGGTACATTTTTTGTTTTCACATACTGCGTTTTGTTTTCAGCATGAATTTTGCGGAAACAATTATTTTTCTTGCTTAAGCACAGTCTAAATTGTCGTTTTTCACTCCACAATAGTTTTTCCTCAACATCCAGGATATTTACAACGCTGACTTTTTACATTACAAATATAAAAATGGTCTGTCGAGCCTCAAGCTAGTATATCTAGCCTTAAGGATCTTGTGGTGATTGTATCATCGGCATGAGCAGTACCAATGGTGATGTACAGCTTCTGTTGTTGCAAGACGACTCAATAGAATCAGAGCGTGGGACGTGCTGGTGAATTTTCTCTGATTTTTAACATGAAACTACCGTGAGATTCAATCACAGTGAAATAAATGGATTAACAAAATCCGTAATCGACAATCGACTTTTTTCTGAATCGCTAGATTTTTGACAGGATCGATTTATGGTTGCCCGCAATATTTCAATGTCTTCATCACTATTGACCCGCAAATGATCCAGATCATCTTCACTACCGGGTGATACTGATAAAAAAAATCCTCACTATTTGTATCTCGTAAAAGGTTTCTTGCAGATCGTCTAAAAAACAGTACATTCTAAGTATAATAAACCACCAAAAAACAAAAATAACCGTTCCTTCAGATTACACGAAATTAAAACTTATTTATGCCAATGTCATAAATGCTTTCGTAAGTGCAAGCGTTCTTTCACTTTGTATTAGCAATTCAACGTCAATGTTTGAAGTAACATATCGGGGACGTTTAAAAAAAACTGATTATCGTTGTGAACATATCGTAATGCTATAAACTAAACCTACCTTTCAATTATGCACAGTTTTTCAGACACAACGTATATTTTTTTCTAACTATTTCACTATTAAAATATTTTTTATCACATTCCGTAAGTTGGCAAAAACAGATTTTAGCAGCGACCACAGAAATTTTAATCGATCACTCTATCCGTTAAAGAGTACCACCGCCCAGCGGAAACGCACCGAACTACGTAATAACTTAATGTATTATGATATCCTTTCAACGTATGATAGATGTCGCTGCCTGCCTGATTCTTGGCAGTTCACAAATATGTTGGTTGTGCCACATGTGGAACTGAATGCACTGTAGGGTTAACTTGTCAAGTTATCATGAACAAAAAACAAGCCTGCATCAAGGTTCAATTTCACACCTCCACTATTAAAAAGGTTGTTTACCTATAAAGTGAAATGAACTTTCTATGAACACAAGCAAGTGGGTGATGATGATGGTGGTGATGAATGAATATGTATGTGTGTTGGTATTGGTACCTGAGATATGAATATTATATGAATTTATTTGTCAGCAAAAAACTTTGTAAGTGTAGGTACACAGGTAGGTGTTGTCTAGTACACAATACATGGTCATTTAATTTAGGTACTTATTTTGGTAGTCTTCAAAATATATCTTGTGTCATTTGCCACTTACGTAGGTCATTGGGAATAAGTGCTCCATTCATGCCATGGCTCCCGAACGCAAACGAGGCTGGGGCGCTGCGGCGGCTGCGCAAACGGCGGCTCATCAGCCCCCAGACCACCATTGGCCTGCGGGGGCTCCAGAACCTTGGCTCAACTTGTTTTATGAATTGCATAGTTCAGGTGATTATATTAACCGTTTAATGGTCTGTCAATTCTATTGTACGGAGACTTAAAAAGTAAAACCCTATACGACAATTTTTATGCTAGTATTTTCATCATAGTAAATGCAGTAAAGGATAATTAAACAAGTAACTGTTGTTCTATTAAAATAATAACAGGAAAATTATAAATTGAAAACAAGATTTAAATAAAGGAAAGAAAATGTTAAATTGTAGCGTTTTCAAGGCCTGCCCAAGTAACAATTTAAATAATTTCATTTAAAATGTCACTTAACATGTAAGTAAAGTGAGACTCAATCATATGCTACAGTAAAATAAACGGATCACTCACGTACAAGTATAAGTAGTCGCGCGAGCGGAGCCTTGGTGCGCAATTTACATTTAGCTGCCGATTAGTCGTGCGCTTCCAGAGGAAGGACTACGAATTAGGCCGAAACATGTCGAGGTAAACAATACTTGTATACGTGAGATATCCGCTTAAAAAAGATATTTATTCAATTGTTCGTGGGTATATAGCTTAAATTAATGTACAGTAACATTATTTTGACAACAAAAATGCTATGTTTATTTCACTTGCGATTCAAAATGGGAATCCTTTCTAACAATCTTTCAGGCTCTGATCCACACTCCGTTGCTTCGCGACTATTTCCTGGGTGAGAAGCATAAATGTAAATCCCAGGGCTCTGGGAAATGCCTTGTGTGCGAAGTATCAAAATTATTTCAGGTCAGTATAGTATGTTTCATCGACTACATGAATAATTTTAGTTTTTTAGAAATCCTGAGCATTTTTTAAATGACGTCATTTCATTATCTATTTTAATAGCTTAGCTTTAAAATAAATATTTCACCTATACGAAAAAAGTCAATAATGCTAAAGACTTCCAGTCGTTTTTATCCAGCAAGAAGTTGGTCTGGTTGGAAGTGAACACAGCATTAAGAAAGATTTCGACTGAGTCAAAATAGAAAGAGAAACGAGAAGGTTTCCAACAGTCTGTAGTTTTATGATTTCTACTAAAATAGTAAACTGTCTAGAACCTTCCTTTTTGAAAAAATATTTATTTTACTTTTTATCGCTACATTTTCAGGAGTTCTACTCGGGTGCAAAAACTCCTCTGACGCTGCATCGCCTACTGCACCTGATCTGGACGCATGCGCGCCATCTCGCGGGCTACGAACAACAAGATGCGCACGAGTTTTTCATCGCTACGCTCGACGTATTACACAGGTACATCCTTATTAGCTGCTGCATACTGGGCCCATACCACATTGGTGGTGACCATAGTATAGCCACGATAGGCTGCGACGACTGCGAACAATGATGTCGGTACAGTCAGCAGCAGAAGTAACTCAGCGGTCACAATGATCTACACAAGCTCATGTCTATAACAATAGAACCGTGCTTAGATCATTGTGACCGCTTCGGTTGCTTACCTACTTCTGCTGCTGACTGTACATTTTGTTACAGTCTTATCACACTGGCGATTTGCTAGCGAGTTTTGTATTGAGACGATTACGCAACATGTTCGCCGCGACGCGAACGATATTAGTATGAAGCATTCGCTAGCAAACAGCTAGCGTCATAAGATTCTAAGGCAGGTGCCAACTGAACCAATAATTGAGAAGAATTATAAGCATGCCGCAATAGTCTTGCATGCTGTCTGTGCACTGGACTTCAATAATACTTTTTTTTTTTAGTTTCTTTATAATTTCAATTCCAGGCATTGCATGAATGGCGTAGAAGACATAGAGAAGAAAGAGAACGGTCGTTGCAATTGCATTATCGACCAGATATTCACGGGTGGTCTGCAAAGCGACGTAGTCTGTACTTCTTGCTCGGGCGTCTCTACCACGATAGACCCCTTTTGGGACATAAGCCTCGACGTGGCCGGTCCTGGCTCGCTCCAGGCTTGTCTCGAACGCTTCACCAGAGCAGAGCACCTCGGCTCGGGGGCTAAAATTAAGTGCTCAAACTGCCGTGCGTACCGCGAGTCAACCAAACAACTGACGCTCGAAACCCTCCCCATAGTAGCCAGTTTCCATCTCAAACGTTTCGAGCACTCGTCGCAAATCGATAGAAAAATATCTACTTTTGTGTCTTTCCCGGCTGAATTAGACATGACGCCGTTTATGTCATCGCATCGCCGCACAGTCGATACCGGGGCCGCGGATAACAACAACGCGCCGGAAGGTGTGTTTGAGGATAACCGCTACTCTTTGTTCGCTGTAGTCAACCACTTGGGATCTCTAGACGCGGGGCACTACACTGCCTATGTGCGGCAGATGAAAGGCAGCTGGTTCAAGTGCGACGACCACATGATCACGCGAGCCTCGCTGCGGGAGGTTTTAGATAGTGAAGGGTACGTTTCTATTCAATTTCGGTTCGAAGGACCGATAGTTATTGACAGTTTTGATATATTTATATAGCAAAGATATTTCTAATGTTGTATTTTGTTTCTTCAACAGATACCTTCTCTTCTACCACAAGACTGTACTGGAGTATGAATGTGAAGTCGTATAAGTTAATGTAATAATGGTTTGAATTGTACCGGGTCACCTAAAATGTGGGCATGTCTGTCAAGTATTAAGATTATGCTTTGGGGTATAAATTATACGAACAGTATACTTTTTAGGAGTGTTGTAAATTGCTAAGATCGCGTTCGTATCAATAAAAATACCGGGGGGTGGAATATTCGGTGTTTGGTGCAATTTATTTTTACAATTTTTCCAGTGGGTCTTGAGCATAAAATACGGACCGAATTTTACGACTGATGGGGTACTTTATTGATGCGGCCGACTTACGAAAAAGTCATGTTTCTCTCGTGATATTAGTAGGTAGATGTTTGAAAAAATGATCTTGTTTGATATTTTCTGCGGATTGATTGAATGATTCACGAATTTGTTAGTCTTAAGCTTTAATGTATTTGTTATTTTGTAGAAATTCCCCGTGGCTGACTAAAGAACTTTTAAACTAAGAAAAGCGGGCGCCAGTCTTCTTGTGGGGCTATTTCTACTTGTTCCCGCAGGAAACACATTCAGGGAAAATCACTTGTTCTTCAATCTCCATCCATTTAATTGAGTGAGCACAAGTGGGTTTACTTTCCTACATGTACCCAGTAGCTAGTACGATTTGGGAACACGTGGGAATAGCTCGGACAATGATTGAGTTTTAATTATTAAATTATAATATAAAATTAATTTCATGGCCAAAGCAAGCAGATCATATTGCCTTCAAATTATTTTATTTCTTCATTAGCTTGCTTTGTTCCGATTATCACAAAAAAAGGAATATTTTAAACCATTATAATTTAAGGTAATATAAATGAAAGAATTATGTAACAAAAATGATGAATAATAATGATTCGAAACTTATATTCCCACCTAGCACATCGTCAGGACGAATGCTGAATGTACTAATCTAGCAAAATGTATTGTGTTAGAAGCATTGTTCCTTGTAGTAACTCATTTATTGAACAAATTTTCAATCTACCTCGTTGTTCATCTTTGCATTTCACTCGAGCCTTGTAATTGAAATATCTTAAATGGTGAATATATCTAGTATTACCTAGCTACATAGGTACTTACCTATTTAGATACATACTTGTAGCTGAGTACACATGATATATTATATTTTGAGCCACTAGAAAGGCAGCGACTAGTAAGCGCCATAAGCTATGGGCGAAATTACCGGTACGTTTATATATGGTATCGACGCAAAATGTCCCTACGATAATTGTCCGACTAACTCCGTACGAGCGTGCGGCAAGTCTTGTTACTGGCGGCGATCGCTAGTGGCCTAAGATGCGGTAACTCTTATCGGCATTGTATAAACCGCGTTTCATGTGTATTGAGCTGTTAAATGGTTTGGTTAAGTAGTTAGTAAACCTGTGACTGAACTGACATTAGCTTAATGTGATATTTAATATTTATGACTTGTATTAAGGTATAGTTAGCTGTATGAACTTTACATTTCCGAGAAGTAGACTATTTTGTTTGAATTTTATATTTTAATTGTTGCTTAAACATACTAGCATGGTGAAGGGTATTTTATGGATGAAATGACAGCTCCAGTTTTATTTTAAAGACTTTATTATGACTCTGATGATCTGGAACCTACGTTTTATAATGATTTATATCGGCTTCTGGTGATAAAAAGATAATAACTGAGTCAATGTTTCGAAAAAAATAATACGTCGAGCTCCAGTTCGCTTATGAACTCTAGCAAATTGTCGATGTTAATGTATATTGGTTAAAAGAGAACTAAAGGTCAGCTAGCCGAAATATTATTGTCTAATATTCAAACGTAAAATGTCCAAAGTTTTCTCCTTATTTTATCACGTAGGCACAGGCAAGCTGTTACTTATTGCTCGAGAGAAGGACAGAGCTTGTTAGCGATCTTTTTTTAGGTAAGTATCTTTGACATGAAATCTTCGTATTCGATATTATTTTCTACAGTCAGCAGCAAAAGTAGCTAAGCAAAAGAATGCGTTCACAATGATCGAAGCACGGCTCTATTGTTATAGGCACAAGAGTGTGTAGATCATTGTGACCGCTTCGGTTGCTTAGCTACTTCTGCTGCTGACTGTACGAAATGACGAAGATTTATTTTTATTTTATTATAAATGAAGAATGACCAGTGCTAGGCAATTCTCCCTTCTGTAAAAATCGGGTGCACGGTTTAGTTTCTGATTTCTTGCCTTCGGTAAGAGAAAGGCTGCCTACCACTTTTAAGCCTTCAGGCTTCTCCTTGAGCTAGGAAGACTTAACTGGGGCAATTTATGATTTTGAAAAGGGATGGATATAACAATTTCGTTCTTAATTTATGCGCATCTGTTTCTGACACAGACATTTCGTCCCTAATGTTCATGGCTTGATGTCTTCGTTTCTACACGTTTACGTGGCCATATGAACTGCTGTAGAACTGCGGCCATAGTATTTGTTCCTTATTGAAATGTTTATTTTTCCTTGAACTTAATCTTTGGATGAGTTTCTTTCCCTGCTGCGTTTGTGGCCGCAGTCCTACGCTCGGCAATTAATTTGATAGTATCGATACACCGTTTTTTGCATTTAATGTTACTTATTAGTGGTTAGATCCGAGTCCAATCAATGTATCTAGCAAAGTCATATCGGAGAATTTAGTTATAATAATGAGAATGAAAAAGGAATGGAAACATACATCTTGAGAAATTATTTAGAAAATGAATGAATAATGTGAAAATCAGTGGATATTTTTGTTGCGAATTGATCACTTCTATCAATAAATTACAGGTATTTCAAATAGATCGTAAGCAGAATGTTTAAATGTACAATGATTGATGTTATAAAATATACAATATATTCCGTAAATAAAATCTGAATGTGCGTTACAAATTGTTGTTAAAATGAATGTTCAAATAAATAATCCGAATCCACTAACTTCTGCTGTTAATAATATGCATCTGATGACGATCATTATGGAAATAAATACATTATGACACAACTAGTTCTTTATTTATTAATCTTAACCCCTCGTATGCTTAGTCACGGATCCGTGTCAAATTTAAGGTTATCTTTTTCTATTTCAATTTTTTTTTGCAATTCAAAATTTGTTTGTATTAAAATAAATGAGACTGAAATGCAGATTTTTTTTACTTCCCGCATACGAGGGGATAAGTCGTAGAGGGATTGCGCCCCGCCGCGGGTTTCAAGGCGTAAGACGAAAAACAACTTTGCTGCCGAGCGAAACAACTTTTCATTACACTGACTCGAGGAAAGGATCATTCTTGTTTATGACGCCCTTAGACAACGGGACAAAATTATTAGTTTAACCTTTTTCCAAGCATAGGACAATAAGCAACCGTATAAGTGTAGTTATAATTTCAACCCTAACACCAAGGGTTTAAACATGTGGGACTAAACTCTACTTATATACGTGAATGATCCGTTTATTTCACTATGTCCTAACACCAAGATTTAAGATTCAAATCAAATTGAATTAACTAGAATAGTTGATTAGTTACTTAAATTAAATATTTAAGAATAGTTACTTGTCTTAAAATTATTGCGAAAGACATATCGACGGTACTGTGACTCAACGTCGTATATAAACTTTGACGAAATTGGAATAACCGCTCTAGACCGGGAACCTAAAGTGGTTATTCCAATTTCGTCAAAAGTTTATATACGAGGTTGAGTCAGAGTACCGTCAATATACATTCACAATAGTAATATAGTTTTTTTGCTAAGCCGGTCTAGATTGGCGCAGCCTAGAAAAGGGTTAAATTCATAAAATGGAGAACTACTAAATAAAACATTTTTTAACATTTTAACTTTATATTATTACAAAATATCACCAATATAATTCAGACGAACCAAACAAATTCAATAAATAGGTAAATAGATTTTTTTTTGTCATTTAATGACAAACATATTTTAGAGATAAAAAAATAAAAGTATTTTCAATGCAAGCATCTGCAAATATAGAAACTAATAATAACAACCACTACTGTGCACATTATTTTGATCATTACCACGATATAAAGATACCTACTGTTTAAAATGGCACCGAAGTGTTATTTAAATAGTGTGCCACATAAGTAAATGGAAACTCGTAATAACAATAATTTATTTTTTGATGTGTAATAATACATACACTTACTATCAATGATTATTGTGCGTATACGCATGTTTACTACTAAATATACTACGGTAAATACCTTCAACATTCCTCTCCGCTGTCCATATTTCCAAGCGTAAGATTTTATCACAAACATGTCAGACTAATATTTGATATTAGGCTTATTCCATAGCTATAAATTGTAATAACTCAATCATTTTATTAGTGATAGGGTTAGGTACTTATACTAGGTTAAAATTTTTGGGTAAATTATTGTTCTCATATTGCTCAAAGTCCAATTTACCTAACATCTAAAATTTCAACAACTAATCGCTAGCCGCCAATATTTTAAAACTGTCTTGTTTAACACCTTTTAACACATCTTTATATAATTGACTGTGATGCGAAATTGCATTTTCAAGGACAGTGATAACTACTAACAATTAGTAGGTAGTAAGTGTTTCAATAGTAAGATATGTAATTCTAAAGACACTAAGACACATTAGAAAGCTACTGTAACAAACATTTAAATTTAATGTTTAACTACTACTGTGACCTTCAAATCTTGCAATAAGTCTGACACTCAATTTTTTTTCTTATTTGCACCCACGTAATGTAAGTATAATGAATCGGCAAACACAGTGTGAGCGCGATACCAATAGCAAGTAACAAAGTTTCAGATTCAACGCAAGATTTAAACGTAAGTAGGTACCTATAATATTACGGTTTCTTCACATTATTCTTATTGGTAGTAAGTGACTAAAATATCTAGAAAAAAATATAATAATACTTATTAAAAACTAATTTGTTTTGGAGATTCTCGTTGTATTGAAAAATGAAGCAGAAAGAACGGTACTGTGAAGGTGTTAGCTTAAGCCTATTATTACTTCTACTTCGGAAGTTGTAAGAAAAGTGTTTTTTTTTTTGTTTAAAATGGCACGGAACTTTAAAAGCGAAAATTTAGAACTCGTGTCGTGTTATTGTTTGAATTATTGTCGCGTAGTAGGTAAGCGAGAGCGATTGAATATTTTATGATCGATGATAATGACTGCTAAAACGCCCCGAAATAACCGTCAATAAAAAAATACTCTCAATTAATTTATAGTTCTCAAATCGCATTTAAATCGCTTTTACTTTCCATCAATAAACGAGATTAACCCTCAGTAGATCTACATCCGGTTCTCATGAAACTACTATTAGAATTTAGTGACGCTCTGTGTTTTTTTTCTTAAGAATCAAATGTGATACACAACACATGGATGTAACACAACCTACCTTTTTAAAACATCTGAAGTTAAGACCATAATACGACTTACAAACAGACAAAGACGATTGAACGGGAACAAACAAATTCGGGATAGAAGGAAATAGTGTATGTACCTCGCGTGCATAAAAGGAGCGCGGAGAACCTCATAACGCGCTCCTCACTAAATTACTTTCGTGACGTCAAAATACCTACGCAAAAGGTAACACGCTCGGTTCCCATACAAATCGATAAACTCTTTCCTTCTATCCCGATATAGTTCTGTGGAAACAAATCTACATATTGTCAAAAAAAATCCCAATCGATTGTAAACAGTTCAAGCGATCTGTTTCTCAATAAACAATTGATTAACTGACGAGTAAAGGGACCCGTACACGATACGATTTACCGTTACGATGTATCATTTCACGCTGATCGAAATGACGAATCGATAGTGTATGTCCCTCCCTCCCTCCTCCCTCTGCCTAGTTAGGCTTGGTAGGTGGCGCCATGGCTTCGTCGAGCAGACTTTCGAGTTGTTTGACGTCAGTGACCGGGAGCGAGCAGGCGTAGCGGCGACACACGTAGGCTGTTGGCGCGTCTCCTACAGCCCTGATGCGGCTTAACACTGAAATGACAATGTAACAAAGATTGGGTCAAACAATTATTATAGAAAAACCCAATGTTGCCTGTTCACCGCTTTCAGGTGAAATCAAAATCGTACAGGCTTCTAAATATCCCATTCAATGTTTGAAATAAAGGATTAGTATTTCAACCCATAATAGGTAATTAAAGACCAAGTATGTATCTTAAATACCTACCCCAAAGATGAAAACATTCTTGTAAACAAAATCCTCGATAGACATATTCTTTAAAATTCTCGTTATGGTGAAGTGGAATGAGAAGAAATATTGTAACTGCGATAGAAAAGAAAGGTTTATTAGTTCTACTTTTTGGCTGGACAAAAATCAAATCAATACTCTAGTTTCATATCCAGAGCAATTTCACACGCTTTGGCGGTTACGCCATGAATTATGAGCACATTTTGACTAGCCCTCATTCTATTGACACACGCGTTACTAGATAGCGTTGTTCCACTTGAGTGAATAAACTCCGCCTCTAAAAGTATCGCCCTAAAAAAACACGCCAGGAAAGTTTATAACAATGGTGAGAACAATAAGGGTGAGCATAGACACTCACGTATATCGGACATACCGGCGGGCGAATCAGCAGCGGGATCAGCGACGGCGAGCACTCGGCCGGGCAGCAAGCGCGACCGCACCACCCGCACCAGCTCCAGCGTGCGCGGGTCCGTGCAACCGCCTGCTATTAGAACCTGCACATAGTATTTTTTGTGTCAGCCGCGAACAGGTGTGAAGCATGCCAGGTGCGACTAAACAGAATTTACGAAAAAAGAATAATAATATTTATTTATTCCAGATAATGTCCATAATTATTAGTACTGTTAGTATTTACAAAGGCTTACAAATTATGTTAGTACCTATAAATTAGAATTTATTTTTAATAAGTTCATTCATCATCATTCATCGGCTCCAAACCACGGGGAACTGGGCTGAATGAACGCACAAGACGATCGACAGCCCGCCTGATCCAGCCAGGCGTCCCCACACATCATCATCATCATCATCATCATTCATGTCAGCCGATGAAGTTATAATTATAATATTATAAATGTAAAATCTAGACTCCAAGTCAAATGAAAGAAATGTTTACATCATTCGGTATAGGGTGTTCTAGTCTGTAGGGCCTTATTTGTGGTTGTTAAGTATTTTTAAAACAAAACTACCGTACTCGTTAGTCCGAAACATGTCGGGCTAAATTCGACTTCTACATTATACGTGAGTAATCCGTTTATTTCACTATAAAGTTAATATTTTTAAACTTTTAATATGAACTTTTAATATTTTTAAAACTTGCAGCTGTCTATAAACTATATAAACTATCGAAACACGAAAATTTACGTCAAGCATTTGATAACATTCTAAAGTACAAACATGCACAGATTTACGACACGATTTACCTGAGTAGGCGAATCATTATAGAACATAAGCGCAGACATCATCTCCGGCAAAGCAGTGGGATTCTCAATCAGCCGCCTCGCGAAGGCTGTTAGCAGGTTCTTCGCCATCTCCCGTTCGTGGTCGCCACCGGCTTCTACGGCGCTTTTGTCGGCGTAAGCTGCTAGGCGCTGCAAGTTGTGGCATGCCACGCTGTTGCCAGAAGGCTCAGCGCCGTCTTGCTCTAGAAATTTAAACATATGTGCCGAGGAATTACACGATTTCATTCCTCCATCTAACAGTCATCACACTTGTGAGCAACGTGTTCGCCGCGAGCGATATTAGTTTACGTATGAAGCACTCGCTCGTAAATCGCTAGTGTGATAAGGCTGTAATTTCTTACAAAGGACGTCCAGGCTGGGGAAGCGTTGCACCCATTGTTGTTAGCATTCCACTAGCTCACACGAAATGGTTCGCTTCATCCTTCCTAATATGAAGGATCAAGAAATGGAATTCGCTCACATCATTTGTGTGTAAATA
Organism: Clepsis dumicolana; assembly: GCA_963691665.1. Classification (NCBI taxonomy): domain Eukaryota; kingdom Metazoa; phylum Arthropoda; class Insecta; order Lepidoptera; family Tortricidae; genus Clepsis; species Clepsis dumicolana. The sequence continues at coordinate 6,194,487 of OY829516.1, read as the reverse complement.
GGCTATTTGTTATTGGACTAGTGAGCTACACCTCTGGCCTCATCTACACTTGCCTAACGTTTCATATAAAAAAAAACTGAGCACCAAAATTGTTAACTGACCATTCTTGAATCTTATAACAATTTGACATAAGGACCAAAAATAAATATATATTTAAATTTGAATTTAAATACCTCGACGATTTGTCCCTTCGAGACCATGGACGCAACGTCGCGTCCGAAACGTCGAGGTATTTAAATTCAAATTTAAATATATATATTTTTACGCGATTAAGTCCCGAGTATCATGATAATGTAATAAAGACCAAAAATAGTCAAATAAGAGTTTGTGAGTGTTCGTTGACAAGTACGTTTTTTATTTATTTTCCTTTTCGAAGTTTAACACACCCTAGATAGCAGATACCTAGAAAAAGTAGAGTTAAGTTATGTTTACAACGGACTATAATTATTTGAATGATTTCTTACCTCCTTTTAGGCGTAAGACAACAGTGCTATCGTCATCGGAGCACGTGAAATACCCTCCATCTTCCTGATCCCAAAACAGCTCATCCTGCTTCTGTTGTAGCTCGCGCGCCCAGTTCAGCCAACGGAGGTCCAAAGATGCCTCGTATAAGTCCAAAAGGGCTCTCACTAAGAACGCGTAGTCGTCCAGGAACCCTCTGATCGGCTTTGCTCTACAAAAATAATATAAAATTATCAGGTACTTAGGACCATCATTAGAACGCGTTTTAGAATTAGTATAGAATATAATTTTAAAACCGGCCAAGTGCTAGTCGAACTCGCGCACGAGGGTTCCGTAGAAAGATTTTAACGCTTTTCGCCAGTGTTTTAAGAAGTCCAGTGTTAGCAGAGCCCTGCTCCTAAACAAAATGTACGTAGTGTGGGGTGAACTTATATTGGACTGCGAAATCTACAGACAGACATTAAAATTTAATATTTTGAGAATTTTCTGAGTGGTTGTGCTATAAGAGCTGCCTTCATACCAAATTTCAAGTTTCTATACAACTGGAACTACCCTTTAGGTTTTCGGATGTATACAATTTGTATGGAACTGACTGTATCTTTTAATTGCGTTGACTTAGAAGGTTGATTTTTTCATAGCTTCAAGGGACCGCAGGCTTGAGTATTTGATATTAATTTCAGCATGCTACCTCCACATATTCCAAAGAAAAAGGATCTTGACAGACAAGACAGACAGATGGACAACAAAGTGATCCTATAAGGATTCTGTTATTCCTTTTGAACTATGGAACCCTAAAAATCAAGAAAATTGTGTTTCAAATACAGAAGTATGATCAACTTTCCAAGTCACAAGCAAAAACGGTTCATCTTTCTTTGGGACAGTTACAATGATTAGATGCCACACAAAAATAATGTATCTTTCATTGTGTATGTTTATCCGTTGTCTAGTAGCCATAACGCAAGCTCTGCTTACTTTGGGACTAGGTCAATTGGTGTCAATTGTCCCACAATATTTATTTATTTATTTATTGTATTAGACATTATCAAAAATTCTAGCTAACTGTTATGCTTTATACTTAGGAATTGAACTAGAAAAACAATGAATAACTCTGCCTAGAATTGTCTTCTTACATTTGTGCAACAGACCCATCTGGAGCCCTGTAGCAGGAATGAATCAATGTTTTCTCAACCGGGTCGTATAAGTACTGTTTAACGAAATTCGCAGTTTTAATGGCATCCTCGACATAGTCTTTCTCCCCCAACCCCTGGCCTGCTTGAGCTAACCCAGAGATCATCAAAGCATTCCAAGAGCATAGCATTTTGCTGTCCAGATGCGGACGCGGCCTTTTGAGGCGGGCTTCATAAAGTATATCTGTGCATTCTGATAGCACTTTGTTGAATTGTTCCATTGTCAAATCAAACTTCTTTGAAGTCTCCTCTTTGCTTCCATAGATAATCAACACGTTTTTCTTCACAAGCTCGCCATGAGGGTCACTCTCTGGCCCAATATTTCCTCCTTCGTCAATACTGAAGTAATCACATATAATATCCATATAGGAGGTTTCATTAATTCTTTTATCACCAAGCAGAGATTCAATTTCATCATATTCCCAGACACAAAATGCACCTTCCTTCTTATGAGTTGCTCCATGTACTGGGTATGAGTCAGCATCCTCAGCACTGTAATATCCCCCAGATTCATGTCTTAGATCTCTGTTAACATACTTGATAATATTGCGAATGACTTCAGCATAAAACTCCTCTTTAGTAGCAATAAACGCGTCAGTATAAGCAGCCACTAGTTGGGCTTGGTCATACAGCATCTTTTCAAAATGAGGCACATGCCAATCATTGTCCACAGAATACCGAGCAAAGCCACTTGATATGTGATCATGTATACCACCTTTAGCCATCTTAGTCAATGTATGCAAGCACATCTTCAAGCATTGTTTCCCTTCTGGGTTGGATTTATCTCGAGCATAGAAATGGAACAGGAAATTGAAAATAGAGCACTGAGGGAATTTGGGTGCTAATCCAAATCCACCAAAATCAGGTTCAAAAGCAGACATGTATTTGTGGACACACTTATTCCATGTTTCCTCTCCAGGTACAGATGGAGAACTTTCATTATCTACTTTTGATAAGTTTTGGAGGGCATCCATTATTGCAGCACCAGCCTGATTGAATTGCTCTTTGTTCTCTTTCCACTTTTTGGCAAGAGACAGAAGGATGGTTTTAAAGCCTGGACGGCCCCAGCGGTCTTCAGGGGGGAAATAAGTTCCTCCTGTCACTGGGAGCAAATCAGGTGTGAGGAAGACCGACATGGGCCACCCTCCACCACCAGTAGTAGCCATTACAAAGAGCATATAAATGTGGTCAATGTCAGGCCGCTCCTCACGGTCCACTTTAATGTTTATGTAGTGTTCATTCATAACTTTGGCAACATCTTCATTTTCAAATGATTCTTTTTCCATCACATGGCACCAATGGCAGGTGGAATAACCCACAGACAGAAAGATAAGTTTGTTTTCTTTTTTGGCCTTGTCTATGGCTTCTTGGCACCATGAGTACCATTGCACAGGGTTGTGAGCATGTTGAAGTAAATAAGGTGACTTTTCAGACACTAAAGCATTAGTATGTTTTGGCACTTCAATTGCATTGGCTTCAGTACTAGAGGTTGTCATTTTTATAATGTTGTCACTGAAACTCCTTGTAATTTGAGGAGATACCGCCGGTAACTGGTTATTCTGGCTAAATGATGAGATTCTGTAATATAAATAAATTATAGAATATTAATAGTTGGTGTGATTTAGAGATATTTGATAACTTTGTTAGGGGGGTACCTAGTTTAACACATTGACTCAAGTTTTCAAAGCATCCTAAGTCACTCCATATTCTATTCCTATTAAATATAGTAGCAATCCCTATATATAATCTTACCTATTATGTATAGGGGTATATCTTCTCTCCTCAATCATAATTAAGGTGGCTACAACAACCTTAGTGCCAAGGAAGGATACCTTACATAACTTTTTTTATTGTCAGTAGACCTAATTACATAATTTAAGTCAAGTGCCTTTCCCTTTTAGCATTTAAAAGTGCATAGAAGTGACAATCATATCATGTAAACAAAAACAAGGTCAATTAACTGTACATTGTGATATAAATAGCATTTGCAGCATAAGGTTTTTGTGTTCACTTTATTACGATTACGTTTTTAACTATTATAAAGTACCTTTTCGACAAGCTCAAATCACGATGAGCGCACACCGGGTTTGCCAAAATAGGCTCCTTGGTGGTGTTTTGATTCAAGTTTAGACTCTTCAGCTTGCTATCTCCCGTCGACAAACGTCGCAGCAACAACGCTGCTCGGCCGGTTGGCATAATAAAACGCGACAACAGCGATTATGGACCAAACAGCATAGATATGTAGATATAGATTTCTGTTATTAAACTTATATAATTTTGTTTTGATTCGACACGACACAACAAAAATACTCAATTACTCAAACGCAAAGAAAAATTTCGACATTTGAAGACGGTATTGCCTGGTAAAAAAACAAAATTATGCAAGGCTGCCAGTACTTAGCTATTTTTTAATTATTCGACCATGTTTCAGAAATTATACGAAATTAGATTGGATGTCAGGATACAAAATAGTGTGTAAAAAATCCTTATCATACAAGATTATTAAATTTACACACAAGATCATATGAAAATGAACAAAATTTTCCGTATCCAATTATACATGAGGGTCCAGTATACAAAGAGGATACAATCAGTTACCAAATTATACAATCTGGGCCATGTTTTATAAAGCTACAAGTTAAGATTTACAAGCGAAAGTCTCTTTCTAACATAAGGTGATAGAACGAGACTTCCTCTGGTAAATTGTTACTTGTAGCTTTATAAAACACGGCCCCGGCAGCCCTGAAATTATGACACATCACACCAGTGTTGCCAAGTAGGTAAAATATTTCTTATTTCATTCTAGATTTCAAATTGTGTTTTTAAAATTGGCAAACTTTCTAATGTCTAGTACACCTACCTTAAATCGTTTGTTTCTATTATTAAAGGGGAAACCCCTGAGAGTTAAGGTTAAACTTACTGAGAACTTGAGTATGTAGTAAGTATTTTGTTTTTAATAAGCTTGATTTTGGCACAAACAATACATTTAATAAATAGCTTTATAATACATAGGAATAATTATACTTACATACATTATGAATAAAAATAGTTTATTTTAATTTACCTATTCAAAAGTGATTTTACGCCTGAATTCACTTGAATCGAATTTAAATGCCTGTACCTACACAACTTTGCTATTGTAGCAACCAAGGCGTTCTGAAAATAAGCAGCTCATATTCATAAAGCTATAGATACAATAATAACAATAATTTACGTCTAATAATTATGCAATTGAATTTTAATGAAACAATTCCATATTTAGGAACAAAGCAAGGTTTTAAGAAAAATTAAAAATGTAAGTATAACTATACTTATATACTTACCTACTTTTATACTTACCTAGATAGGTACCAGATGAAAAAAAAAACGAATCAGAACAAGTGCCAGTTTTTTACAATTTAAATTAAGAGTAAGTAGGTTTAGGTAGGTAGGTAGTTTAGGTTATAAAAAGTACTTTCGAGTTTTACCAGCAAACACCAGATTATGTAGTTACTTATTAATTTTGCTTGTATGATCTTGTAAACTGTAAGTTTGGTATGCATACTTACCGAATAAGTACCTACTATAGAAATGTACCCACCAAAAAATAAGAATTATACTTAGCTTTAGCTACGAAACTTACTCAAAGAATACCTACTTACCTAATTAATTGTTAGGCTACTGACACACGAAATCGTTGGCAAAGCCTTAGTAGGAAGGTGGGTAATTCTACCTACCTTCCATTTACAGTGTTTACTAGGCTAAAAGTGCATGACATGAGGCCTTCGAGGCATTCAATCTGCACGTTCAAAGGGGCCTCTATATTTTATGCTTGCATTGCATTTCTACCTGCAACTTACGTTAACTCTTATCTAAGAGAAGAACAATGGCTCAATACCACTTTGTCACAATATGGACAAAGTTTACATTTGAAAAGCAGATCATCAAATTACGACTGTGGGTAAGTTATCAGACGATTTTCCCATTCAAGATCCACGCATGCGCTGAATCTAAGACGCCATTCTCACTTTCACTGCACCACAACGTGATATGTTTTGACGTATGTAACCGGCCAGTATAGTAATGTGTTCTTGACACGAACGTAGAACAATTTTCGGACATGAAACCCTGTGTGAACTTAGCCTTATGATAGTGAAGTGTTGTAGATTAATTGAGTCAGGTGAGTTATTTGTGGTTATGTTGGCATTAGGGGTTACCGTGGGATATTGAAGTAAACAATACAGTATCGCAATGTTAATTGTATAATAATATTATGTAGTTTTTGAATAGCTCTGCATCTCGATCATTCAGTATATTAAGTGGCAAATATGCCAGCTGAACGCTTTAAAAATATTTAATAATAGCAATCGCCGTTTTGGCCTTATAAATAACCGCTCATTAAGCATTACTATGTTGAACAGCAGAATCACCTTTTACAACCGTTTTCTGCAAACACCACACAATCGCACGTGCATGGTTAAGTGGGGAGGGACTGCCGGTTGCCAAGGTAACGGCAAGAGGGTTGAAGGTCCGGAGGGTTTTACTCCCCCAGCTGATTACCTATCTCGCTGGCCGGAAATTTTGCTTGTAATCATAATTTGACGCAATTAAGGGAAATGACAGCGGACAGGCAGACGCTCGCTACCTTAGGTATTGTTGATTTAATTCAAGAAGAACTACCCTATTGTTCATTTTATTAATTTATCACCACCGCATCGCCTGGGATACAATAAGTACATACCATACAAGAACTCTTTATTTAACACCAATAATAAACAAAACAGAAAAGGTACAAAGAAAATGCAAGGTAGCAATGGGATAATAAACTTAAAAGTACTAATTTTGTTACTTAGAACATAAACTTACTTAGTTTCCGCGGTACAGCATAAACAATTTCTACGCAGACGAAGTCGCGGGCAACAGCTAGTTATAATTCTGACGAATAGTTTTTATTTTCGCATCAAGGTCAAAAAACAACGCCCAAAAATGTTCTAATTCCGAGGATCCTAGTCCTACCCACCTTATCTATGCCCTGCTACTACATTATTCCTTGTTCGAGAATAATTGAGCAGCCCCGTGGCTTGGACACCTATAATGAATGGCTAACTCACTTTTACATATGGCGTTGTATATTTTACTCACTTCACAAATTGAGATGCCATTCTCCCTTAGTTTTATTTATTTCTATATTTATAGAGCAGTGGATTAAATTTGGCATGCTGTATGACGTTCTTAAAGTATTCCGCTTTTGTGTTTATAATCGAGAGATGTTGTTGTAGGATCTCATAGGTAGCTTAGAAGTACCTCGGGAAGATCGAGTAGAGTTGGTCACGTCTTTATTATTAGATATTGTTCTATAAAATATGAAATATTCTGATACTTACTTACTTAGGTTTTGACAGAAAAATAATGTTCAAATTATTTTTAACGTTTTTTCCTTTTGTTTCAGGTGTGCCACATTTACATTAAGAGAAATCAAAATATGTGCCTTATTCTCTTCCTCCCATAAATACTTCTAAAGTCCACTTATTAATTCTGTTACACGTAATCGAGAAGTTCAAATTTAACATACGTTACCCTCCAGAAATACGTTATATATAATTATCATCCCAAGTAGTATGTTTACATGTCCAATAAGTAGTATTTTATTTAAATTTGTATATCGCGATTGAAAAATTATCAAGACCACTACATTGGATTAGGGGCGTAAAATTGTGGCAAACTTATGAAAAAAGTGCTTTAAAAATCTTAGCTTAATTCTTTCCAAAATTTGATCACTCGTAAGGTCCAAATAGTGCGCGTGAATTCTCCTCCCTATAAAAAATCTTGTAAAAAGATTTTTGATTGTAGAAAACGTACCTACAAAAGTACGCTTTAATATTCGTACCTAGAAATGAACAGGGCTAGCACAATATAGTGTCTGCGTGGATGGTGTGTCCGCTATGTCGGTATGGGTGGGAAGCGGCCGGGGCGGCAGCACGGGCGTGCTCGCCCCGCCGGTCACCACAGCCCCTCTTCTCTCCACCAACACCTCGATGGAGTCCGGGATCGAGGCTGGAGTCCTGCCCACGGTCACGGGGTCGCTCGCGTCTGCCCGTGACTCGCTGGGCTCGGTGTCACGAGCAGCGGAGCCGCTGTACGACACAGATCATACCGATCTTGGGTCCGAGTTGGATGAGGCGGAGATCCGAAGGGAGTTGATGCATGATGTAAGTATGAATGCTAAGATCCTTGCTTTACATAACCCTATTTACATTTCGGCAAGAAAATTCGAAAAACCTTCAAGTACCTACTTCAGATTCTGTAGGCCGTGCACGAAATTTACGAAACCTGCGTAACGTTACGTTAAATCGAGAAACCTCATACTAAATTTAGTTCCAAATACGCTCACGGGCGGGCGCTGTTCCAAACGTCATACAAATTTCTCGATAACGTTTACTACCTACTCGATTACGTTACGCAGCTTTCGAATGTTCGTACTCGGGCCTATGCATAAAGTTAGCCTGCAAAATAAAAGAGAGCAATTTTATCACATAACTTCATGCAATTTTAATGTACTTAAAACACACTTTTTGTTTTCAGAAATGGCGGTTACTCTTCGATAGGGTGAGTATTTTTATGTAATAAACGGCTTGTTCTTGTTAAAAGTTAGGAACATTAGTAAATGACTTAGATAAAAATAACTAATATATTTATTTTTTCTTTAAGGCTTTACGACATTGATAGGTATTCAAATGTTTCTATATTTCATTAGACTTGCTTATAGCTGATTTAGTTTTTATTGTATGTAACGCAATAATGTCTATTTCGGTCACAGCAAGCGTTTTATGCCGTCCAAACTCATATTGTTTATGGTTCACCTTTATACTCAAGCCCGGTAGTTTAGGCAGTAAAATGTTAATAAGGACACAAACGGCTTTTTCTGATTTTAGATATACCAGCATTGATATTTTAGTATGTTCAGGTATGAGGCTTCTAAGGCACCAATGCTAATAAAGATAAAATCGTGAATTTAAAATCTTACGAGATTTTCGTTCGCCATAAAAATTCGGCTAACGCATGATAATTCATAAAAACTGTCGTTTATGATACAGAAACAAATTTCGGAGAATGTTTTTTCTTTTTTGACTGATTAAAATGTACAGAAGCAGGGTGTAAGAAGTTTTATAAGGAGATAAAGTCGGTGGATCAAAAAGAGGTACGGTCACGTCCCGGACATTTCAGATAATACAGGTTGGAGATAGGGGCGCTTAAGTTTTTTTTATTGTCTTTTCGGAAAATTATATTGTCATAGCGGCGGAGTGATCATGTGCGAAGTTATGGGAGTTAGGGGAAGGGGCGTGCTTCGAAAATGGATGACCTGCGAACGTGGGGATGGCAAGAGTTAACTTATTGTCAAAATATGATTCGTGTGTTAAAAAAACTTAAGTACTAGGTACCACCTTTTACCCACCCTAGCTAAGAAAATATTTTCTTTAGATTAAAGTCATCTTCAGTACCAATTGGCATTTAGAAGAGTTTTCAACCAGCAACGTTGCAAAGCAGATTTGAGAATGGTAGTAAACAGGGCAATTTACATAAATTGATCAAAATTCAGAATGAAGGACCACAGGGAGCTAATACATTTTCGTCTTTTCAAGCAGTTTCGCCAATGTAATCAATCAAATCAGTCATTGCCAAAATCTTTAAATACCTACTAACTACAGTAAAAAAAATGTTTTTATCCCTTTTTGTTTTTCTTAAATACAAATATTATCCTGGTACTGTATTCATGTTTTTTATTGCAGTTCGACCCTGAAGGCTTTGGCGAGATCCCGTGGCCAGATTTCGTACAGACTCTACAGAATCCTGATTTCAAGGCCCAAGTCCCGCCCCACAAACAAGAAGTAAGTACCTATGTTTACTAATATACCTATTTCATGAAAATACTGAAAAAAAATTCTAAAGCCTCTCTAACAACATTATAGAAGTCATTTAGTCAGATGGGAAGAAGTTAGAAAGATGCAGCAAACTGACCTAAAAATTTCCGCTTTATTGGACTTCCCGTGAGACGGTCATCAAATAACAGAAGCTAAAGTAAAGCGCTTTGTCTTTTCAGATTCTTTTGGACAAAGCGCAGAATGCAACAAGCGATTCCATAACATTTCAGGAGTTCGTCAACGTGGTAAGTCGAATATTTTTACAAACAAAAATTAAGTACCTACATCAAATTTGCGTTTGACAATATCTATCTCAGAGAACATTAATTTGCTGGATCTTAACTTCCGAGTCACAGGGCCTTTCGGACCACAAAATTACTGTACACTTTACAGCACAAATAATAATCGGAGTTTGTGATCCTATAAATAAAGATAGGCATTTATTATGGAATCACGGCGTATTTATATGTGTGGCGCGCCGGCGCGGCCGTCCTTTGCCCGCAGTGGGTTAGGGCATGTCCCACTGCGCCGCCTCCCACCGTACAAGACAACTAAATTAAGATCCAACGCCGATTACGCTCGAGTCGCGCGCGTCTGAGCACAGCTCTAGTCCCTAAAAACATTTCAACACGAATAATGTCCATTAAACCACCGCCTGGGACGTGACAAGGAAATCGAAACGCAAACGTAAAAGTTAAGCCCGAATGAAACTCGCGTCTCGGAGACCCTTCCCTTATCGGGTTCTTATTGTCGCCTCTCGAAAGACGATAAGGTCCGGTACGATTTATTAGGTGGACATTTTATTTTTGTACCGTAAAATATATATTATCTTAAATGCGTATTAACACTGAGCACCGTCGTTTATTAAAAACGATGAACTCTACTTTGTTTTGGAATTCGATAAGAGACTTAATTTCGGGATAAACGTACATTGATTGGGGATTGTTTTATTTTGTTTTTTTTTCCTTATATTAATTTTAATTAGGCAATGCATTGCTTTGACGACTTAAATTACTGCGCGTTTTTAACATTTTTCCAAAAAATAAAAAGTTAATTGAGTTAATTAATTCAAGGCTGAAGCCTGGATTTGTAAATGGTTAAAGTAAATAAATAAATTCGTACGTTAAAAGCAATAATTATGTGATATCAAGATTTTTTTACAGTGATGTAATTTAAAACAAAACACCGACACTTTATATGCCCGTGCTTACTTTACTGAGGACCAAAATAAACTCAATAAATCACCGATCGGTCATTTATTTTTATTATCATATTGACCTTCGTCGCGTTCAAAATAAAAATAATAATAAAGTAAATAAACTTAATCAAAATTTATGAGCTGTTTAAAATAATTAGACGATCATTAACCCTCATATATTAGTTTAATGTACGGAGCCGTCAAACCCGGGCATACCCTTCATTAATAATTCTTGATATGTATATTTTTACAAACATTTGCATAAAGGAATCTTAAGAAGCACTTCGCTGGGCGAACTAATGTGGGGCATGAAATATGGCGTGTCCTTTACTTTTATTAATTAAGTTATTAAGTGCCTACTTAAAGCGTCAACTTACATTTATTATCCTGCTGTTTAAAACATAATCTATATTGCGTTATCATCATTTCATGTTCCCCTATCTTAAATCATTTGATACGAATGCTTTGAGCGCTATATTGTCTTCAATTCGCTTCGGATACCTAAAAAATATTCAAAGGTAAATCTTACTTCTTAAAAACCTTTAGGTGTGTATAGTGTCAGCCTATGCCTAGTCTTTATACCGGTTGCCTAAGTCTTTTTTTGGTCATGTTATCAGGGACTTTACCTACTTGTTAATAATGATAAGTGCATAATAAGTTTTTTAAAACTGAAATATCGCAAGGAAACCATTTGCAGAGCTCCAAAGTAAAGCAAAACAGGTACTTACGTAAAGCCTATTTAGATATTAGAAAGCCTTCAAGCCTTGCTGGTCCTCGCTAGATATTAAAATTAAACCTGAAACTTTTTCAAAAAGGAAGATTTCTACAGACTGAAAATTTGCTCAAACGTTTATTAAAAAACTAAAGAAATCGACGTCATCAGTAGCGCTGCTAAAAAATTATCACTCAAATGCCGTACAATAGGCACGCATCGTCACCGTCCCACAATAGGTATTTAATCCTTCAACCTAAAAACGTTTTGCGTACAATTGTATGGATTGTCGTAAATCAAAATTAAATTCGATGTATAAGAGACAAGGGACAGTCGGGTCGTGGGCGTCCCTGACGCGGCATTCTTATGCTAATCCAAGCAGGCGCTCCACCGAACGGGGTGGGCCAAATTGTTATTTATATTGTCACCTCGCGCCTTTTTATACGGCCAAAGCACTGGCTGGCTTCATTGGGCGAGCGACGAGACCTGGCCGAATAGGCTTCAAAAATACCCGCGTGACAACTCGTTAAACAAATGAGCTAATATGAAGTAAGCGACGTCTCCCGACTCCGCGGTCTTGATGGGACGTGTATCTATAGTCAAGGGCAGCAATATGTATTCTCATCATCATCATCATCACCAGCCTTTTTTACGTCCCACTGCTGGGCACAGGCCTCCTCTCAGAATGAGAGGGCTTGGGCTATAGTTCCTACGCGGGCCTAGTGCGGATTGGGAACTTCACACACATCATTGAATTGCTTCGCAGGTGTGTGCATTTTGCATCCTCACGATGTTTTCCTTCACCGTAAAGCTCATGATAAATTACAAATGTAATTCCGCACATAAATTCCGAAAAACTCAGAGGTGCGAGCCGGGATTTGAACCCACGACACTCTGCTTGAGAGGCCATAGGTCAAACCACTGGGCTATCACGGCTTATGCATTCTATTCACACAAAACTATAAAAATATGTACCTACACATCAACCTTATTGCCGCAGTGACAAGGTATGTAACATATTTGTGAGACTTTGTGGTATATCGTGCAAGGTATAAGGATACGAGTAAAGCCAAAAAATTACGGCTAGTTCGAATTTTAGTTTAATAATAAAAAACTCAGTGAAAACTATTTTTTTTACAGCCGCCCACCGCTGCTGCAGGTAGTATGTTCTGTTCAAGGTTTTAATTATCGGCTGTAATTAAGTATATTCGTATGTTGAGTATAGTTACCTAATGAACCTCATCATATTTTAGTTTTCGCAGACTATGCGTACCTCAGTGCGTACGCTACCGTATGTATTTTAGTGATTTACTGTCTTTGAAAATTCTTTTGTGCTTTTGTGTAGTTCTAAATATTGAGCTACTTATAAACAGGCCGTTGTTACCAGGCCATTAGAAAACTCATTGCTCATACCCTAAGTGGTGCGAGCGATTGTGCAGGCCAGGAAAAACATTGTCATGCATTTGTTATGAAAATTCGTTTTTCCTAAGAACTCGTAAGCCGTGATTGATGTGGAGGGAATGACTGGAAAAGAACAGAAGCTTTTAGGTACTTTACAACATTTGTTCGGGAAAGCAATTTCCTCACAGGAAATTGGCTCTCTCCATTATGCTGATTTAGTCCCGAAGCATTTCGCTTAAGTTATTAGCTAAATGCTTTATTTGGGCTTTTGGATTTAATAAAAGTTCGTGGGTGAATGCGAAGGGTTAACGAACATTAATAATTATGAACGAAATTTCATTTAAAAAAATTGTAAATAGTGCATGAAACGTGTGTTTCCTGATGCAGGCGGCAGGGTCTGTCTCATTGTCAATAGGTACTAAAAATGTCACACGCTCGGTTCCCATTTAAATCTATAAACTCTTCCCTTCTATCTCGACATATATAGTTCTGTGATGTCCCGCACCTTCTATGATCTATGCTGGAAAGGCGTAGAACTAGGACCACCTATACTTAGAACATAAGTAACAGTTTCTTAATGAAAATGGTAAACACCCAATTTTGTTGTTTATTTTGCATGTGTCATAGATAATATGCAAATGTAACTGTAGTAGGTGATATTTTATTGGGAGTATTTTTTTGTAAGTTCGATGAATTAATCGTTAAGCTGTAAAGCCCGCTTATAGCTGTGATAGTGTCCGATAATTATCCTAGTTTTTCTTTTAAATTATTATGCACTTACCTACTTTTTTTTTGCATTTCCAAATACGACGGTTCCAAGTGCGAGTCGGACTCGCGCACCGAGGATTCCGTTCAAAGATTTTTCCGCTTTTCCCAAGTGTTTTAAGTTGTCCAGCGTTAGCAGAGCCCTGCTCCTAAGCAAAAGGTATGCAGTGTGGGTTCATTTTATATTGGTCTGGTTTTGTATACAAACAAAAATGTAAGATTTTGAGATTTTTTCTGAGTGGTTGTGCTGTAAGAGCTACCCTAAAAAGCATAATTTAATCCGGTTTAATCACCATATACCTATTTAAGTAATTTTATAATTAACTACTTAGTAACTAGTTAAGTAGCAAAATGCTAAAAGTTTTAAAAGCGTAATTAATGGTCGAAATACATAATGGACAAAATATAATGCATTTATATATCAGAAATTACATTTTCACAGGAATGTTATAATTATTAAATTAATATAACCTAACATAAACTTACCTAATTACGTTACCAACTTTAATTAGTTTATAGTTTAAGAGAAAATTGCGTCATGTATTTTGACCATTTTGCTTTTTAATCTATAAGTTATTTGATACGTAACCGTTTATTTACATGTTGAGTTTAGTCAGCAGCAGCGGAATGTTCCGGTGACCCCGGAATGGCAGCAGCTAAGTCATTACCTGTCTCGCGGCACAAAAACTTTTGACCGTCGCCGCAGTCCCTTAATCAATTTATGGGGCGCTAACTGGAACACGAAAAATGTATTAAAGCTCGCTGTGGGAACGACCCGGCCATAATACTAATATTAATGTGTTATTTCGAACGCGTACAACAATATTTAACACCAACCTCTGACCAAATCGATAAGAGTAAACTTTCTCATCCATCAGCTGCTGCGACATTCACGCTCGCCATTGTTTACTTTAGGTACAGCGTTTCAAATTCACGTATTGGGAACAAAAACAATTACTTAATAAAACACACCTCAATCAAAATTAATTGCTTTACGCATTAATCTCTTTATCTTCCCTCGACTACAAAACAACGTGTCCGTCCGTTCTCTAAGGTAATGGAAGCAATCATTCCAGATAAGATCCCTCTAATGTGAGAAAAGGTAGACGTTCGGGTCGGATCGTTAATTTAATTTGAAATAATAAAAGTTATATCCATCATTTATCACTTTCGACAAATTTATTTTTAAGTGTCTTTTTCGTCGTCCTTCTTATCTGTGACCGGCCAGTAGGGTGGGAGGCAAAAAAACAAAAAGGTTTGTTTTAAATAGGCGTAGGCGTGCTGTGAGGCGTCAGGCTTCCACGCGGGCGCGGTCTCGCCGCAGCACCCGTGTTCGCGAAACAACCAGACAATTCCAATAATTACTTAGCAGCTTATCTCTAACCCTGTCACCATGAGAAGGTACCAATAACCCTTCATTATTAATTGTTAGTAATAAACCAAAATTAAACGAAGCACCTCTGCACAGGGGCGGCGTGTATTCGTTAGCAGGTCCTGTCGCGGGGCGCATTCCATCGTCGAGTAGGTTTTCGTGTTCGGTCGGACTGTCCGTCCGTAACTCACGCGGTATCGGTGCCATCTAAATTGAGATTTTATTGACGATTACTGTTCTAGCGACGATATCGTTGCGATCTTGGCGCCAGAACCTGCCGCCTGCTCTTTGATCCCACCCTTGATGAAATCAAGTTAAAACAAAAACCCTCGCAGGGCACTTTCCATTTAATGGAATATTTTTAAAGCCGATGCGATGTAATAAATTAACATTAAACAAATAGCCATTAAAAGGATCATGATCCTGAAATATTTAAACGAGTATTTGTTGACATTGATCAGATCATTAATTTCTATATCGTCTATTGTCTCGGGGTATAACACAATGCGTGGCATTTTAGAAGGCCCGACGTAAGTATTTGATTTTTAGTCCCTTTTTTCCTCGGAATGTCATTTGCCATTCTTAAATCTACATTATCATACAAAGCGTAGTCCATTAAACATAACAACTCAATCAAAACATTGTTGATTGATTCTTACCATAGCTCCATACATACTACAGTCGAGGGCAAAGAACCACAATTACTCTTAAAATAGCAAGGTTATCTGTATGCCTCTAACGGTATGTTATAGACAATTTATCTGTCAATTAATTAAAATCAGTTGTTCCAAAAGAAAAAAATACTAGATTGATAAGTACTTACTTTGTGTTACCTGCACGCGGGATATTCTTACAGCTGTCAACCAATGGGCATGTTGTTTATTAAGCTTCTGATGCGTGCTGCGGGATATTGCTCCGTTCTTCCACTAAAGCATGTTTTTAGTTTCAAAGTCTCGAAGGGTGCGTTTCGATTCCTTTTACGCACCTACCAAGTTCATCCCAAACGTGCTAGATCGGGTTGAGATCCAGGGTTCTCACTGGCCACACCATGTAATGTATGCCAACATCTTTAAAATACTCAATTAGAAATCCGGCTGTAGCGATTTCCTAGCACCATAACGCAACGTGTTCGCCGCGAGCGATATAAGCATAAAGCACTCGCTCGCAAATCGCTAGTGTGATAAGACTCTAACAGAGCCGTAAGTCGCCGATTTCACAGCATGGTAGTAAAAAGCAGCAATCGAGCAGTGTACATCTCGTTCTGCCGGTCCCTGGTCTCCTTATGTTCAGCGTTTAGCCCAGTTCTCGGAAATGTTGCATGACCCGCTGCTCAATAGAAAGATTATACACCGCTATTACACTCTTTTTTTGAAAAGTGACTTAAATTGTTAATTATTGTTCTTTTAGACCGTAAAAAATATTGTGTTTTTTGGGACTTAAAACACCATATTTTTTATATAAATTGTGATATGAGAACTCTAGCCTATTGTTCATGCTGTACTTCGCTGACGTATGCCTTCCACTAACATCCTTCTAGTGTTAATAATTTTCGCAAGACCCGCAACAGATAACTCACCTTCTGACCTTTTATTCCGGCAGAGACCTATAATGAAAAAGAAAAACATGCACATCAACGTATTGACAATTGTAAATAGACTTCAGCAAGTAAATCAACAATAACAACAACTATACTAACTGTTAATTTTCTGAAACAAACATCAACTTAGTTTGAAAGTAATAAAATAAATCAAATCAAAAACGAACTGTTCAAAAATCACTCAAGAATTGTCTTGAACTCACAAAAAAAGCATCCCTCCGTTCCAATGTCCTGATGGTAGAGGGATTAATGATGTCGAACTCTACTACTGCAAAACAAGTAATTTGGCTGTAGTGGGATAGTTCGGTCTACCTGTCTTGTTCACACGTTAGCTTTCTTTAAAGGATGTAATGATAGAATATAAGAACGAAGGTGCATTTTTAGCCTAGAGGTTAAGGATGTAGAGGGGCAGGCAGGTCACCTCCGTAGCGAATCGACGGCGAGGGTAGGACGATCAAGTAATCGCTACACTTTTTTCTAAGACCACACCGAAGCAAATTTATAGCAATTTCACGCCCGGCAAGTTCACACGCACCTGCCCTTTCGACACGTTTGTTCACGTTTTGGATGAAAGGGTTAATTGTGAAATATATGTATTTTTTTTATTATCAACAAATGGAAACGAAATTTACTTCCTATTGTTTTAATGTGTCAATATAAGCCCACTTGTGGCGCTCCAATAAAATGATCTTCTGAATTTTCTGAACTTCAGATCATTTGGTTTTATTCGTGACATCAAAGGAAACAATAAAAGATCAACCCAGAGATTACAAAGATTACTCATAATTAGATACATTTATACATGTACATCATAATAGATAAGTCAATGTTAACGACATTCGCATTGTTGCGCCGGTGAATGAACTGGTACGAATATGTGGAGGTGTTGATCGTAAACGTTCCAAAACGGGCCCCCTTGTGATGCCATGCTCAGTGACATCACCCAGCAACAAACTGCTCCAAATAGGACTCAAGAACTAACTAACGAAAAAGGACAAAACGTTTCAGCAGTTAGCCGAGAGCAAGCCGCCGCGGAATGCAGTTATAGGCAAGCTCGTTTGCGTTGTCGAAATGAATAAAATGAATATGAGAGAACAGAAGTTGAGCGGCGCGTATAAATTAGCAGATAATCGGCCGACATCACCTGTCGGTGCCCACGCGCGCGACCGCCTGCGCCCGCGCGGCGCTTGATTTACGACGCAATCTCTGTTGCTATGATATTGAAAGCACGTGTCTACTATCTCCCGTCGACGCTAAAATAAATAAATTGATTATCCCAACGAGGAAAGTTTCAAGAGCCTATTAAGGTGCCACTTTCCGATCGGTATTTACAAAACTGTATCCTGTAAGTTGTCGGCACGTGCTGCGGGTGCCCGTGAAATCGTTCGCGCCCGATGGGAGATAAGACAAGGGCGATGCCAGACGCCTTTCGGGCTAAATATTTACAGTGCGACTGCGAGGAAACATAAATAGCGTACGTCCGACAGTATTCGTTAGCGCGTTAATTGGATTCGTCATGCTGCCCGCGGCGGCAGCGCCGGGCGCCAACAGCCACAGCCCTGTGGACAATCGTAGCTCCGAAATGCATACAGAGGTGGGCTTCATACACATTGGGATTTTTTTGCTGAATGGAGTAGCAGTAGTAGTGGCCTGCCGTGGCGAAGGTCGCAGGTATAAATTCCGTCATGGGTTGTATGATGAGATGAGCACTACGTATTCGTATTCAAATTATTATAAGTATTGGTTTTTGTATGTTTGCTGTCATCGTATATCTCGTTTGGCCCTGCAAAAAACACTTGTCAAAATGAACACTTTATTCACAAAAAATAACTACAATAAAGGCTAGGTCGCGTCTTTTTATTAATATTATCTGAATTCGAAGACTGAATCACTTGTTTTACAAAGTAAGCTTGGAGTCATTCATGCATGAATCTGTGGAAACGACCCATTTCATTTAATTTTATAAGAACAAACAAACTATGGAAGCTATTCCAATGGCATGGCAGGATAATGATAGGCAAGGAAAATGAGAAAGTAACAATGAGAATGCTCACAAGCGCGAATTATACTTACCATAGATAGGCATGCTCAGGAGAACAACTTCAAAGTAAACCTGGCCGATGGTGGATGGTTGCATTCTAGGTAATTTTGTATCTAGATAGCTCACAAATAAAGTTGGTATTATAAAGAAAAGAGAATTTGGTATTGGTATTGTATAAACGACTCTACTTGAATGCTATTAAAGTAAGAAATTAGACTAGGCAGGCTCATCTGTCGTCGGCCTCTGATTACCTGTGCTTGAACAGGGTAAACGCCCCCAATGCCGCCTGTTCTGGACTTCATGTCCAGATAATAACATGTCGCAACCAGCAATTATCACGGCGTTCTCAGCGCCAATTAATAGGGGAATCGAACCCCGACCCCTAACTCCTAACACGAGATTACTAGAAAATAATAGGCAATAAGCACAGCGGAAGACACTTATTTCACGCACAGTAGTTTTGCCAATGCTCAATTATATCAATAAGGCGGTCGACAGCGAGTTATTAATTAGGAAATTCATTTGAGAGAAAGCGGTTAATCTTTTTGAATTAATCAGCGTTTTAGGTTATTGTTATAAAATGTACGCTTAAAGTGGTATAATTTCATGGCGGATGAGCAGAGGCAATTAGTCACTGCGACGTGAGTGGAGTGAGAGGAGAGATAAGGATCTGGGACGGCGCTGGGAGCTGGCTCTGGGCCCGCTGCATGATATAAATATGATACAAGCGAAAAAAATATAAAAATATTGTTTATTTGACCTAATACTATAAAATTAATTACGCCGATTAGAATCTTATAAGAAAACTTTCAGTTTCAATGTTTTTGTAAGCGTATGATTTCATTTAGGAAGGCAGGAACTGTTGTATCAAATGCATTTGAATACAAAGAGAGAGATGGGGAGAATAATTTCATGTCGATAAAAATGTTACCTATAACAACCTGTACCATATATCTTTGCACTACATTATTTCTGCCGCTTTTCAAGGGGAAGGTGAAATCTATGCTCAAATCAAAAAAGCTTGCATTTACAAAGTCATATCTAAACCTAACTCTCACACAAATACCAAAAACACATACACAATCAACAGTCCCGGTGTAAAATGCACATCAGAGTTAAATTTCGGCAAAGGGGAAATCTCCTTTTGTTATCCTTTGTGGAACCAAGGGTGTTACTGCAAATTGGCTGTTAACCTGAATAAATATTTTTTTCTTTAGTTACAGACCACATTTTGTAGGAAGCGCTCTTGTAGAATAAGTAATTTGTAGTAACAGTCGTACCTTTATGCAACAGGCCCTGCGCGCACGCAGCGCGACGCCGCTCTTCTCACGCCACCGCTACCGCTACTGCTGGGTGCTCTAACATAACTGTATCAAATTATCCTACAGTGAATAGTTATCACCTGTGAATAATAAATCTACGAAAATTAAAAAAAAAACATAGTTCATTTTCAGGACCGAGATGTTTCAAAAAATCTTATTTTTGAAAGGAAAGACTTACATAAAAAACGAAATGGTATAGTAATTTGTTATTCTTAATACTTACTTCTAGACGTACAGAGATTGTATATAATTGCTATGCAGTTGCTAAAAGGACATTAAAGTAGCAGTAATTGCACCAAATAGTAGTTTAGTTTGTACTACTATTTAGTCGCTGTTGATTTCTCTATGGTGATAATTGATTAGAATACGACAAATGTGTTTTCGCAAAATCGATAGAGTTACTAAAAATCAATACAAGCATGCAAAATTTTGCAACATCTTAACTTTAAACATTAACCAACAGAACAGTGGCCTAAACGTCATGTCTCATAAGTATCAAATTACCTTAATCCAATCTAAAGTGTTAAGCAGCCATTTCCTATCAATATTAACATGCAAACGTACAGTCGAACAAGGAAATCCTTTATTAATTTTGTTAAGTTAAATTTAACTTTTACAGATTAACTTTATACTAACTCCGGAACTACAGAACGCCATCTTGTTCACCATCTCTTTCTGCCAAACTGTGCCCTAAGCACGACTTGTCGAATCCTGCGTGACGTAAACTCGAATAGTAAACTATAACGAGTTTGTATGACGTTTGGAACAGCGCCCGCCCGTGAGCGTATTTGGAACTAAAATGTTGTATGAGATTTCTCGATCTCGATACGATAACCGTAACGTAACGCAGGATTCGACAAGTCGTGCTTAGGGCACTGTACAAGATGACGGTAGATAGAGCTGTGCCCTAAGCACGACTTGTCGAATCCTGCGTTACGTAAAGTCGAATAGTAAACTATAACGAGTTTGTATGGCGTTTGGAACAGCGCCCGCCCGTGAGCGTATTTGGAACTAAAATTTAGTATGAGATTTCTCGATCTCGATACGATAACCGTAACGTAACGCAGGATTCGACAAGTCGTGCTTAGGGCACTGGTAAATGTGATGGCTATTGCGTCATTAGACAATAAACCTCAGGTTACATGACCGTAACAGCAATCACTGACAATCATTAATTAGTGTTATTTTGTAAGAGTGTCACTTTTCTGTACTAAATGACAACCGATTTAGATACTTCAACACTGAAACAGTTATTAATAATCTTAGATAGTAACACGCCAGAGGATTCGCGGGGTCATTGCATCCAATATAATATTTATGCTGATGCCATAGCAAATTTGGTGGTAAACTAAACCCCTGGTTAACTACTTACATGGTGGACTATACATAAGCCCCCGGTAATACAGACGTGCGTGTTTGACTAGTGCGTTAGCAACGCTGCGCCGGCGCCGCCCTCGCCTTTCTCACGCCCACGACGACGCTGCCTTTCTTCTTTATTGCTCACTATTCACTATATTATTGCTTTGTTCTAAATACAGAATATTATGAATCACTTGGACGCGAGGCCGGGAATTTTAATAAGTTTAAGTTCGTTCCCATCGGGGTCGTCTGTCCATAAGCCTGACTTAATAAAAACTGCTTGTACCTAAATAACTCAAAACTTCTTTAATAAACGTTTATCAGTAGTTTTTTTAGAAAAAAAATGTAACCGACCCAATGCAAAATGCATTATATATGCCGTTTTCAAGTTCACGATTTTGAAAGAAAACGAGAGGTTATTATCTGGTGATTTCATGCCGCAAAAAAACTAATTGACTGAATTCATCTTTCAGCTTCAACATACGCACCTACTTAAGTACTTATTCCCACTATCCTTATTCTTCATCGAATCGGAACTAAGCGCATTTCCTCGCCACACAAGAAGCCCCATTCTACTTTACCCTGTTACCGAGAAATTGTCGGAAATAGCACAGACGGCCGGACATAATACTTAATTGTGAACCACAAGCGATGTTTACCTTGCATTAGTCGCGCTACAGAAATACGTGGCCTTTGTCAACTGCGAATACAAAATGGATTTGTAAAGGATTCAGCGCTAAATACCGATCGGAAAGCATAAGCTGCTGACATTAAGACTGTTTGAATTCTTTGGTACAGCACAAGAGAGCCAAGATTTATCTACAGCATCATCAGCGAAGGCACCTGCGTCAGGGGAGGTCACTTTTGGCGGCTCATCCTCTCCTAAAGATATTTCAACACCTTACAATCTTACTTTTTGCAGTTTCTTTTTGTTCGCGTCAACTGTGTGCATCTCTTAATTCAATTCAGTTATCGTAACTTTATCGTGCTATGAAAGGATGCGGTGGGTAGCTTAGTGCATTGTTCGCTCTAACAGAAGCGATATAGACAAATAGCTGCCTGTAATTGTTAATTCCGTTGACCAAAAACTAATTGAAACTCATACAACGCGTAAACCATTGCCAACGCGACATCATTCGGTCGGTTTCATATGAAACCGATTTGTCAGCCTTATTAAGCCCAAGTAATGCTCACATATTACTGTTAATTCGGCTTAAACAAATGCCGCTCGCCTTTATAGAACCGCACATCCTGATCAACAGTATGCACCTAATAATACACGTAGATAACGTGACATCACGTCTCCGAGTCGTCTCGTGTTCCCTCATGTGGGTAGACAATAGGTTACGGTGGACGTGGGCCGATGCCAAAACTTGAGCCTACGCGGTCACACTGCCTTGACCCCGACTTTATGTCATAGTTTTTTCATCCTATAAAGCACCATTTTGATAAAGCCAGCGTCTGGTCTTAAATACATATCGTCCAATCCAACGATCTTTTTTGGCTGGAATCCAATACTTCAATATAAGATGCGCGATCGATTGTGCTTCCTTCCTTGTTCCTCTAAGAATTGCTGTCATATCTCGAGGACGCCTTACTTAGTGAAAGTGTGGCGTACCTATTTAATTACGTGGCTTGAGATGGGATGGGCTTAAGTTATAAAGTTATAGATATCTATGTATGGGTGCTTTCTTCTTTATTTCTTCGTCCTTGCCAAAATGTGCACGCAATGCGACGCAATGCAAATGTCTACTAATCGTAAATTAGATGAACGCTGTTATTTCTGTTAATTTGGTAAGCACTTTGATGGACAATAATCTTAAATGTCTTGTGTAAAATAAGGATTTTATACAAAAATTTACTGTTTAGTATCATATGTATAAGCCATTAATGACTGTCGATGTATAATTATGAGGACCACTTTCCTTACTTGGTTTGCGCCAAATATGACTGTGGCCATTTTGTTAGCATTAATTGAATAGTCTGTGAATTAATGCTTTGCGAAACGATAAAGTTTAGCTAAGCGGTACTTGCTGAGAATATCCAGGGTTTTAACATATTTAAGTTTTGCGGTTGTTGAGGGACGTTAGTTACTCTTATTAGGCACTGGACGGGCATGTCAATCACCAGTTACCAGTCTTGATTCCCCGAAATATTTAAGACTTTAACAGCAAAGGTATCCTATAAGAACAATTTTTATTGCCTCGACAATTTTGCTATTTCGTTAAAAATATTTGCTCTTTATTATTATATCTTTAGGTGTATAACTAGCCATAAGCTAAGTTAATACTTTTATAGCTAACTGCCCCAGTTGAGGCGTTAATTAACGTGACCAAAAGGGTTATATTTTTGGAAAACGTTTGCTAGTATTATATGAAATATTAAATACGTCTCTGCGTGCGACAGTTAATCCATTACAAAATTTAAGCCAGATTTATTAATAGGCCCCTAACAAATGACGTATGCGGCCCAACAAGCCAACAAGTGTAATTCTGGAAGTGTCAAATTATTATAATAATGTTGGAATGCGACGCGGCGGGCGCCCCCCGGAGGCTTTGGCGGCGCCCCCTGCCGGCCTGTCCTGGTAACACCTGAAAACTAGTGTGACCATAACATACGACTAATTTTGGAACACTTCGTGCAAACAGATTTAAATAAGATCCGAGGAAAGTTACAGTTGAAGCAGTAATGGATTTTCATAATATAATAACTTCATTCCCAGTGTCTGTTGAGATGCTTGTAGCATGCAACTGCAACCAAACTAAACTGTGAGTACTGGGCAATTTTCACAACGGTTAGAAAACGCATGTGACTTTCTCAGAACTTCATCTTGTGGCCAGAAATCTTTGAACCTACTTAAACGCACCTATACGCTCCACAGAATTTACAACACCCCCGCCGACTTTTACTCGTTAACATCAGAAACATATAAAAGAAGTAAAAAACGAGGCAAGTGTCGAGATTCACGTCTTAATAAGGTGGGTCCGTACCGTGCGGCGCGCCGGTGGCCGTGATTTATCACTGCCCGTTGGACAAATAAAGGGCCCTAGTTTCCCGTATTACCGGTCGGTAATTTTCTACCTATAATTATATCTCTTTTTGGTGACCCTCGGTAATTTACAAAGGCCAAATATTTCAGGCGTATGGCTTTCATGAGTTGGTAGTATGTCTAGTTAGACATTATTTTTTAAATTTCTTGCTTTAGTTATTTTATGCCTAGATGTGTTCTACAAATTGTAAAAAAATTATAAGCAAAAACCTTCCAAGTAAATTGATTTTAAGTATCCAAGAATTTTTGTACATCACTGGCTTGGCTATAGGTTTTCCCACTATATCTATCTGTATCAGCCGACACGTTTCTAATGAAGTCATCAATGTAAAAAATCGATTCGTCGACGGTCAATCGATGTGGTCTACCGCCGCGAGTGACAGGTGCAGTCGATACGCTCTCGATCGGTAGCGTCTGTCGATGGATCGATTATACACGAATAATCGCCGATACTTGCGTCTTCAAACGCTACCGTGACTCGTCACGTTAAATAAAGGTGGATCTAGAAGTCGTGCGGAAAGGGATTTGTCTCGTACGTCAGATGTATAAAAACGACTGTGTGAACTCGAACATTTACCAACTTTTTATTTGTCGTCTACACATAATAATCTAGGCTAATAATAAGCCGTGGTTTTTTGCGAAACATAGCCTACGAAGAATACTTTTTTCACTGATTTTGTAGACACTTTTTGAGTTCTTCTATTACACGCCCAACTTCATAGCGATTGTAGAGTCGTACGAGTGGCGTATACCATTGATTGAAAATCACTCTCACTGTTAGCATTTAATGCTAACTAAAATATGACTCGAGTTGAATTGTGTAATTGATTTAGTTTTGTTTAATGTCTCTATCGCCTAAATTTATTATTAACTTAGCTAGCATGCAGAATATGGCTGGCATAAAGAGTATATAAATTAAGTTGAACAACTTATTCACGACGCATCAGCATGCAATGCGAAAGCTCTCGGCTCTCGTATAAATCACAAAATCACAGGCAGGTAGCACTGGTAGTGAGGGGACACCTTTTTTTTTAAATTATCGACATGAAAATGATATAAACATTTAAGAATTATGCAATGAAGAGCAGTTATTCATTTTAGGTGTGACAGGATAGTGTCTTTCTACTTTGCATCAATTTCTGCTATTAGATACATTTCGAGCTAGCAACGATTTTACCGTCTTCGTGGTTCTATTAATTTGGCTACAACTCTGAAACTGCCTTGGTCCTTCGTCCATCGTCTCTCTTTATCAAGAATCCCGCCGATCATCGCTTGATGTTGATGTTATCAATTGATATTTGGACATCTCTATTTTCTGATGTAGCCTAGAAATAAGTTAGCGCGCCGTATAATTCCATCGAATAATAAAGGTCGAACTCTGTGAGCTTATTGTAAATAAGTATCGATAATCCTCACACCTCTTCTGCCGTAAGCTCCATTTATAATTTATAATAAGTTAATTTTTGACAAGGCCCTTAAACCGCTTACCGCTAACAAGGTGGTCCGGCGGTGTCGCATCTTGATCTGCGCCTTAATAATACGTTGTAAGGTCACCAGCATCTGTATCACCACCTTTTCTTTCTTTTAACAATGGTAATCCTAAGTGTTTTGTTTTTGATCCACCGCGTATAGATTGCACATTGTCCTCGCCATTTTATCAGTTCATACACAAAGATTTTATATTCGCGTTAGGGCCTTTCCTATACAAAAAACGGTAAATCAATCAGACAAATAAAAAGAAGAAACTGCATTCATGAAACATTTATGAACATGCGATTACGGGTGAGTTCGCATTTCCTCTTACGATTCCCGTATTTCTTTGTCCTGCAGACCTGCACTTGATGTACGCCCGGGATTAAATGGACATTCCTTCTGTAGAGTAAGTTAGGTACGTGTTGCGTTGATTGCCATTTAGATGTTAGCAGAGTATCGCTGGTGCTATTCCCGTCTTGTCCCGGGATAGTGGTTCTGGGAATGCGGCGGAAGTCCCGTCGGAGTCCCGCGAGCCGCCTCCTTATTAATGGCCTGTTTAGACGGGCTCCTTTGTTACTCCCTGCGCACGTCCTGCCACTTCAATACTCAATCTTTTAACAAGTTCGTCTTACTCAGGTCGCCGTCCAATGCTTCTTTTGTTTTAACTTAAAATGCTTGAGTTCTTACAAGCAGTGAAATGTGAAGGGTGTAATGAAATTATTCCTCTTTGAAAACAATAGCGTTAAGGTGTGCTTCGCCATCCTCATTCTCAGTTTCGTCTAGTTTAAATTGACGTATCCTGTTGTCCGATTTCCTGGCGTTAATCTCGTGTATCGTGTGTTTAAATTAGTCACACACGACTCGACTCCTGCTTTGATGTTTTTAGTGATTCAATGTGTTTTGAACGGGGTATTTTCGAGATTTATATCGATACTGTTTCGATGGATTGTTTGTTTTCTTTGTGCCTTCTGTTGGTTATAAAAATACTTGAATCGGAGTTAGAGCGATCTGGATGTCGTGAGTCAATTCTGCAAATGAAGACAACTTTGTAGAGTTTGGACGTTAAATATACGTAGCTGTATTTGATGATAAGTGTAACAAAATCTACTTGATAGATTAATAATAAAACGTAATGAAGGACTGCGTATGTGTTTAAGTTTTCAAAGATTCCCGTGCGTTCTTGATTAAGCTGAGCCTGAAAATACAAAGTTCACGAGGGCGCGACGACGACGACGTCCGACCTTGGCGCTGTCATCGAATCGGACGCCGCGTAAGTAAGACCCTAACAAAACCAATGCGAGATAAGTAGATACTACGATTAAGAGTATTTAGAAAACATGTTATAGGAAGTGGAAATCTCCAGTTTTCATGTAAATAATCAATAAATTAAGGAACAACAACAAACAAACAGGTACCCATTTATCTTAACTGAAATAAGGTAAATATCCCTATGCCTTACACGATACTGTCCCAATAGTAGAGATTTAATCTTTACTAAAATACTATATCTAATATCTCGTCGTTTTGGGCGCGTCATTTTGCGTCCATGGTCTCGAAGGGAAGGGGTGATAGGGGGTAAGTCCCGAGTATCATAATAATGTGTGACAATCGCGAAAGTTTAAATAAATACTTTTAATCTTAATTCATAGCAATTAAAGTGTCAAGTAAGGTATCAGTTATTGGAAATAATGTGTCTAACATAGGGACGTTACCTTTCATATATTATGTTGGACAATTGCGCTTGGTACCTTAATACCCACTCGTATCCACAGACCGGCTAACCGACCCACTGCTACTTACTGATACATTCTTCCATCGCAATACGTACATCAGTAAACAACCTCCATGTTATTCCCCATACTTATATGTATATTATGTACCTATGCTAAGTATCGCAACTCGATAACCGTCGGCCGCGCAAGTGCCGGCGCGTGCGTCGCCGGCGCCCGCGCCGCAATCACGATCATTGCCCATTCACTCACCCACGTGCTTCCGATATTGGGGTTACGAGCGACTTAATACATCGTGTTGTATCGGTGAAATATTCGATACTGGAATTGAATTTTATTGAAATTGTTCCATCTGTCTCTTCGTAGACATACACTTAGACATATACTTAGAGTCTGTTTACCATCTAGCAGTAGGAACCATTATTACTGTTCTGTTACTTTTTTCTGGTCTCATAATAGCACTATGCTTATACGTACACTGATATTATGGTTACTATTATATTTATTTAGGTATGATGAAAGAAGGCAGAGCAGAGGATATGCACATCGCATGACCATAGAAGATCAGCTGGTCTTACTTAAGTGTTAAATTATCCAATAAAAATATACGTAATTATCTGAAAAAGTTTGTAATTAAATTAGCCAGCATTACCTTATTTAAAAAAAGTACCCGCAAGTGTTTTAGTCGACCTAACAGTACCTCTGTCCCGCCTTGAGTGTTGTGGATACGTCGTTGGGGGCCTGTTTGGCAATTACCTGAATCAATGTGCACGCGTATCAGATATGAGACGACACTTCGTGGTACATCTACCAAGACTGTCTAAGTGCCTCCTCCTATGGGACGGGGTCAGTTGCATCAGATTTTGATTAGATGGTTATTTTCGTTATGTTGTGTCGAGTTCCAAAATAGGTAGACCAGGTTATCAACTCTAATTATTCTCTGTGAGCACGTAAAAACCGAGTCAAAATATCTACAGTGTTATTCATCAAAGTCGTGCCTATATTAATGAAAACAACACCAAAACAAAGAACACAAAGCCTCTAAACTAATTTAACTATTATGCTCAAACAACACGTGGGTCCTACAAATAAATAAAACAAATAGTAAATTTCATTTATTTTCGATGCGTTGCTTACCGCAACCGACTAGAGTAGATGATTGCTCAATTACCAGGACCTCCTTAGTAGAAGCATTAACAGCAATCTCGAATTTGAACGTGTTTTCAACTTTACGACGGTGAAAATAAATGCTTTTATTGTAATGTTGCTTCGATAATCTTAGTCGGCTTTACACAAAAGGTGGCTTCGAGTCCGCGCCTTGTCATTAGGGCACAATCAAACATTATGTTTAGGATCGCCGACAGCTTAACCGGGGTTTTTCATCCATTTCATAATTTGTTATTTCGGATTATAGGAAGCGTGCCGCGTCGCGGGACAAAGTAAATACTGGCAGCGCTGCCGGCGATCGACAAATGACGGCCGTCGCCGCGTCCCGCTCGTAATTAAAAAAACACTTTTGTTTTTGCTGTTTCCACTCAACCAGCGTATCCCTGTTGTGCAAATTGCAATGTGACGACTTAGTGCATGTTGATAAATAAGTAGGTAGTAGGTCCCAAAAACTACTTTTGTTGACATTTGGCTCATGTCGTCGTCACCTATTTCCTCAGCAATAGACAACAAAGCGTAATTAGTGGAAGTTCGGCTTCAGTTTGAATCGCTACAGCAATTGAGTAGTATATACGTACGAGCGTGTGAGTGCGTTACAGTTTTACGGTAAAATACGGTAAATGATAATGCAACTTGTTAGTTCCACCACATGCCGGACCACTCGCTTCGTTTCACGTAACGTCACGGTTGACGACACTACGGCTGTTTGTTTCCCTTTTTTAAACCGCTGCTTTAAATAATCCAGAACTGCAATGTTTAATGCAAGTGGTGATATAGATATCAGTTTTTATACTTTGACGATCTGAATAAAATAAATCGGCGAACATTTTTACCAACATGCCGCAGTCATGGCGGGAGGAAAGTCGATGACAGACTTTTATTAGGCACCAGTGTAAGATAGAGCACTGCACTGCAGAGGGATAGAAGCTGCTAGTAAGATAGAGGTAATTGTCGCTCTACTATTTATCTAATTTCGAAACGAACTTTTCAGACTGTTCACGCCAATGTTTAAAATGGCTCTGGTGCTAATTTAAGGAAATACGTCATTATTATGTATTTCCTAACCAACCTTTTAAACTGATTTACCGATCCAACACACCGTTAAAGAGATTTACGTATTAACATTACCTCAATTTCCATTATCATATCGCTGACGAAAATTTTATGACATCGCCACAAAGAAATTTAGCATTAGTTACTTTATGAACACTCCAGTGGAGGCCATTGTGCCACCTTCATTCTTATCATTATGGGTAACGCAATAAATACTATTTCGCGAACATAATGCAGAGTATTCAGCCATTTTTCTCTCCATTTGTCACGCTGCGATTACGAATCAGTGACGTGTTGAAAATGAGATAAAGGATTGAGGATGATGATGGTAGTAAATAAAAACATTAACTGCACTACCTGAGGCCTTTGCAAATACAGAAGTCTTGGCAAAAGGCCTTCGAGTTACGTTCAAAAGTTTTATCACTCTGCCTACTTAGCTAACTGTACGAGGTGTAGTGTAACCTGAAACACGGACAAATAATTAATCGTGGTTTTAAGTAGATAAATCTTAATTGCTTATATATACTCACCTTACTTACTTTGTACCTTTAATACATACATGGAGCTACAAATATTTTTGTTAACCCTCAAGTCCCTCTTCGACCTATTCAAACAAGATGTTAACATTTGCCTTGACAAGAGGCTTCGTTGGCGTGTTACCCAATTGGCCGCAAGCAGCTGATGCGTTCCGACAGTTATTGCTTTAAAATTACGAATTTGTAAACATTAGTAAATCACAATAGCGCAACACAAAGAGACCCGGATCTAGTCTCTACCTGCGGCTTCCGAATCCGCGTGCAAAAAACGCAAAATTGATTCAATGGGACAGCACAAAAAGCATTATATTGTGCCCCATATTTAAAGATGCCGATACGAATCGACAAATAAGGTTATATCGTTTGGAAAAAAATGAGGATTATTGGTTTGAGAGCGCAGTCGTGGCACTGTTGCGATCAATTGGAGAAAAAAGTTTCTATTCTATAGCACGTTTGCTTACCAATGTAGGATGTGCTTACCAATGCAGCTCATCCGTGGCCCCAATACCTTTTGATTGACTATCGACCCGATTATCGTAGTTCCAGGAATGTGGGTCAGTGTTAGATCACTCGAGACAAGCATGGCAGGATGGAGGTAATAAGTGTGTCCTGTGGAAGCTAAGTGCTAACTGCCGCGATGACGCGCGCTGCAAATGGACTGGGGATAATTAGCTGTCAGATCAAAGCTGCGTTTAATATGACCACTGACAACAGTGGTCGCGTAAAAAACGATAATACAACCATGGCGTAAGTTTTAACATGAAACTACCGTGCGACTCAAACACAACGAAAAAAACGGATTACTCACGTATACAAAACATAGTAAAGCAACTGCATAACTAGCTCCAATGGACAAACAAGTTCGATATTCGTGATAAAACATACTTAACTAGCTTATGCCCCGCGGCTTTGCCCCCGTGAAATATTTCAAAATGGGCTAGTTCCCTATCCCGTGGGAATTTCGAAAAATCCCTTCTTAGTGCGCCTCTAGAATAGGTACTCAAGGTGTAAGTTTGCCAAATTTCAAGTCTCTAGGTCCAGTAGTTTAGGCTGTGCGTTGTCTGTCAGTGAGTCAGTCAGTCAGTCATTCAGTCAGTCAGTCAGTCACGGTACTGTTTTATAGGTAAAGATAGGGACTCTCCCAAGAGTCCCAAGTTTTAGACACTGACAACAACACACTAACGTTCTGAACACATCAAAATATGCATCATTGTCGCTATTGTGCGTGGTACCTATATTAACTTAACAAGGTTGAATACCGATACCTAACGACAGATTTTTACTTACCTCCATGCCCCAATAATGTTTATAAGTTACAAGACATGCCCTTACATTTCTTCGCCGCTGTAAATGACAGCACTTTTATCAACTGCGAGTGCTAATAAAAATTGTAGCATCAAACACAGGACACAGGAACAAAAAGAAAAATGGCGCGTGCAAAAATGTGGAAATACCTCGGATGTTTGCAGTGGATGCGATGTGAGCCCGACCAAACATTCTATGGGGTTTATTCATTAGGATGGCACTTTTGTACGCACATTCTTTTGATATCGTGATAGGGTATAATTAAGACTTTCATACTCAGCCGCATCTGAAATGTAAGGTCAACTCTGATGGAAACATTTCAATGTTATCGTGTTATGTACCTACCTAATTACGCGAATACACATTTGTTTTGTCGGCTCCTTAGGGGGTCGAAAGCACTCTTAAGATGTAGTCTCGTCTCCAGAGGACTGATTCATGACATGACGTTTAAATTGTTCCAACGCGGAAATAACAACACAGTAATGTCACATCACAAATTCACTATTTGAATCATTTAACGCTTGAATAAATGAAATAATGATTACAGTAATTTTACTTGATGTGGAGCCAAATAAGCATGCACTACCGTCGTGACACTGACACCTGCAGCTTCTTTCGGTGTTACCCGCTCTATCAAATTACCCTCGAATCGAACCCTTACTAGTTTGAAAACGCACACCGTTATATTCGTTATACCTACTCTGGTACTAATGTTTTTTCATTACAACTGTATTTTGAAAGGATTTTCATTACAACTTTTCTGCGTGTTCTTCCTTGGTAGATTTTGTATCCGTAACCAACTTAACCACATAATCCAAGGCCATTCTAACTAGACTAATGGGTCAGTTGATGAACTATAAAATCGTGCAAGCCCTTAAATATTTAACTTATTTATAAGTTGAACTTTCCATAGTTCTACAGATCGTTGCGTAACCAGCGTACCTACCAATTAGGTGATCTCAGTTTGATAATTATCTAGCGTGCGTTAAAAACCTAAACAACCTGAATACCTAATAAATACAATTATCACGCCCTTGATACTACCTCATTACATTAGAACGTATTTTCAAACACAAGTTTTACACCCGGTAATGAGACCTATTTCGTGAGCCGGCCTCGGGCTCTCTTGAAATGAGGTTGAGGACGCGGCTAAGGTAAATTTACTTTACACTGTACCTAAGGTGGCGTAAATACTTAAGACGCCTGAAGATCTCGACGATTTATACACGACTGCCCAAAAAGTGTAAGTACCTACCTACTGTTTTCTTGCTAGTTTTAAAATTTTCAAACACACGTGATGATATTAACAATCGAAAAAACTTTGCCACTTTGGGGAACAATGTGCATAAAGATTTGATTAAAAGCAACTGTCATTCTCGTAATTATTTAAAGTTAGTTTTATTATGACCTAAAGAAATAAACAAGATAATACTGGAAAACCGTATCACTGCGTAGGTAATTCTCGGGCTGAGTCTGAGTCAGGTGCGAAGCAATATTAATGTATCCTGCCACGGGACATAATAGGAAAATTACGACCTTCCTGTACTACTGTTGGCGTCGCGTCGCGGCGCGGCGCCATCTCGTCCTGTGGAAACAGAATGCTTAGACCGGGCGTCGTTCATTCGTATATTCAAATCTTTTCCTTCACTTAGCCTAAACATCGAGTATATGAAATGTTTTTACTATGCATATTGTCAACCAGTTGAGGCAATGTATGTACATGGGAGAATGTTTTATTTTATTTTATTTTTCGAAATAAAAACTTTACGGGGGTGTTCATTTTGTTATACCTACTAGGTTGACCCTGAGCTGAATTTTTGACGGTTTGTTAAAACGCACAATGTATTATACATACATATTTAAAATTTTGTGTGAATGCCACACGATACAAAAGTTACGAGGGCGGGATGATAAGTAACTAGCCTTAGGTATTTAAAAAGTTTTAAATAAAAAAAGAACTTTCTCATTTTTTAAAATATGTCTCTGGCTATCTCTGTTCTAAATTTGAATTTGGTGGCTTGAATATTTTATTGATTTTTTGGCATTTGAAAATACATTGTGTCTGTTGTTTTTCAATATGGATAAAATTGAACAAAGAGCGGTGATTAAGTTTATTTATATGAAGGATATGAAGGGGCTTGATATGTATGAAGAGTTAAAGAATGTTTTGGGTGAATGTGCTCTTTCTTACGCCATAGTAAAAAACTGGGTGGCTGAGTTTAAACGCGGCCGTATAAGTGTCCAAGATGAAGCCCGCCCCGGACGTCCAAAAATCGTCACGACTCCGGAAATGGTGTCCAAAGTACATGATATAGTTTTAGCAGATCGACGATTGAAGCTATCTGAAATAGCTGACACTACAGGTATTTCGAAAGAACGGGTACATCATATCTTAAGTGACGAATTAAATATGAAAAAGTTATCCGCCCGTTGGGTGCCGCGTTTGCTTACGCACGACCATAAAAGAATTCGGGTGCAAAACTCGAAGGCATGCTTGGATCGTTTTCAGAGAAATAAAGCAGATTTTATACGTCGATTTATAACAATAGATGAAACATGGGTTCACCATTACACGCCAGAATCAAAAGTTCAATCAAAACAGTGGACTGAATCTGGGTGTTCGGCTCCTAAAAAAGCTGTGGCTGTAAAGTCGGATGGAAAAGTGATGGCTTCTGTCTTCTGGGATGCAAATGGAATTTTGTTTATAGATTACCTTCTCAAAGGTCAAACTATTAATGGAGAATACTACGCTAATCTTTTAGATAAGCTTTATCAATGTGTTCAGAAATAACGACCAGGTAAAAAAAAAAACAATTTCCATCAAGACAACGCAAGGGTTTACACTTGTGTTAAGGCTATGGCAAAAATCAACGAATTGAACTATCATTTGCTGCCCCACCCACCTTATTCGCCTGATCTAGCACCATCAGACTTCCACCTTTTCCCCAAGCTAAAAATTTTTTTGGGTGGACAGAAGTTTGCCACAAATGATGAAGTTATTGCCGCCGTAGAAGACTATTTTGCCGGTCTTGAAAGAAGTCATTTTATGGAGAGCAATACAGCTTTAGAACGAAGATGGAACAAGTGCTTAGAGGTACATGAAGAGTATGTTGAAAAATAAAATCAATTTTATGACGCCAACCTCAGTATTTCATATTAGGCTAGTTACTTATCATCCCGCCCTCGTACCTTCACAAACTCGTGTCAAAAGTTATACATATGTACGGTACGTAGTAAACAATAAACAGATGAAAAAGTTTTTTTTTTTTCAAATAACGCCTTCACTCAGGTTTATTATCGTCATAGTATTTAACTTCAAGTTGACGTCCTTTCCAGTAATCTGATCTAAGAGGGCACCTTCTAAATTCATGAGAAATACCAAACAATTCTTTATTTTCCCAACGGCGCCTACCTGGCCTCGTCTAGCTCATTACACGACAAAGGTTATGTCGTCCTTAGCTTGTTATTTAAGCTTACAGTTTAGGTATATCGTTATAGTAGTTACCTATCTCTCTTTTGTTACTTACCTTTTTAGAGTTCTGTAGTCGAGTAGAAACCCCTACGTATAATTTCGTTCAATACGCTGTTGGTTTTTTGTTTTTAAAATAGTTCATTGTGAGAAGACTCGGTACAGTAGTGCTCACTGCACTGCTCTATCATCTCATTAAGGGTGACCTAAATATTGAGGTAATTAAACCGAGTTTGTAGGTTCAGTTTATGATTATACTTCAACGCTAATTAAAGATTTAAAACAAAGCTAGATAAAATAGAAGTGGATGACAAGATCAAAGACTATTTTGTTTATTCCTATTATTCACTTATTTCTATAAAGTAAGGTTATGAGGTATAGGTACCTATAGGTTAACTAAAGCATGTTCCTTTTTTTTATTTTAGGCAAGTCTGCATTATTTATTCGTATAAGTTTATTCACTGATGCTGATAAACAAGGCGCCACCTGATTAGGGTTGCCTATTTTATTTTTACAACATACATTAAAGTTTCATGTTTTATTTCTGATCGGCACGCAGTAGTTTACCAGATCCGTAATTCTTCTATTACTTTGACAACTGCAACAGTAAAAAGAATTAAAATTAATCCAAATAATAAATCCAAAGTAGGTAGATTAGTAATTAGATAGGCACCTTTGTTTTTTTTCGATAAGACATTAAAAGCTAGGTACTCTTGTTCTGATTTGTTGTGGCATTGATAGCCCTACCAGTGGTTGGATAATAAGCTCTCGCGAAATCAATAATTGATTGATTGAATGATTACTCAGTAGTCATAGTTACTCAACTCGTAACGTACTCTACTTATTC
Organism: Clepsis dumicolana; assembly: GCA_963691665.1. Classification (NCBI taxonomy): domain Eukaryota; kingdom Metazoa; phylum Arthropoda; class Insecta; order Lepidoptera; family Tortricidae; genus Clepsis; species Clepsis dumicolana. Next base: position 6,158,544 of record OY829516.1, on the reverse strand, counting down.
GTTCTTTACCTATCTTGTTTACTACGTAATAACATTACGTATTATAACCAATTTTAAATATTTACTGCCTACGAGCAAGAATAGACCAATCAGTACCACAGAATACATAATAGTACAAGTAAGTACGGCTAATTTGAACGGAAACTGTGATAATTTACCTATGTCTGGGACTTTTTTGTAGGTAAATATAAGTAAAAATGAGTTCTATTTCATCCAGATATAATCTTTGGTTACGCAGTCCATAGAATATGTTATTGTTCTGGAGTTTAAACCGGTACACAGGTTTCCATGCAGATAATGAACCGTAAATATTCAGCAGGTAAAAGCAGTGTTAGAACCCTTGTTATTATTTTTTTATAAATTAATAAATAATAACCCGTAGGTACATGGGGTTTTGTGCCTTAATTTGCTGAAAGATTAATTTCATTTCATTTGCGTAGCATGTCAAATCACAACCTAGATTTAATATTACATTTGATAATATCTGAAGTAGACTGTTAAGCCACAATAAGCATAGCAATAATTTTTTATTTCACTTTGCCTTCGGGGTCGTGTGTTCGTATGACGTGTCCGTGCCCCGCGGGGCATAATTATAATTAAGGCAATCTCAATAACCGCCGACCGTGCGATTTACGATAAACAGCCATGCGACCGGCTGTCGGTCAAAGCTGGAAAAATATAATAGGTATAGTTTAATAGTAAACAAATTTGACAGCGCGTTCGAGTAGAGATTAACACCAGAAAACTGCAACACCTACAAAGACAAACCTCTAAAAGTTTCACCTCTGCAAGTCTACATATAAATCATGAATGAATACCCAAAAGTAGTACCTGGCTTCCCGAGCTAGAGTGTGAAGCCGTAAAATTGGAACGGATTAGATGCCTCTCAAGGAGAGTACCTATCGTGGCAGCGATCGTCAATCCTCATCGGATCGCATTACAGTCTTTGCATTTTCAGGAGCTGAGAGGAATTAGATAAAGTTAAAAATAATAAGTGTAATCATCCTTTTCGCTGTATTTTTTACCAACTAGAAAGTTAGTATGTCACACACGGAACTAAAGCATTTCGTTTCTTACATGATTTCAATCAGACTTCCAGTTAGCAACTTTCTGGTTTCATTAAAACCTAGCGCGATCAAGACAACCTGAAAAGACAATGCTCGAATCATAACCGTGGAATTTAAATAGCAGAAAAGATTACGACGAAAGTCAACCGTGGAGAGCGCAAATGCAATTCCCATCAAATTAGAGATAACGAACTTGAGACCGTTTTTCCGCATTTTTTCGAAACAAAAAAACAGCTACGTTCCGGCGTCTACCGCCACGGTCGTTGGATCCACGTGAACTCGGCCAATTAATTGCTTAGTGTTGTTAATTAATGTATTAGCGAGCTACAGAGCTCCCATTGAGTTGGGAAACGTCGCGGATGACATTTATTGTTTAAGTTGACCGCGTAATTGTAATAGCAACTGTAAGCCGACACGAGCCTATTTAGGGTGCTTGAACTTTGTAGCGCGGGCAGGTAATCCTTTTGCGTTGGATTGAATTATTCGAAATCTGTTACTACGACACGGCATGACTAGAAAAGTGTGATGAATGAAAACAGGTCATGCCTATCGAATGTCCAGTACAGCTAGTCAGTCAGTCGAGAGAGAGTCCCAAATGTATGTAAATGTATGTATGTAATGTGGCTTCGAAATAAGTGCTACCTAAACGACTAAAATACTATCCGATTGGTCTATTATCATTCAGCAATTCTTTCTTAATAGACTAGGTACAAAATAAAACGCAAATAGCGACTTAACTAGTCTTTTCAGTAAATCAGCATAGCAAGTGCCAAGAGGCTATAAAATGCAACATTTGTACTATTTTATACAAAGAATGCGTCGTCCCATTTGCAAAACGATACTGAAATATTTTACTTTGTTATGGCAATTGACTGAGTCTGCTATTGCAAGACCATGCAAATCTTCCAGTAGTCTTATTTCTCTGTAGAATGTAGGGATTGGTCACGGTACACGAGTGTCGGTTCCACTACGCTTTCACGCCCCCGTTCGCCGCTATGCATAAATGTGGCCGCTGGATTGTGTAATTACTAATTACACATAATTAATATTCTAACTTTAAGTACCCACTACCATCATGAGGCAATTTATCAAAAAGATTACAGGAAAATTTGAACTTGACGTTTCCGTCCGCTTTTTTAACTGAACTATTTTAGTAAACGATGATCGTGTACTATTAAAATTTAACTGTATAGACACTACATCAGAATGAGAAATCTACACATTAATCAACGACAAACTCAACATACCTACATCATTACCCCGTATAAAACAGTATCCCAAAAACTTATTCTAATATTTTCAATCGATCTGCTGTAGGTACATACCTAAAACATAAAATTAAACTATAAACACCCTTAATTTATCACCTTCATCAATCAAGTTCACATGTGAAATGAACACTGTTGACGGACCAAAGTCAAGCCGTCAGTTTTCCCATAAACTTCTAAAAAACAGTCGTCCATATTTGTAGTGCGCGGCAAACTGTCAGGGCAAACAGTTGTGGTCAAATCTTTTAAGTAGGCAGCCGGTCAATATTTTTGTTAATAATTTGGAGTGTGTGGGTTCCCACGGGACGTAATGGAGCCGGGTTGGGTGCCGATCACACCCAGGGGTGGGCGAACGCGGTACATAGAGCCGCACACATACCTATCACCTAGCAATATTAATGTTACTGTATAGAGATAAATACAAAATTTGTGAAGTTCGAAAGTCTCAACTACCTACCTACCACAAATTTAGACCATAGGTATACATAATTTTGATATTGTTTTGTTTGTTGACATTACATAGTTAAATTGGCTAAATAATAACTTAATGAGTGCGCGCCGCTGAGATAAGCATAATACCTAAAATAGTTGAGACAGGCGACGGGATGATATTGGCAATATACTTGGCAACTTTGGAGATATTTCTTTGTAGTTTCATGACTTGCACTGAACTCAATACTTATTAAAACAAAGTAGCGTGGTCTTAATATCAATCTTGATCATAATTACTCTTAGTTGTGTCCTAACGCTGCCATAAATAAATTTGCAGAAATGTAAGAAATTCGCGCTATCTTAAGCAATTTATGAATTTTACAGTTAGGTCTTAAATATGGGCATTGACCCACACACATGATTCCCACGGGTTGCGCGATAAGAAAACGTTTTGTCTCATTGTTTTTGGCTTTAATGCAATAAAGGAGTTCCTTATATGTAGCAAAAAGTCGGTCAATGGATAAATTAACAATACGAAGCGCAAACAAAAGATAATCAAGCACTACGTGACGTAAGACAAAGTGTTTGCCTAACTAACGGGAAACAAAGGAGGGCTAGTGAGATACAACTGCTGAGTAAGGACCGATACTTTTGCATGTTTTACGAGAGTTATTAGCTCACATTATGTCGCCACTACAGAAAAGATATAAAACTCGTCACGCTTGTAAACCAATTGTTTTGTTGTGAGGGCACGGACCGTGAACACAAACATCACCGTCTTAAACTTGTTTCTATATTCATAGGCACATCAGGCGTGTAGGCACATCAGGCGTGTAGGCACATCAGGCGTGTAGGCACATCAGGCGTGTAGGCACATCAGGCGTGTAGGCACATCAGGCGTGTAGGCACATCAGGCGTGTAGGCACATTTTTCTTAAATAAACGAAGTAGCAACAAATTAGACACGTCATGACACTTACTATCACCGTGACAGTACAGCTGGACTAGCTGAAGATCCTGGTTAGGGCCGGCTCATAATTTCCGTAGGCCGAGCCTAACTGCGCGCGGAATACTTATCTCGAGTTAATGTTACCATGATTATGACATGCCTTACAAAATGTTACATGAGCCATCTACAGTTCCATACATTCACTATTTGCTGCATTGCTTCTCGTCATTTAACACCTAGCTAACTCCGCAACTGTCAAAGCTAAGCCCGACACTACAGTAGTGTTTTGTTTTGTTACGCGTCATCAGCTCCTAGCTGACCTTTTGAAACCCATGTTTAGTATTTTCACACGCTCGAATAAAGAAACGTTGAAAATAAAATGGACCAATAGAAGGCTTCGCTGGAAGTGAGGTGAAGGTGTGAACTCGCGCAGAAGCAAGCGCCGCGGTGTGAATCGCAAACACCGACTATTTGCGCTGGCGCTGATTCCACACGCAATCTTGGAATTTTTTTAAACCCAGGAACCATTTGTAATGAGTATAGACTCATTACAAACATTAAAAATAAAATGAGTTAACAAGTTGAAGGACTTAAATTTATTAAAAAAGATTAGTAAATTATGCTCGCTTTCAAACAAGACAAGTCAAAAATTAGTTCACCCGTTCTGAATACGGCCGGGCAGACAAACAGACAGTGGCTTAAACTTTATGGCATCGCTCTTCGTCTAGCGTGAAAAATTGGTGATGATTCCTGTCATTCCAATTTTCACAATTAAGTACTGGCCCTAAATTGAACCTTACTTGTGTGTAAAATAACAACATAATTTATAGTTACACTACCGCTAGAGCGGGGGCCAGTAAAAATTATAGGGACAATTTAAAACTATTTTCTTCATAGTCTTACTGCTTGTCATTAACAATCCTGCTAATATTAGTATAATACTTATGTATAATTATATTGCTACGCCCTTACAGGGGTAGTACCCAGGTTAACTTAAGTTAATTTTATGTACTGTGCAATAAATAAATAAATAAATATTATAACTGCGAAAGTTTGTGAATGACTTAAGTGAGTGAATAATGTATGTATTTTTGTTACGTACTTGTTGACGCTGAAACAGCTGGACGGATTTAGTTCAAATTTGGAATGACACTGGTTCTAGATTAAAACATAGCCTCCGTTGAATGCCGGAAAATTTTGCAGTGCCCACTGGCCCCGCTGAATAGTGGTAACGATAACCGAATTCTACGCAGACGAAGTCGCGGGTCACCAGCTAGTTAATAAAAATATTAAAAATGCGAAAGTTTATGAGTGTGTGTGTGTGAGCATGTTTGTTACTTCTTCACGCTGAAACAGCTGTACGGATGTGGATGAAATTTGAAATGAAGATAGTTTAGTTTATACCTACACTAGATCTAGATTAAAACATAGCCTACGTTTTATCATAAACAATACACTCTTTTTCTTTGGGCAGTCGTGTAAAAATAAGTAATTGTAGCTAGTAAGTTCAACATGTATTAGGTACTAATGCAGTCGGAATGATATTTTATAGCAATCAAAATAATGAAATTGAAATAAATAAACCATAGCAAATATAAATAAAGAATAAAGTGTATAATATATCACGGTATCAAACGGAAGCTTACAAGAGGACAAGTGACAGTAGGAATGTGTGTCATAAACTCGTTGTAGAACAACACTATGCTTAATCTAATTAATAATAATATCATGGGACAATTATGACACCAATTGACCTAGTCCCAAACTAGGCAAAGCCTGTACTATGGGTACTAGACAACGGATAAACATACTTATATAGATAAATACATACTTATATACATGTTAAACATCCAAGACCCGAGAACAAACATTCGTATTTATCATACAAACATCTGCCCCGACCGGGATTTGAACCCGGGACCTCAAGCTTCATAGTCAGGGTCTCTAACCACTAGGCTATTCGGTCGACTACCGGTCGGAATTAAGGAGGTTGCGTTCACACTCCAACACACCCTTGTAGCGACCCTAGCGCCACACGCGAGTGACGTCACTGTTCTACGTCACTGTTCTACATCGCGCTAACGAAGTTTCTCAAGTCGGTTGCATAAATACAACTTCCAACTCTCTTTCTTTGGACTTCGGTTCCCAGGCATAACATCTGCCTGGAGAGAGATCTCTCTATTGTGGTCCTCACCAAACTGGTGACCCTCGACATTGGACAAAAAACGCAACCTTCCAAGACCTACGACAATGACGCAGTCTCACAGCAACGCCAGACTACCACACTGTGCACCACTAGCATGTTGCTATATGTCCATGCCTGGTGTCTACAGTGTGCAACCCTCTCCTACACTGCTACGCACTCCGACGAGGATCCAGACTAGCAGCAACTGATCGCTCCCGCCAGCACAGCGGAACAACTCATCGCTTCCGCCAGCACAGCGGAGCAACTCATCGCTCCCGCCAGCACAGCGGAACAACTCATCGCTTCCGCCAACGAGGCTGAGCAAACCTCGCAATCGGCCCTTGCAAGCGCCCTCACGACGCACAGACTGCGCTCCCACACCGACCTCCGGTCTAAAAAAGGGGGGCTGGTGTAGCGACCCTAGCGCCACACGCGAGTGACGTCACTGTTCTACATCGCGCTAACGAAGTTTCTCAAGTCGGATGCATAAATACAACTTCCAACTCTCTTCCTTTGGACTTCGGTCCCCAGGCATAACATCTGCCTGGAGAGAGATCCCTCTATTGGAGCCCTCCCCAAACCTTGATCCTGTCAATACAAACACTAACAAATAATAGTATACGCATAGCTGTGCGTGTGCCCTGCTAACATTGTCTTGGGATTGTCGTCACTCTAGTAACTAGTATTTTGTAACTTCCTCTCCTGTACCGTCTGTTTGTTTGTCATTAGCACAGAAAACTGACAGTAGGTAACATTAGTTAGGGCAACAGTCATCACTCGCGCGCAGGCAGCGCACCCGTCGCACTGTGATTGTTGTGGTGCGCGCCGCTCTGTCGCGCCTTTCATAGTTTTTTGTAAAGCGAGTGAACGTGTTGTCATGTATCCTGAATAATCCTGATCCTGTGTCTTCAGTCCACTATTTGAGGGTGGTCAAGGTATTCCAATGCGATAAGAAGCTGAACTTTTTCGCAATAAATCATGACAAGGTTGTAACGGTCATGATTGGAATAGTTCTTGAAATGTTACGTACATATCATGGGACAAACAAACAATTTTCAAATAGAAACTCTTTATTCTCCCGCACATATTAATGGCTTTTTCAATAAATAACAAACAGTGTTGCTAAGCACCTTTGGGAAATTATTTGCGGCATAATTTAGATTTTAACCAAAAAAATAGAATGGACAAAAACATTGTCTTGTTTTTTTTTTGCAACGTGAAACTGAACTGTCGTTTTGGTTGTCTTTCTTTTGTTCGGCTTTACTACATAGTAGAGCCGGAGCGCTAAATGGTCTCTCAAAAAATCCCGTAAAAAAAAACGAGCGGAACCACAAGTAAACCCCATTTTGATAATAAATTATCGAAAAATCCGGTATCCGCATTGATAGGAAGTGAGTCAGGTTGCGTAGGTCCTGCGCCGGAGGCTTGTGGTCGGTCGGCATTCATTGATCGATGGGCTAGTACAAGAGCTGTTGAACTTTTCATTGGTTACAATTGGATGGGAAGATGGAAGGAAGGGAAAAGATCATATGCGTCATCTGCTGATCTGATGCAAGCGGTCAAGGCTTTCTGTAGTCATCCACAACACCCAGAGGTAATGAAGCGCTTTTGCAACCTAGAGTGCCACGATGGAAGGCATTTGAGCATTAGTTTCCCCGATTGTTTTACAAGTTGGTGATATACTATCTTCTTAAAAAAATTGAAAGTGCATGTAAACCATTAAAAGTGTAGCTCACATTTAGCAAGAAATAACCGGCCATTAGTAAAAGATTGTAATACATGTATTGTACAAAAAGCTGCAGCAGTCGTACGTTTTAAAAAATACGAATAAGTACCTAAATCGAGTTATCTTGCTCTCGGCCTATTCGTGAGTCACGGTGGAAACGCACCCGTGGACGGAAGTCCGTGTGCAGGGCGCAGGCGTGACGTAGGGCTTGCGGCTGTGTGCGTACGCGCGGGTGTGTGCTGGTGCCGCAATGCACCTGTGTCATAGAGTAAATATTACGTACAGTCGAATCAATTGAATCGAGAGCGGAAATCTTTTCATATTAAATGTCACACCTACCTATTTGTAATAAAATGAATTTAGTACGCCTCACCAGACAAATATATGACATTTACTTGGATAATTTTACGGAGGTACAAACTACAGGGGTAAATGTACAGTCACACCAAGTCAATGTTTTATATGTAAAGACACAGAATACATAATAGTACAAGTGTAAAGATCTAGAGATGCAACTGAATCTTAAAGTAATTATGTCACAGTTTTTGTGATCATTTTATATTACGAATTACGATAGACTCTACAGTGGCTCCAATCATGAAAACGTGATTGCTGTAATGTTTAAATTTCGTATATAGTGTGTATATTTAACAGTGCAATATAATAGCTAGTCTATGGCATAAAGCACGCCATTGAATTGAATTGTAAATACCTGCTACGTGCCGGCACTGCTGACACCGGAATCAACTCATTCACCAAATCTCTGGTACCTTTACAAATACAAAAAACGCCTTTAAAAAATAATTGTCAACAATTTCATTCACCCGTCTAAGTTTTCATCGTTGTTTGCATTTCACAAGCCCACAGAATAGAACAATGAGCGTAAACGAAACGTAACGGGTGTCCCCCGTAGTGTGTACAATGGATACGTGAGAATGTTGTTTTAAACCTTATCCCGGTGAGTCCTACGTGCCCCACAACGGGCCCTGCTTTATTGTGGAGGCGGCAATGCAAAGGTGTCATAAACTATGACTATAAGCTGCCGAACTTGCATACAATCACGTAATGACTTTTGGGTGAGAAAATGCAATTATTACTCGTCGTGGGAACGTGATCCTTGTCCTGGATTTCCTGGCCGGACGTGAGCGGTGTGCTATTGTGTTGACAGCGCAATGTTTATACCATTCTACCTGTTAGTGTTAGTAGTATTCAAATAACTGAATAAGTAATCGTCTTGTCTACATTCCACTGACAAATGCGTGTGCTCGCTGGAAAATGTATTATTTGTTTCAGAGAAATATCCATAACGATCACATTTATGTTCGATATTGGATAAAGTATAGTTAAGTTTCTTGGTTGAGTGACGCGCTGTGACAGACTATGGAGCTGGACCATTTTTTCCTTTCGCTGGATTGGTGAAGCCATTAAAAAAATTTAAAATATATATAAATAAAAAAAGATTTGCAAGATTATTTACTTAATTTTCCTGGTCTCATTCGACGCATCTATTGATACTTATACTCAGTGGATTTTTTCCCTCGCGCCTGTGGATACGCAGCCTTTGATTAAAAAGGGTTTAAAAGCCAATGTCAATAAAAAAACACATTATCTACACAAATGTGCGAGTACATATTTCCTTTCTCGTGCAATTGCAATATTTATATAGCGTAGGCAGTGATTTAGGACGTGACCACACAGAGTCTATGAATTATGATCGATGGTGGTCGCATCCGGCGGACACGCTTCCCCTCCATTGTGTCCCCTCGTTATTAACTACTTATATGTTAAATCAATGAGCCCTCTTTGACGAGGTATTCAATTACTTTCCGAGAGATTTAAAGTACCATATTAGAGTAGTTTAGGTATGCTATCAAAACTCCAATGATTAGGACGCAAAAAGTATCCAACCACTCGTAAAACGCTCTCACCGTAATATCTAAATGTTACAATGATTTTCCTTCGGGCATTGCGGTGATATTATTACTTATGCATTTACTATCATTAAAAAACACTCTGCTTTGAGTCACTAGTAGTCCAGTACTGGAACATGGTAATTACCCTGTAAACTCACAAAACTTAGAAGTGGCCAATTTTTGTAGGCAGTTACAATTTACTGAATACTACTTGTAAAAAAAATATCTTTTTTAAGAGATTTGTAAATTTTTTACGTGATTTTAATAATGATGGCGTAAGCTCTTGATGAGAGTGTTAGAAAATGTTAGGTGTTGTTCTAATAGTTAAGTACAATACCTGTTTTTTGTAATCTCCTTGTACTGTTTTGTGGTTTTCAATAAAGAATAATTGTATTGTTTGTATTGTACAATAATCTAGTAGAGAAAATTTACACTTGCATATTTTTTCTTTGAATTTACAAGTGTTACTAACAAATACCTAGATAATTTCAAAAGCAATGTCAAATTCTGTTATATTTTTTTTTACAAGTAGTAGTCAGTAAATTCTAACTGCCTACAAAAAATTGCGCACTTGTATGTTTTGTGAGTTGAATTCACTTTGGGTATCGGATTATAGGTAACGCTTCAGAAAGACACGGATAATTTTTCCGATGCACTAATTAATACTGGACCACCTAATTGATGATTAGCGACGAATGACTTTTTTGGCCACACTTAATTTTTCGAGGATTCTCTTACAAAAAAATATACACATTCCCTAAAAGAAGAAATGAAACCTCCAATTACTTCATCATCACCATCACCAGCCTTTTTTAACGTCCCATCTGCTGGGCACAGGCCTCCTCTCAGAATGAGAGGGCATTGGCTATAGTTCCCACGCGGGCCCAGTGCTGATTGGGAACTTCACGTACACCATTGAATTGCTTCGCAGGAGTGTACAGGTTTCTTCACGATGTTTTCCTTCACCGAAAAGCTCAAGCTCATGATAAATTACAAATATAATTCCGCACATAAATTCCGAAAAACTCTGAGATGCGAGCCGGAGTTTGAACCCACGACCCTCTGCTTGAGAGGCCATAAGTCAAACCACTATAGGCTATCACGGCTTTTCCAATTACTTAATAAAACCTATTATGCCATCGTAAATTTATCTAGTTTGAATGTTCAGAAACGATTGTAAGAAAATAAATTTTCTCAACATTTTATTTAATCGTCCAAACGTTCGTGAAACTAATTGTAAATGCAAATCTCTTAAGTATAGTTTAATACGGTTTAAGTCGGGAAGGGGAGTCCGATAAATGTTAATGGGTCCTTAACAGCTGCGTTAAACGGTCGTAAAGACAACTTAATAGCGGGCCTAGTCGATTTTACAAATTGTAAACTGTCCAAACTTTGTAGCTTCGTCACTAACGGTTTTTTTGCTGAGATAAAAGAAAATGACAACGCGGCACTAACCTAAGAATGAAAACCCCCGTCGAGGGACAAAAGTGTATACTCTCTTGCGAAGATGAATCCACCGATAACTCATTTGTCTAAATCGTCAAAAAGTCTTAAAAATTCTTGAGCTGTACTTCTCATTCTGAGAGGCGAACTGTGCCCGCAGCAGTGGGACGTAAGTAGGTTGAAAACCACGGTGACAGTGGAAGTTCCTTTTATGCAGTAATTATGTAATGACACTAACAATAATATACCTACTTGAACATTAAACTACAGTGAAACCCAATTATAGGAAAAGCTTATGCCCCGCGGCTTTGCCCCCGTGAAAAACTAAAAGATGGTTCCCTATCCTGTGGGAATTTCGTAGGATATGTTATATGTTTATGTTATATGTTTGCCAAATCTCAAGTCAGTCACGGTACTGTTTTATAGGTATAGATAAACGGATCACTCAGGAAATATAAGTCAAGTTTAGACCGACATCTTTCGGACTAATTCGTACTCCTTCTTCTGCGCGTGCTTTCTGTGTGAGTTTCGCTGAGTCGTGCGCTCAAAGAGGAACGACTACGAATTAGTCCGAAACATGTCGGACTAAACTCGACTTAGGTATACGCGAGTGTTCCGTTTATTTTATTTCAATAGTTTATGTACTTAATTCCAATTTTTACCCTACGACTTGGCCCATTAATATGTGAGAAAATGTAGGTATCGATATCAAAGTAGAGGATTCGTCCGAAAATAACACAAAGCTGAATTTCTTTGCCTTTAGTGTGATTGAATTCGTCAAAGAGCCTTTAAACTTCAGCCGTCTTTTTAGAGCTTTAGCTATTCAGTAGCTCTACGAGCATGGGGTGCTTTCGTCCAACGCTTTGTAATTAGTTTACAATCATTCGAGTTTACGTGGCATGTAATATTTTCTACAGTTAGAATTGTTTTCAGTTATGTACTTTGTATGGTAACTTAAGGTTAGTGCTACAAATACGACTTTTGCTAGCTGATAGCTATAGTACTCGCTCAAGATCACAGCTACCTACCCGAGTGTATTCCTGGTAGAAAAAAGATTATGCCCAATATCAATAAATGGAGCGGACGACTATTGACGACGACATTTCTTTGCCCTCGATAGTATCACTAACACCACATCGAAATAATTATAATGACACACTAAATGTTATCTACGTAAGTTGAATGCGTCCCATTTAACTTAAGGAACCACGTTCCACATAAAGTCATTAAAAGTCAATCAAACAAGTGAAACTGCTGATACCCTTATCATAATAACACAGGTTCCTTCCGATCTGTTATCGTATTTACACATATTGTCTGCGCTATCAGTTGACTGCGCGCGCGACGGCGAGGGTGCTACTTAGGGGTGCCAAATGCGACACAATAATATGCGACAAAGAATATTGAATGTTGACTTAGACTTAGTCACGAAAGCAATATTGTGGTAAGAAGTAAGCTTTCCATAGTAAGAAAATAACAATCTTTTCTAACTATGGAAAGCTGCGCACAACTGATTGGTAACCTCTTTTCTTCGTTTAAGGCATTAAGAGTTATATTAAAATACCCAAGTATATGTAGAGTATATTAGAACCTACTGTACTCCCCCTGGCTCTATTAATATCTTGTAATGATGATAATAATCGTCACGAGAATTCGGAAAATTTAATAGGAGTCCAACCAGTTAATAATAATGCAATTGCACTTTGACTAGAATATTTATAAATAATTGTAATTATAACAATAAAAACCTATTCAACATTTAAATAGTTTCCACTCTATTAGATAACTATAAAAAGTACCTTCTACTGTTAAAGCCACTAAGCACTCTTCGGAAAAAAACAAGTTCAGAATTACTCAAGCTGGCAAGGTGGCAACCCTAGCGCCGGCAGGTGCGCTAACGCACGTGCGCGGCAGCTTTCCGCACCAAACATAAGTGCGTACAAAAAATAATGAATAGCTGCTCCAATTTAATTATGAAATGCATTTTCTAGTAGATTGAAGGCTGATCAATCTTGATTGTGGACTCTACCGACACGGGCTTGCGATTTCAGAATTATATCTTAGTATTTGGAATGTGTAAAATAAACAATACTTAGGTCTGACTATGTAATCTTTATTCTTGAATATTTAATGTTTTGTGTTTTTAGCCCCCGACGCTTTAAGAAGAATGTTACAAGTTTGACGTGTACATTATGTATCAGTGTAGATCAGTGTCCATTTGTAGCTTCGTAGCTCCTAAAAGTTAGTTTAATCAAGATGGTCCTTGGCTAAGTTTTACCAAAATCTGTTTAACCGGTTTTTTTATCCCATAACAATAAATTTTTCTTTGTCGCTTTTATAAAATTTGTGGTATAAATATTACGTAACGAGCCTAACACAACAACAGCAAAATTTCCACTCTGCTTTGAAACGTCTTACACTTTTGATCCCAAAGATATTTTTTGTTAATCATTATCGACATCGTATCAGCAAAATTATGTATCGTTACATCCCTTATTTTAATGCTGTGATAGGTACTCCTAGTTTCCATCAATCAACAAGGAAATCATTACCGCATGATTACCGCGGTCACCATCAACTCGGCACCTGCTGAACGACGCGCTTCGATGACGAAGTATAACAATAAATATAAAAATCATAGTTATCCGGTCATTACTACGAGGCGTGTTCCGAGCCGGTGCATGGCTGTTGCATTGTTAGATGAAGGGTACTCTTACATTGCAAGCCTTGTTGGGTATAAAAGTTAAACACGATATTGACTTACTAATTTCTATACCTATAAAATAAACCAGTTTTATTTGCAGAGTTTAAATTTATAATTATAAAATGTAATATCCTACGACGAACTCTCTTAATTACATTATGCGAGCAGCTCAACAGTCAATATCGTCGGTAGTTTAAATTCATGTCTTACATGATATTATTTGAAATTATGCCTGGCCTAGTGAAATATCGTTTAAGCTCTTCACATATTTGGAATAGAAAAGAAAGGAGTGCCTGTACCATTATGCTGCAAACTTACAGACAGCGGTAGCGGGGTGGAGTGGGTATCGGTAATATTCGTACTTACAGTATGAAGAAGGTCGCATAGACCGCGCGTTTTGCGGTCGGTGAGTGCATTTGCAGCTTAAGGGTTTTCCTACGTACAAGCAATGTAGTAAATTGAATGTTTCAGTTTATTCCTTTCTATATAAGTAAGTAAGCAACGAACCAGGCAACAGCGTAAACGTACCGCAGCCGCGCGGTCCAGACGGGCCTAACTGGTCCGCTACCGAACAATACCTGTCTCCACAATGCCGAAGTAGCTTGTTGTCACAGTGTCTGTCACTTGACACCCGCTCCCAACTGTAGCATGTATAGCATGCTTCATAATTTTCTAATGAGATCCCGTGAGCTACAATAGGCTTTCTACTGGTGAATGTCCGATTGTTGTTTTAAATACAGATTCCGTGGGAAACTCCTGGTGAAGATGGAGTGGGAATTAAACTCATTAGTCTAAACTATACCTGGTCGTGACCATTTCTGTTGCATTACAGCTGAAACGTGGGGTACTTTATTAAACAAATATAAAATATGCGTTATTTATTTAGACTCGGACAGTCAAATCAACGCCTTCGCCAACGTCTAGTTGCAGTTCGATTAGTTAAGATTAAACGCAATGACTAAAAACGAACCTTACGACGCTTCACCTGTAATTTATAAAAACCTTGAATTAAACGACATTCGACAGCATCAATCGACGTCGAAATGTCCACCCTCGGGCGAGCGAAAGAGCGAACAATCGAACGGAAACGGAAGGCGCGTTTCGCGATCTCGGCGAAATTTGGCGGCAGCTGCGCGCGCGACCAGCTGCTGCGGCCCTCTAATAGCTCATTTCCGCTTTGCCTGTCGTAGAGCGCAGACGTACAAATCTAAAGACATTGAACTGGCTGGAGGAGTGATTGTTTGAATGGGGTAACCGCCAAGCAGGGGCTTACCACAAAAGCTTAAGTTGTGGTTGTATTTAGTTAATTTGTAAACCACCGTTTTGTAGTTCTATTATAATTGGGTTAATGATCTTAGGTAGGAAATAATAAAAGAGGTGACATGACCATCACTGGTGTATTTCTGCTGGGGAGAAAAACAATACGTGCCTACCATGTTTTAATTCTGATCATGATCGCGCTTCAAAAATAGATTTTTAGTCTGCACGGTTATATTATAACGCTAGAAGCCTACCGTTACCTCACGTCACCATGTAAGTGAAGTTACACGTGTTTGACTTGTCTCGTCACAAACAGAGACGGACAATAAAGGCCCTATGATAGTTAATTGCTGACAGTGAATGAAATAGTTGCCAGTGCATTTTAACTCTATTTCCGGAACAAAAACTGGTAACGTGGTGTGTGTGTGTGTGTGTGTGGTAGCCCACTTTTTACAGTAAGTCGCATTATGATTTTTTGCCTATAAAAATTAAACACCACGTGTAGCACTTACCGTAAATAGACCACATACCATAACAGTTATGGCGCAAAAAATATAAAAAATAACATTTATTTTAAGATAGCCTAGGGGAGTACGAAAAGCTTCCGTCAATTTATCACCTGGATCAGAAAAAATTATGTCTCAAGACAGTTGGTGGCTAAGGGGTACTGCTAAATGGCAGAAGGGACATATTTATAAATAGCACACAGTAGTTCAAAGGTTTCGTATTATTATGCATACAAGTAGCTATATTGAGACGTACTTAGTAGAGTTTGTCAGAACCACCGAAAGGATGCTCAAAAACTATTAACAAAACCCTGTTGGGCTCTTAAAGCAAACAGAGTAATCAACATTTCGTGAAAAATTACTGATTTCCCTTCCTTTCTTTAACTGCTATTGTGGAGCTTACCGCACCTTACCGAACCATAACAATTTAACGGCAAACAGTACTTATCTGGCGAACATAACGAAATCTATCTGTTTACCTCCTCCTTCTCTATCTGTTTGTCTCATTACAATGAAATTCGCACCTTTTTCACCTCAAATCATGGATCTCCCGCACGCACCTTTTATTCCAGCTTGATTCTTCCCGCAACGGAAGCCATTCGTACAGATGTTATTTTTTTCCGACCTCCGAAATAGACCGAGAGATCAAGAGCACGGGGACTTTTTATCTGTCAGTGTTGACAAATACCCACATTTTTCCTCTTCGCGGTTATTAATTTTCATGTTCTGTAACGGAGATGATTTAATATTAATAACTAATGAATTTATGGTGAGCGCGTCCGCAGGATACATTACTAATAGGTGGACTTTCAGTGTTCCTCCTAGCGCTTATTACTGACGAATGTTTGTTGCTGACATTTGGTAAAAGAAAAGAAAATTTAAGTTTTGTTCAAAATATTTTCAATTTGTACCTATAATAGACGAGAACATACGCATAAGGAATAACAGAAAAAAAAATGTTGGATCTGGAGAATCGAACCTAGGTTCTCGACAATCTTTGTATACTAATAAGAACTGTTAATAATGTCTGCCTGCTAAAATGTTATATATTCTAGAACCGGGTATTTTGTTAAAATTCTATTTTTCAGGGTTCTGTACCTCAAAGGGAAAAACGGGACCCTTATAGGATCACTTTGTTGTTCGTCTGTATTAATATCAAATACTCAAGCGTGCAGTCCCTTGAAACTGTAAACTAATTACATACCTACGAATTTCCACGGAACCGTCGGTGCACGAGTCCGACTTGCACTTGGGCAGTTTTTCTTACATCAGATTAATGTAAGTGAAAAGTTACGGAAATGTTAGACCATCAAAACAATATCAGTGTAGGTAACTGTACTGTTTATTTGTCACATTTCGGTGTCTGCTTATATCATATGACACCTCTACCTCAACATGTACATTTGTGATTTGACAAACCACTATAACTAATAAATATCGCGCTCTTAAGTCCTATCATTTCATGATAACAATAATCAATTTTTAAGTTCGTATGTTATAGTAAATTTACCTTACGTTGTATTAATGACGTTATGTAAATTGAGTGAGTAATGATCAAATTTGATTTGATTTTTTTATTGATTTTAAATTAAGCACATTTGGCTTGTCTGCAAATCATAGACCAATTGAATATACCTAATAACATAGCTTTTTTTTCAAATGCTTAAACTAAAGTAATAAATACAACCCTAATCTTAAGTGCACATGTACCTACTGGTAACTCAATTACCGGGGAAGTGAGCGCCATCTGTCGTAGAAACCGTACAATTCCAAAGCCCTAAAAGCCACGCGCTGTACCTTCTTCCGCCAACCTGCTTCCGCCTGTATTCCCCTGGTACAATAACCATACGCGACCAGCGACTAGGTGAGAAAATCCTGAGTTCATTGCACGGTCGAAACGCTCCCTGCACAGCAGATGACTGGTACCAAACGCAATGTATTTCAAAATCCCTCTCTGCGTCGCTAGTCGAGCTTATTAGTGGTCATGCCGGTATACGCACAAATGGGACGAATTATGTCGAGTACATTAAGCATTTTCGTTTTTATCTTTCATTGTAATCAATTTGCTGGCTTTGGTAGTGTTCGTTTGAATAAAATGACGTAGACATAACAGGGGATGTTATGTTTGTTTGCGTGTAAGTAGCAGAATTACCATACGACCATAATCAGATAGATTAGATAGAATTCTGAGATAAATACATATTTAACTGATCATTAAGAATGAAGAGAGCAATTCTCCATGGTTTTCTTCGTTCTTTAAGCAAGTCAAATGTATTTAGTATAATTTATGGATCCAGTTCTACTAGATATAGTTAATTTCTTTCAGCTCCAGTCTTCCGTACGTAGTTAATAAAAAGTATTTTCAAAGAAGGTTTATACCTATGTAACTTATTCTGACTATCTTGAGAAGCTTTTGTAGTTATCCCTGTCAAGGTGTGATGTTAATTGAACTTAAGGCAAAGTCCTTTATAACCTTCCTTTTTTTGTTGCAGGTAAGCATCTCTGATTACCGAACAACGGCTAGATAAGTATCTGCATAATGGGCAAACAGTAGCGACCCGCGGGCGCCGCGTAATCTTGTTACTTGTTCTGTTCGACGCTCCTGTAAAGCGAGATTAGGCTTGTCTGTCACAGATAATAGTTATTTGTGATCTACGAGGTTGGTAAGGAAGGTTTTACAAATGAGTTGACGAGTTTGTAAAACCTTGCCAAACCGTGTATCATACGACGTTTTTCAATACATTTGTAAGAAAACAGCTAATTAAATGACACTAAATTGAAAAATAGGATACAAGTTATAACTAACAAAAATGCCGTGTCCCTGTAATCACGCATGCGTAAGTTTTGTTTTTAATCGCGTAAAATAAAATTATCAGGCAATGTGATATGAATTCAGTGCTTAGTTTTCTTTAATTATACTATTTTCGACATATAAATCGTCATTTTTTTTATTTTAGGAATTGAAAACTACTTACAGCCGAACACCGACGACCGAATAGCTCAGTTGTTAGAGACCCTGACTATGAAGCTTGAGGTCCCGGGTTCGAATCCCGGTCGGGGCAGATGTTTGTATGATGAATACGAATGTTTGTTCTCGGGTCTTGGATGTTTAAAATGTATATAAGTATGTATTTATATACATAAGTATATTTATCCGTTGTCTAGTACCCATAGTACAGGCTTTGCCTAGTTTGGGACCAGATCAATTGGTGTCAATTTGTCCCATGATATTTATATTTGTCAAATGATTTATTTATTTACTTGCTTATTATAAACTTTTAAATTGGACTTCTAATAAATTTAACACCATCGATTCCTTTGCAAGCCGAAGTCCCCCAAAACGCCAGGTAAGCCTGTTGCCTGTGGTATCTCTGCTGTTTCTTACATTTCTATTAAGCTACTTCACTATGATCCATTGTATCAGCCCATAATCCCATTGTCCGAGTGCGATCTAACGCCCGAAGCTTATCGGGTCATCTCGGCAGATCTCCGAACATGAGCTTAGTAATTCAATACAAGATTACCGAGATGAACTTACGATGCTACCTTTATGCTGTTTAAGTTCACTATCTTTATTATTTTGTTTGATACTATGTACTTCATTATCTTTATTATTTGAAAACTATCAGCTCTAATGTGAACTGGCCGAACTTTGCATTACAGTCGTTCCTTTGACTAGAATAGCCATAGTAGAGCTTGGGTCTTTTTAAAGTTCTGTGAAAAACCCATATGTGGGAAGAGTAAATGCAAATTTTTCACAGTTTTTAGGGTTCCAAACCAAAATGGGAAAAAGGAACCCTTATGGTAAGACTCGGTGACTCTTCTAATTGTCTGTCTGTTCCACTATGTAATAATAGAGACGGTGCTATCCGTCTATCCTACATTGATGAACCGTATGCAAAATAGCACAAACGTTATTAGATAATGTATCGGAACGGAACCCTCGGTGCGCGAGTTTGACTCGGAATCTATTGTCTCGCGTACACATTGTTTGTCAAAATCTAACGTTTGGTCGAATGATCAATTGTCCTAATTGAAATCACACTGAAAATACTCACTTTTCAGCGAAAACCTAATCTACATAGCCCATGTTAAAGATTTCCCGAAATATTTTCAGTTTCATTTGGACAAAAATTAGGACAAACGATCATTCGACCAAACATTTAGGACAATCAATTTTATGCCACCGAAGGGCACCGCTATTCAACATAATATTCATAATCCACATATTTGGCTACAAATTCTTACGTCCCAGATAACATCTGGTCGGCAAGGTGTCGGCAACACTCTGTAACTATTAAATTTTTTGCAACACATGCCTCGGATATAGAGAAGCTGCGTTAAATTACAATATGTTACTGCAAACAAGGAATCATTTGACCGTATTAACTAGATATTACCACATGGCTTGTGACATTAATGGATAAGTAACGTTTTGATGATAGTAGACGGCGGGGGGGGGGGTTTGTTTTGTTGATGACACGTTAATTTCAATAATTGGCACCCTGTTTGTTACCTTTATTGCTACGTATTAAGATTCAAAATCCCAACTATTGGGACAGTGTCGAGCACAGGGACATTTACCTTATAGACCGGCAAAATGACTAACTTATTGGCTTATTTTTGTCCAATTACAAAGCAGAGTTAGGACCTAGAAGAGAAATCGTAAACTGTAAGGTGCTGTAAGCCTCTTTTACTAAATAAATACGGAACCCCAAAAAGTAATTTTCCAACTCCAATTAACTCAATTTATAGAGTACCTACAATTCACCACTAAAGCTTTGTTTAAAATAAGTGTTAGCCCATATTTTCCCCTTTTCACATTCCTGATTCACCATAGAACATTTTCCTTGTCACTATGACGTTTACTGTGAAAAGGTTCCACGTTGGGTCAGGAATCATTTTATTCGAGAGTTCATGAATGGCCTCTTCGTCATGGGTTTTCCCCAGTTGACCCCACATAAGTTAAATGCGAAAAGTTAAATTAGTTTTTCCGCGGTCACGCAAATAACATCTCGGGTTCATTGACATGCTTTTTCAAACAAAAATTTAATTATATGCACTTTGTTTACCAAACCCCTAACTAAGGGCTCTCTGAGACAAATAGGGTTTTTGATAAAAATTAAATCACTTTTTTAAATGTATTAGGTTTTATGACAATTAGATTAGCCAAGTAGGTAATTTACTCTAATATACATAATATTCGCAATATTTGAAATTCACATCTCAAGTTCTACCTGATGTTAATTAACAATCATAAAATTTCAAAAAAACTGTATTAAAATTGTAATACCCGTTATTGAGCTGTTGACATTGACCTGTAAACGCGAGACCTACTGGGCCTAAAAAATAAAATGCTGCTATTAAATTATTATACTTATTGTATTTTCGCAATATTTCAAACTGGTAGAAACACTCATTTGACTATACAGAAGGTGCAGATTATATTTACATGTACTGGTCGCTTATTAAATCTGAACCAGCAACGTTGTCTAAACTTTATGCACCGAGTCATTGTGGGCTAACAGACAAGCCTCATGTGCCGGTGGCCGAACACCTTTCTGTCAAATTGGCAGTAGCACATGTCTTGGAAAAAACGCATTAGCACCCGGCCGCCCCAGATTGAGCACCCCTTGCATCTGAAACACTTAAAAGGTAAGATGACAAAAGTAGCGGGGATGTTTTGATACATTTATTTTGGGAATGATCTAACTACTCGTACACTTACATAACTACAACAAGAAGTGAAGGTAAGTAAAAAGGGTTTTGATTTGAAATTAGAAATTATAGCAAGCCGTCTCTATCGGTCTCTATCGTCTCTATCTAAAAAATAATAGCAGCACAACATATCAGACATGCATACTTAATTATTTTTTGTATCCAATTCTAAGGTTGATGAGACACGCCCTAGAAATACATATAAACCAGGAAAACAAATCATTTCTTCGCTATTTTTATAACTGAAACACTGCCGCGGAATCACGCTACCGTTTTGCAATTCAGAGTCAAACAGGAAAAAAAACGGCAGCGGAAATGTTATTCCGATTCAAATTCACTGTTCACTGATTACACGGTATTTAGCCACTGCCTCAAATCGGACTGAACCTTTGAAATACAATAGAAATACTACAATTGTAATTACGTTTAATTGGCGACACTGTCAGGGCTGGACATTTTACTTTGGAATAGTTTTTCAAGTACGTGCGACACAATAACTATAGTTATTAGGGGCCCGCGATGATCTAACAGGCTAGTATGTAGTATAGTGTTTCATTTCTATAGGCTTGAAGTAAACAATGTGGGCAACGCGGCTCGGGTTTATCATAAATACAGCCTAGATATTTCTGTGCCAGAATATTGACGTTTTAGGCTCTAGAGTGGGCGCCGGGGAGCCTGATGCCTTTCAAGAGTGTCTAGATGCGAGCGTAATGGGAAATAAAAAAGGATTTATAACAGCATTTGTTTGTCCTTTTATTGGTTTCATCGAGAGAAAAAAATAAAACTGACCTAAGCAGAATAAAAAAATAACAACGTAATAGTGCGAATTAGTCTGGATGAGTCTATATTTTTTTCCGTATACCTAATTGAAAGTCATAATGTAATGTTTGTCATAATTCATAATCTATCACTAGTCGTAACTCTTTTTTCCTCTGAAACAATTAATTGTTCAGGATCATTATAAAATAAACTTTGAATGGCAAAAATATTCAGCGAACATCACTGACTAAGTATGCTAACGACGAAAAAATATATAACATCGCTGTCTACGATAAAACGTGCATTACTCAGACGCAGCGGCGCCACGTTTAGGAATAATTTAGTGATTCAGTCTTACTTGGTTACGCGCTGTTCTGAGCTCGACGCGGACTATTATTCAGTTGTTCTATGACTTATAAGTAGCGATAGCACTCGAATTATTTGATTTGTTGAAAAATATCGTGCATTTATTTACCATTAACGGGTTTTACTTTTCTGGTCTTTAGACATTATGCGTACAGTATTGTAATAAATATCTGCAGCTGCAGAATAATAAGTATACAAAATAAACAATAATCAAAATACCTAGTAATATTTTTGAAACCTGACATGTTAGGCTAGACATGTTACGTATGTTACGAATGTCAGTTACTTTTGGTAATGGAAATTACTACGCAATTAAGTGGAGATATTTGAATAAAACCCGTCACCGAGTCTCACACACAAAATCACTTTAAAAAACCACGAAAAATCCAAACACTATAAACGAAATT
This sequence comes from Clepsis dumicolana, assembly GCA_963691665.1. NCBI lineage: Eukaryota > Metazoa > Arthropoda > Insecta > Lepidoptera > Tortricidae > Clepsis > Clepsis dumicolana. Next base: position 6,135,842 of record OY829516.1, on the reverse strand, counting down.
GAGGTCTTCAGCGAAAACATAAAACGTTAAAAGCGGCTAATAAAAAAGTCGCGGCCGAACCACCCTACATGCCCCGGCGAATTTATCGCAATCCGATACAAAATCACCCGCAAGGGGGAAGCCTGTATATTTTTCTGCCAGTTTTCGATAAGAAGTAGATTCCATAAACCATTAAAGGAACGATGTTACTAATTAATTTAGAAATGTTGCTAGTCTTCTGATTTTAAAATTAAATTTGTGACATAAGCATTTCTAAACAGTTACAAGAGACGAAACAATTATTAAAACTTGTTTATCAAGTTGAATTCCTGTAAAAATACCTGTCTCATATGAAACTACACAAGCGTGAGGTAGTGTTAATAAACCTCATAAGTAAACTGTATGGAAGTTAATTCGTTTCGTTATAAAACACTCTTTAAAGAAGGTAAATACCTAATGGCTTGCATGTTAGACGATTGCTTTATTATTACTCGCACAGTCCGTGCTTTCATCACGGAAAAGTTATATGGCTGCGAGGTAGTGGTCAGCGCCTTGCGGTCGGTCGGTCGACTCTTTTGCTGATTTGATTATAGAGATAAAATCTATAATATGTCAATCTTTAATAAACATTATAAATTTTAACTAACTAAAACTAAACTAAACGTTAAATGTTATTTGAAAGCACTACTAAGACTATACCTATGTATTTTTTATTATTTTATGTCATCATCATCCATGATCAGCCTCTCTAATAGGGGTTTAGATTCCAATCATGAGTTCATCAATTCCTATGAGTCAACTTCTTGATCTCCTGATACGGTATTTTCCCTTATCTGGGCCATGTAGGTGCGCCTAGGTCGACCCTTTCCTCGCTTCCTTTCGGTTTTTACCTCCTAAAATTGTCTCAAAAAAGTTGTCGTTGGCGTAACAAAATATTTTTTCGCTTCTGTTCTCTATAGTGTTCAAGATCGTTTTCTTCGCATTAAACATTCTTAATACTTCGTCTTTTTTAGGGTTCCGTACCTCAAAAGGAAAAAAACGGAACCCTTATAGGATCACTTTGTAGTCCATCTGTCTGTCAAGACCCTTTTTCTCTGGAAGGTGTAAAGGTAGCATGCTGAAATTAATATCAAATACAGCCTGCAGTCCCTTGAAGCTGTCAAAAAATCAAACTTCTAAGTTAATGCAATCAAAAGATACAGTTATTAAAAGGATTGTTTCCATACATATTGCCGTACCCTGAAAACCTAAAGGGTACTTCCAGTTGTCCTAGAAACTTGAAATTTGGTATGAAGGTCGCTCTTATAGCACAACTACTCAAAAAATTCTCAAAATCTAAATTTTTTGTGTGTCTGAAGATTTCGCAGACCAATATAAGATGAACTAAAAAACAATTACTTTGCTTTGTTTTTTAGTTCATAAATATGGACCTCCGCAAAGTAACGCCTGATTCAATAAAATATAAGATGACCCCACACTGCGTACATTTTGCTTAGGAGCAGGGGTCTGCTAACACTGGACAACTTAAAACACTGAGCCAAAAAGGGCCAAAATCTCGTGCGCTAGTCGAGATTACTGCTCTAATACGTAAATTTTAGTTTTTCAAACCCCCATTGCCACTTGCCTTACTCGACGCCAAAAATATTGTTTAAAAAAATTAAATATGCACCCTTCAAATCATTACCCCGAACAATCACTTATAAATGCTATAACGAATACCTACCTAATTCCACAGTTATATTTAATTAAGGTATACAGAAGGGAAACGCAACGGCTATAAGGTAAGGCACGGGTAGGTAGCGTGTCAACTTTGTATTATTAGTTTATTCGTCGCGAGTTCACATGCTGCTCATGTAGAAGAGTGGCGTAAGTCAACATTTAAAATGCTGTGCTATTCAAGCTCAAAATCAAATGGTAAACTGGCATTTGTTTAGGTATGCCGCTAGGTAAGTACTATTTGTGACAATAAATAACATAATATTAACGCAGTACCTAATTGCTTGAACCACGGGTGGTCAGCCGAGCGCCATACTTGATTCTTGTTTAATAATAATTTGACGTTTTCTTGTATTTATTTCAATTGGCCCAAATATGCCATGTTGTCAAATAGGTTGGGTACTACAAGTTTTGTGCCTGGCTTCGTTTTACCTATGCACAATAAGCCATTACATTTCTAAAAAAGTTATTGAGCCATTAAGCATTTCTCACCAACATAACGAAGGACCATTATCTATCACTTACCTAATGCACAGACTTGACGACCATATGGGTAGCCCAGTGGTCAGAGAACCGTCAAGTGAAGCTTGAGGTCCAGGGTTCGATCCCCGGTCAGGATAGGTTTATATGATGAATACGAATGTTTTTACTTGGGTCTTTCATGTTTAATATATGTACAAGTGTGTATTTATGTATGTATCTTGTAGGTTTGCTTATCTGTTATCTAGTACCATAACGTACAAACTTTGGAAAACGAGTTACGAATTAGCATTTTAGAGAAAATGTTCGGTTTGGATTCCGAGGTAGTGTAAAGGTGGTGGAGATATTGTATTGTTTGTATTTCCTTGCTCGAAAATCGACAACATAGTTCCTAACCCTATTGTTCATAAACCTATTTTAATAAAAATGCCGTTGTCCTTTTTTGTCACATTGACATTTCCGTTAGTAAGAAGAAGACAAAACCTATTTTAACTAATGGAGGCTTGAGTTACGTTTATGAATAATGGCATAAATGTGTAATGTTTTCAGACTTCCCATTCTGACACCTAACAGTACTTGTAGGCATAAGAGAATGAGCAATTAACAGCCCTCTTCCAGTATTTAGCTAGCCGTCGCTGTAGCCGAAACCGGCAAAAAGGAGACATTAGGTACAAGCCAATAAACGTTTAACTCTATTCATTATTTAAACCAACAAAATTTAGACTATCCCACCTAATGAAAATCGATTCTCTAGTAAAATATCTGCATTTCAATTTCAACCACATACTAACTGTTAAATTTGTGTCAGAGAACCTAAGCTAGCGTCTACACACACCTGTATAATTTACCTAAAACGGCGTCTACATGTATAATTACCACCGCAACACATAAATCCCGGATAAGCAAGCCGGTAGGAAGTCTGATTAAGGCATGCGGGCCTCTCGATATTTCACCGACGAATGTTTCAGTCCGACAGACAAGCTAGTAAATATTACGATTAGATTACATTACAAAGTATTAGAGGCTAAAATTAGTTCAAACCTTGGAAATACTGTGTTTATAAGAATAGGTAACTTTGCCTTGTTTTGCCTTCATCAAGCTGTTTCATTTAAAGTCTTCACTGGCTTTTTAATTCGGCATTAATATGCCGATATGATAAAGAGACTTTAGGAGTAACTAGTATCTATGTTCATATAAATTTTATAATTTTAGCAACTTAATGTTCGCATTAATCGGAGTTTTTAGGCTTTAAACTACAGCGGGCAATGCTTCTTTAAAGGACTGACCTAGGATTTAATGGAGGTACGAGGTTTTTAAAGACATAATATGTAATTTAAATTTGTAAGCTTCGGGCCAAACCTGAAGATGGTAACGTTGGAGCTACGTAAATGTAGAGCCGCAATCAGTGTCCTCTAAAACGAAAGTAAAACAATAACGGAAAGCAATCATAATCCGTCGATTTGCGACAGTTGCATGGTGTAATCACACGGAAGTTAAACTATCTTGTCTTATAAAATCTAAACAACAAAGCTTCATAAAAGCAATTGTCTGCAGAATTATCATGGATATAAGAGCGTTAATACCCGGTGTATTAAGATACTGCCACGCTAAACTTTCTTCGATTATATGCCATTGTTGTCAATTCATTCTTATCTCGTAGAGAAAGCCTTCGATAAAGCAAAACGTGGGAATTTGTGTATAATTCAAAGAAAGTAATAGTACAAAACGTCAACAATACTGTGAGCCCACTAGATCACGTTTCTAGTTGTCGGTGTGGCATACCGCTCTTAGAGTTCTTCGACGTATGCTTATTGTATGTAGGTACTTACAAATCGTATCTGAACCTAACTAACAGGATAAACTAAGGAATCGTAGCGGAAATTACGTGAGTACTATATTCCACCTTGCTTTTCTCTCTAAATACGCTGGTATAACATTTTGGTTGAAGTTACGCTAACCGAGGAATCGTTATGAAAATGTTTTTACATCCCCCTGGAAAATAGCCACGCTAGCTATTTTTAGGGTGCATATATAAATAAGCGAGAGGGAATTCAGAAAATAGGTCGACAGATCGCGAAACTGGACGTAAACGTCCATTGAAAAACATAAGAAAGCAGAATTAGGTAAGGCTGGTATGTTTTAATAGTACTTTGGCACGCGTCTCGAAAAGTACCGCTGCCGTTCATAATGGTCATTATAAAAAAAAACATCGTATTTAAACGTGAAGGAATTCTGCTTCATTCACATAGTAATTATAATGGCAGGACGATAAAAAGCAGAGGATGTATTGAATGTTAATGCCGCCGTCCACCTGCCGCTTGCCGACTGGGCAGCGCGTGCGCGGAAACAGCATGAATGAAGCCACAAGTCTGCACCTCCAAAGCTATAACTCTAATTTAGATGCTAGACAATAAACAGACGAACCGCATCACTCCACAACTGACATTGGAAGTAAGGTCTGTTCAGAGTTAGGCCTCTTTAGTTTGGAGTGCGAATGCCTTGCTCGTTGCATTATTTATACATATTACACAGCTTATGCGTCAAAAAGATTGACAAAAAGTCGATGGTGAACTTGATTCTGTAAAGGTTGTGCCGTATTAAGGAGCGAAGTGACACAAGCGTTTGTATGTTTCTGATCTTCGTTTATGTTAACTCCTGGAGTTGTAATCTCAAAAAAAACTGTGTTAATTTGCCTACTATAGTTAGACTCACATATTTACACCGCCCTCAGTTTTATTACGTGTCCTTCTATTCTTTTTAGTATTTACGTAAATGCTTTATTTTTTCCATACATCGATTCGTTTCCACCAGTTTCATTATTATTGTTTTGCATACAAGTCAGGAGCACAACTTCCTTCATTCCTTGGTTCGTTAATACGCTTCTTTCGAAGCCTCACCCTTAGGCAGAGTGCACCGGATTCCTGTGCCGACCGCTACGATTGCTTTAAGGTTCTTTCATGAACGGAAACCCTTATAAGGAAGCTTCTGCGTCTTTGGGACTTCTGCTTCAAGTGTTAATCGTACACATAATTAATTATGATAAATTGAGATCAATATAAAGCTATGACTTTTAAACGTTAGTTTTATTAATTCTACCTACACTATCTTTGTTTCGATTCTGTTCCGTCTTTTCTGGATTCTTCAGAGCTGAAAATGAAATTGAAGAAAAGGTGCAATGAAATGAAGCTTTTACATTTTCTAAATCTACAAGTATATAGGTACTTAGACCTGATGCACATGATAGAGATTATGTTAAATTTGTACATTTCCTCTTATGTTGGCACTTTACTGTTCTTCAGGTCAAAAACAAAAGAGAGACGACACGCACGTATGTTTGACAAATAGGTGCAGTGAAGTGCTAGTAATAACAAACTGTCCCACCCGATTTGTGACGTTGTGGCGGAATGTGCTACAGAACAAAGAAGTCACCGAAGTGATGGTCCACTTTAGTTCCAGTAGGTTACTAGGCGAATGTCACTAATTTATAAACTGTCCTGAAGGTGACCATGACCTTAATAGCGGCAAAACAATTGTGTATTGTCTGTTTCTAAAGGAATAAGCCAATCACGGAACCCTTATACAGATTAGGTCAAGGCGTCCTACTGCCACCAAGTTTTTTTTTTAAATTACGTAATATGTAAGAATGGTCCCTCGCCCCGTTACACAGCTGCGCCGAATTTTATTTCCTTACGTTGCTCATAACCGGAATTTTCACCTTTTTTCTAACCGAAACGCTTTCGATTCGAACGCTGCTGATTAAAAGTTCATAGACAGAATTTAGTTAATTTTTTTATAATCCTACTTGCAGGATGGCGTTCAAAATGAAGTAAAATCACACGCTACTCTGAATATTCTAAAAGACTCATTAAGAAATAAATTCAGCTTTATACACATAGAGCCGACACATTACGGTCAAACACATACATACGGTATGCAAAGAGCATAATTATGAAAATCTAACACAATAGGCTAATACCTCCAATTATAAAGTAGAATAATTTCATTTCTCTAGTTAATGCTGTCGGCGTCCAATCATACCTTTTGGAAACCAGAGACCATTCCGTGGGAGCTTTTTAGTGAGTGCGTGTGAACCAGCGACAATGGGCCGGGTACACACATGATGCACTGAGCTCTGATTTAGAAGACACATTACGTCGAACAATGCCAGATCGAGTGGCGCAATCCTTAATTATGCCTCTATTGCGTGGGATGCATGGGAAAGTGTGTCCCCGGCCTAACGTTAGGTCACAGATACATCAGAACTTCTAATCGCAGCCAATTATTTCTAAATACACTCGTTAAATTGGTTATTGCTTGATCCTTAAAAGGCAATCAAATTAATCGACATTTAGGCACTGTCGAAAGCGTAGCTTAGCTAGGTACCGACGTGTCGTAAATTTAATGACCTGTTAAAAGCTACCGGTTGTTACAAAGGCAACTAAACATTGAACTGACGACGGGTTAAAAGTGCTAACAAAAAAATATTAAAATTTTAGGTTAATTTAGAAACGTCGTTTTTGTTGACCCTATTTATCTGGAAATCACGAAGGTACTTTAAAAAACTCCAAGTCTAGTTAACTCCTAAAAAACTTAGCGTATAAGAGAGTCGTAATTTTGGAATTAATTAATACTGTCTAGTTATTTTGATTAAACTTATATTAGATTAATTAAAACATGTGATTTGTGAGCTCACAACACGCCACATTACAAATAGTCGCAGTAACGAATGACCTACTCAACTAACTGCTGGTTGACATGAGCTAAAAATGTAAAAAATAAATAAAACTGACTCAAATTTATAACACAATTTTATAAATACACTTGACACCTGCAAAGGGTGCCTATTTCCTACCCACTGAGCAGGGCAACCAACATTTAGTTATGGTAGTTGTTTTCACTTCAAATGGATAGGGGAAAATAATTTTCAGGTAAAAAGACTCGCTAATACGGAGCAAAATTTCTTATGACAAATTATTTGAGACTGTACTGATTCAAACTTTCCTCACTATAAAGTAAGTATATACACCATAAGTATAAACAGTGTTAATATTATTAAAATCCGAAGTAACTAGGTGGCCTACGTGTACAAGACGTCTAATTTGAATGCTCTTCCCTTAAGTTCGCCGATTTCTTATAAACTGTTATAACTCTATCGAGCTAGCGTGCCACTAAATAATTTGCCCAAGCTCAATAAACGGTAAACCGTAAAATTTGATTTATTGATATCTTCACGATTCAATGTCCACTGTTCTCGCCCTAATTTGACATCGTCTGCCGCATCGTAGCGTGCTGCACGCGAATGCTGTCGCTACTTTTTCTGCTATCGCTACTTTTAATGCAAACGACATGTTTCTATGCCCGCACCGTGCCTTTACTCCAAATAAAATCGCAGTAAAAGTACTTATAACCTGATTGCTCAGATTAGATAAATTCGTCATCTTTCGTCGCGGCATTCTTCATTTTAAACGACATGAAAGGGGTGTATCTGACGTTATTATTAATAGTGATTCAAATGCTTATTTGACTAATAATTTTCTGGAACTCCCTACTTAATAACAACAGATTCCTCGTTAATAAGAGTACAATCTCAGTGACACAGTACGTGCCTTCAACTACAACTTTTTTACTAAGTACTACAAATTATTTAAACTATTAGAATAAGTATTACTTGAAAAAACCGCTTTATCCTTGAAATGTATTAAAATAAAATAAAAATCTTTTCTATGCTTTCGACGTTGTAAGTTGTAACAGAAACAAAGTCAAGATCCGTCATGTTTACTTGCCGATACATGATTCAGTCGGCAACGGATACAGACAGTCACAAATACAGGTTATTTCTGTTGCCGTCGTTTATAATTACCCGCCCGTGGCCTACAGGCGGAGCTGTAAATCTCGACGGACAAATGAAGAACAAACTGTTGAAATGTTCTACCTTATTACACTTTAAACTCGAGAGAGAGATTGCCAATCAGGGGCATATTAAAACTATCTACAGTTTATGACTGCCCGACCACGGAATTGTGACCTGGGTAAAAATGGCACAGGTACAAAAACACGTACGGCCGAGGAAATTAATTCGTGGCCCACCATCCTTTTCACAGTAAACATCATAGTGACATCGCATAGCTTGACAAGGAATATCGTTATGACGTTTACTATGAAAATGTTCTACAGTGGGCAGTGAACGCATATAAGACATGGAAGCATTCCTGTCACTTTAAAATGACCCCACGAAAAGTGTTCCGCGGTGGGTGGGGCTTGAAAACTGTACCTGCGCGCCGATCAGTTAGGTTGCGCGAGTCCGCAATGGCGGACGCTGTTTTGACAGTTTATTTTAATCACCAAAAATAAGATTTATGTTTTAAAATGCTTTCATGTGTGGTGAAGTTGTGCAAAAATCACACGGGTCACTATCCCAAGGCACCTCAGGGTAGTGTAATTACTTTTCACATGTAAGTACACCATTACTTGAAAATTCAAAAATCTTCTTGCTTACCACAGGGATGTCATTATGCGTAATGTAGCAGCTCATTTTACTAATTATTAATTACTTGTTGGACTATAATATATTTATTAAGATACAGATTTGGATTTCAGGCGAAAACGAGTGGAAATTCGGAACTTTGTCCAAACCCAGGCTGGCGGGAAACTAAATAATTCAAATGCCCGCCAAGGCATTTGAATTTGCCCGCCAACGCGTTAATTAGCCAGCCAGCCGATAGCGCGACGCGGCGATGGTCGGCCACACTGCTTCCACCTCCAAAAAGCAGTGGACTTAAAAAAATTGGTCCAGCAGCTAGAAAATCTATTGCCAGCCTTGTTTTATAGCGTTGTGCGCCTGAGGCGAGGGTTGACTACCTATGTTATCATATTTAACCATATTCAAAATTGGTTTATTAGTTTATACTGTTAGCTTTCTTAAAATTAATAGGATAATTGTATAACAGTTTATATTGAATTTAATGTAAGTACTCATTTGTTTTTTATAAATAAATGCGATGTGTTGTCTTTGCTTCGTGCTGCCCGCCATATTTGAATGCAGAAAGAGAGGGGGAGGCAGAGAGAAAGACTGTGGCGGGAAAACGAAGAGGAGCGAGAGAGAAGGAACCCGGCATGGTTTTTTGGAGGGAAACGTTATATAGAAGATTAAGGATTTTTCAGGGTGATAAAAACTTGTAATACAATATTAGAAGAACGACAAATAAACAAATTATAATAGCAATATATGGTTTTATTGGATTTACGTAAGTAAAAGTAAAATCTTACAATACTCTAAATTTGCTAAATATGATATATTATAATTATAATTATTAAGATAGTACAAGAACACGATTTTTTTTTATGACTGGTCCCCTCATGCATAACGTTGTCCACGCATCTGACCACATCTGACAGACGTTGACATCGCAGCAGGCGCGCTAACCAATAATGGCCGTAATCTGTCATTCCGAGAACCAATCACATTGGGCCAGTGCGCATTGCCGGACGCTGACAATCGCTACTGGCCTAATGATCAAATCTTTGAGTATTTATAAAATGACGTAACTAGCAAAGCACATCCTAATAGCAACCTAGATTGGTGCGCATTAACTTATTTTTTGAATGCATGGATAGTTTAGTGTATGGTTACTTTGCTGCTGTGTGTGTACTTCATCTTTGTGCGAGTTTTGGTTCTGCTAGTGAACGATACGTTCTATGGAAAGACTGCTTCTATGTCTAAATGAAAATAATCGATTTATTGATTATTTTTGTTTTTATTTTTATGAAACATTCATAGAATGAAATTCAACATACAATGACAATGCAAAGAAAAATTCGTTAAGCAGCTGGACTTGAACCAGCAACCTCGGTAATCCGTACCACGCTCCACCAATTAAGCTATACTTAACGTTGGTGTACCTAACGAATTTTTCAATGCCTTGTGTCATATTTTATTTGGAAGATCTCTCCTCAGCGCCATCTATGAGTAGCTTAATCAAGCGGCTCACCCACTACGGAACTTCTACAGTTACGCATTAGTGGCAAGAGATGGAGCTATTTTCTGAATCAATGAAAATAATCGATTTATTGATTATTTTTGTTTTTATTGAAAAATTCGTTAGGTACACCAACGTTAAGTATAGCTTAATTGGTGGAGCGTGGTACGGATTACCGAGGTTGCTGGTTCAAGTCCAGCTGCTTAACGAATTTTTCTTTGCATTGTCATTGTATGTTGAATTTCATTCTATGAATGTTTCATAAAAATAAAAACAAAAATAATCAATAAATCGATTATTTTCATTGATTCAGAAAATAGCTCCATCTCTTGCCACTAATGCGTAACTGTAGAAGTTCCGTAGTGGGTGAGCCGCTTGATTAAGCTACTCATAGATGGCGCTGAGGAGAGATCTTCCAAATAAAATATGACACAAGGCATTGAAAAATTCGTTAGGTACACCAACGTTAAGTATAGCTTAATTGGTGGAGCGTGGTACGGATTACCGAGGTTGCTGGTTCAAGTCCAGCTGCTTAACGAATTTTTCTTTGCATTGTCATTGTATGTTGAATTTCATTCTATGAATGTTTCATAAAAATAAAAACAAAAATAATCAATAAATCGATTATTTTCATTGATTCAGAAAATAGCTCCATCTCTTGCCACTAATGCGTAACTGTAGAAGTTCCGTAGTGGGTGAGCCGCTTGATTAAGCTACTCATAGATGGCGCTGAGGAGAGATCTTCCAAATAAAATATGACACAAGGCATTGAAAAATTCGTTAGGTACACCAACGTTAAGTATAGCTTAATTGGTGGAGCGTGGTACGGATTACCGAGGTTGCTGGTTCAAGTCCAGCTGCTTAACGAATTTTTCTTTGCATTGTCATTGTATGTTGAATTTCATTCTATGAATGTTTCATAAAAATAAAAACAAAAATAATCAATAAATCGATTGTTTTCATTGATTCAGAAAATAGCTCCATCTCTTGCCACTAATGCGTAACTGTAGAAGTTCCGTAGTGGGTGAGCCGCTTGATTAAGCTACTCATAGATGGCGCTGAGGAGAGATCTTCCAAATAAAATATGACACAAGGCATTGAAAAATTCGTTAGGTACACCAACGTTAAGTATAGCTTAATTGGTGGAGCGTGGTACGGATTACCGAGGTTGCTGGTTCAAGTCCAGCTGCTTAACGAATTTTTCTTTGCATTGTCATTGTATGTTGAATTTCATTCTATGAATGTTTCATAAAAATAAAAACAAAAATAATCAATAAATCGATTATTTTCATTGATTCAGAAAATAGCTCCATCTCTTGCCACTAATGCGTAACTGTAGAAGTTCCGTAGTGGGTGAGCCGCTTGATTAAGCTACTCATAGATGGCGCTGAGGAGAGATCTTCCAAATAAAATATGACACAAGGCATTGAAAAATTCGTTAGGTACACCAACGTTAAGTATAGCTTAATTGGTGGAGCGTGGTACGGATTACCGAGGTTGCTGGTTCAAGTCCAGCTGCTTAACGAATTTTTCTTTGCATTGTCATTGTATGTTGAATTTCATTCTATGAATGTTTCATAAAAATAAAACAAAAATAATCAATAAATCGATTATTTTCATTGATTCAGAAAATAGCTCCATCTCTTGCCACTAATGCGTAACTGTAGAAGTTCCGTAGTGGGTGAGCCGCTTGATTAAGCTACTCATAGATGGCGCTGAGGAGAGATCTTCCAAATAAAATATGACACAAGGCATTGAAAAATTCGTTAGGTACACCAACGTTAAGTATAGCTTAATTGGTGGAGCGTGGTACGGATTACCGAGGTTGCTGGTTCAAGTCCAGCTGCTTAACGAATTTTTCTTTGCATTGTCATTGTATGTTGAATTTCATTCTATGAATGTTTCATAAAAATAAAAACAAAAATAATCAATAAATCGATTATTTTCATTGATTCAGAAAATAGCTCCATCTCTTGCCACTAATGCGTAACTGTAGAAGTTCCGTAGTGGGTGAGCCGTTTGATTAAGCTACTCATAGATGGCGCTGAGGAGAGATCTTCCAAATAAAATATGACACAAGGCATTGAAAAATTCGTTAGGTACACCAACGTTAAGTATAGCTTAATTGGTGGAGCGTGGTACGGATTACCGAGGTTGCTGGTTCAAGTCCAGCTGCTTAACGAATTTTTCTTTGCATTGTCATTGTATGTTGAATTTCATTCTATGAATGTTTCATAAAAATAAAAACAAAAATAATCAATAAATCGATTATTTTCATTGATTCAGAAAATAGCTCCATCTCTTGCCACTAATGCGTAACTGTAGAAGTTCCGTAGTGGGTGAGCCGTTTGATTAAGCTACTCATAGATGGCGCTGAGGAGAGATCTTCCAAATAAAATATGACACAAGGCATTGAAAAATTCGTTAGGTACACCAACGTTAAGTATAGCTTAATTGGTGGAGCGTGGTACGGATTACCGAGGTTGCTGGTTCAAGTCCAGCTGCTTAACGAATTTTTCTTTGCATTGTCATTGTATGTTGCTTCTATGTCTTATATGCGTTCACTGACAGTGGGTAAGAAATTTATTTCCTCGACTCTACCACATGATTTTTGTTTAATTTATCGAAAAAAGGGTAAAGGTACTAGCATCAAACTTAACGTGATTAATCTAATGACACAATCAGTGCATTTTTAAAGTAAAACAGTAAATAATAAAATCGGTCAAGCATCAGGTGTACAGTTCAGCGCGCATTTTAAAACCTCGGTGCGCGAGTCCAAACTCACTTGGTTTGGTTTTTTCTTTATATTTACTTCCTAAATAAAGCAGACTCTATCTCGTTTCTGGCGCAAAACGTAAAGTGAATGAGTAAATCTAAAATACAGTCACACTTTAAGCAAATACAAGACAATGTGGAACATTTTGCAAGATGGATACTTCGGCGTCGCGACGCTGCCACAATAAGGACATCCACTGAAACAAAACTTACAGTAAGCGTCACTCCAGCAGTACTTTTGGACTTGACACATTATTTCATCAGTTTAGATGACGTGCGTGATACAGAATTTTAACGGTGATAGCCTAAAACCGCCTCTCAAACTGATAATCGTGGGTTTGACATGCATCTCAGTTTTACTGCTTTAGACAGCGGCGCGGACATAAAGAATGGATGATGGTGATATTTTTTAAAGGTCTGACATTTCACTAGTTAACTTAGCATTGTACTCGTACATCTATCTGTATTTCTGTCTCAACTTTGAGATGATTGCTAAACTGAGAAGAGGCTTACCTAATCCTTTCTAAGTTTATGTTAGTTAGAAGGCACTAGACGCAAGAAAACCAGTAATTTATGGAAAATTAACAGGGTAAATTAACAGTTATAAAACTAAAATGTCCTAATCCCTCCGCCTGTTCGTAAAAATGTCCCGACAGCATATTCGAGGCCTGCTGAACAAACGGTCACGACGCGGTTGTCTCCAGATTTAGCTTCGGACAACGCGGCTGAGATTTGCGGAGCGACGCCGACCCGGCAGAATTAAACTAATGCTGTCGTCAGTTCTTTAGTGCTTGTGATGGAAATCATTCCGGCTAAGAATAGCTTCAGGTTTAAATATCTTGTGGATACGTCATACTTCATACTTCTGATGATTCGTCAATTAATATAGTGACCAAAAGGTTTTATGACTATGGTCTTTCGTAATTTTCAAACTTTTAATTTTATAATAAAGGGCGGGGAAGTAAAATCCAGGTTAGGGTTACGTGAGCAACTTTTAGTAGACCCATACGTATGCAACTAAACACTTATATCAGATTTGTATGAAATATGACACAAGTTTCTTGACTTTGATATTTGGACATGGATTCAGTAATGTTAACACTGAGTTAATGTCTAACCCAGGTCGGGGCAAGTTGATAAGTTTCACATTTGTATGTATCTCGATCTACGTCAATTTTATTTGTTTTCTTTTTTGTACAACAAAGTATTTATGCACACATTCATACGTGTGGCATTTACAGTGGTACTGTCACATTGTCCTCAATTGACCTTTCATGGCCTATACAGCTGAGGCAAGGTCCTTGAGAGGCGGCTGTAAGCCGGCCCTGCGACCAGCAGCGGCCTTGCAGATGCGCCGCAGGTGTAGTAATTACTGCACTGCATGCTGCACTATGCTCAGATGCTAATGTTTTGCAGGTACACGTGCAGTTTAATTCTATAGGTAGCTTCTTTGGATAAAGTTAGCGAGGTAATTGAACGTGAAAATCGGTAAGTTAATTAGAAATTAAGAATAAACCTGCGGACAATTTAACTTCGAGTTGTTCGATTATATTGCTGTTAACGCGTCATGTAAATTCAGAAGCCTCGCATTTAGTTTTTAGTTTAAAAAAATGCATTATAGTCCAATGCAGGGGCCGTTATCAAAATGAGAATCGATGGTATGGATAGATATCGATGGTGACTTGTGATGGTGACACACACTTTTTTACGTATTTTTATGTAGGTATAAAATGAGTTTTTAAGTATTACTTGGCGATAAACAAACACAAATAGTGAGTGACGCGCGACTTCACTTGAAAGTATCGATAGATAAGTCGCATGGCGGTAAAACAAGGACTAGAGCGCGACACGCTAAACAAAACACTATCACCTTTACTAACTCCTAACACTTCGCAAGAAGGTTGTGTATGGCGTCGTGGGTTATTGTAATTGTATGGCGGTGGTTCAAACAATCAGGTGTTTGCGAGAGATAGCTGCTATCGCCTGGGAACGTCAAACATCTCGGCGCGGCCACCGCCGGCCCACAGTTGCGTAAGGCAACGCTTGACAAGGTAAATTCCTCTCATGCCTCTGAATATTTTGAATTGGGGAGCAAATAGTGAATTAGGCGTATTAGCAGTTTTAAGTGGCTGCAATGGTGTCACAGGTCAACTACCTCCATAACAAGTCTTAATCATGACATGACAAGCTCAGAAAAGATCGATTATGGAATTAAGGCCTCTGCATAATTGGCAGGACAGCTACTAGTAGAGTAACACGGCTGAGGACTTGACGTTACTTGTGTAAATATGTAAGCATGTCAGCTGAAGCCCTATTGTCAGTTTCTTAATCAGAGGTCAACCTCGACTGTGCACCATTACATAACTATATCATCTTCTATTTTCCATACAATCTAGAGTGATAGGTAGAGGTCGATCTTGATCACATCGAGACACCCCATAATTGGTTAACTGCTTGGGTCCAAAGAACCGTATAACCCAGCGCAGCTTTATAACATCTAACTGGTAACGCTGTGAGCCAAAACTTAGAAAAGACAGTATGTTGGTAAATGGAAACAGCTATAGTCATCCGTCTATTAATAGGACACGCAACCACAAACGACCACCGATTAAAACTCCCTTCTAACCCTTCAAAAGGCCTTAATTACCTGAACTGCCTTGTTCCAGCGTATCTCCTTGATAATCTATAAGCATCATGCGAATCAACATTTTAATTACAACAAAGTAAAAGCTTAAAGGGAACTTTGTTGTCGTTTAGCGTCCGGCATAGCGGGGAGTTTACGAAGCGAGACGAACTACGCCGAGCTTTCTTGAGGAAGATTTCGCGTGAGTTAAATTCTAATAAATTAAGATGTTTACTTTCTTGCATAGGGAATTATGTACAAAGATTCAGGGCATAGTTTTTTTACTTTCTACCTTTATACTTTATGTTAGTCATGGTAACTCTTGTAATAATGCCCGAATTTTGGTATTAATATTATTTACTCTTTTGAAACAAAAATTCGATCATATTGTTAGGTTGAAATAATATGAATTAGATGCAATTAAGACATAATGAGTATGAGTAGGTATCGTTATTTACACATAAACCTCTTTTATTGGAATGTAAGCCACAGCCACAGGCGTGGGCCGTCGTTGCACTGTGCCAGAATCTTTCATATATCTGCTTAATAGTCGCTATTCTCGCAACACAAAGTCTGAAACATGTTTTTAGGAGGGCAACCTAACTAGCTCTTCTGCCTCTACCCGTATTTCCCTTTTCCCAATCGCATTTAGTACATCGTTTTGCCGTGTTTATCAGCCTAGTCGCCCTATAGTACGTCCGAGAGATGGAATGCAAGAATCGGCGGCACAGGTGCGCGCACACCTGCCGAGTGACAATTCGCGACGATCGATATGTCGATACGCATCCCAACTAATAGTATTCAGACGCGACATGAGCACGGGAATGTTCATGAGCGGCTAGACTACTAATTGGTACTGGATTTGTAAATAAACTCTCAGTGCCGCACTTAGAGTCAATTGAAGGAGCATTAGTACACATCGGTAGTCCCATGACTTTTAGGTAGCGCTCGACAGTACGTACCGATTTTTTTTTGGTTTTTTATTCATATGCTATCAAAATTTCCGGTAAGACGATGTCCATTACCTACATGAGGTGATTTTGGAGATTTTTCGATCTCCCCACAACACCCCGTAACACTATAAGTCCCTAGAACGGTAAACTATAATATATTATTACAAACAAAACTGCTAAAAACATCCATGAATGTTATTTTGTCACAAATACTTATCTATCCAAAAAAGCAATTTTTAAGTTCTGTGATCATATCCAACAAAAACTCGATATGACTATGATCTATTGTGCCTTCAGTAATCGCAATAATTGAACCGATACCGGCGCCGGCGCTTCACCCACTCAACCGAACCGAGACCCACTCCAACGCCATACCTAATATCCACTAGCAAATAATCAGCCAACCATAACCCATTTCATAATCAAAGTCACTGTCTCACTCATTCAAGCCCCTACGAAAAAGGATAGCATGACTTGGTGACAGTTTTAATCCACTAATTCAGTTCAAAGTATTGTTCGGAATTTACGCGCAAAAACAAGAGACGGTATTCCCCGGAATCATTCCCACAGCATCGAAGTGACAAATCAATAGGTAAATCGAAGGTTTAATCGATTTAGTTCAATTTTAAGGCTTGCCTACTTTAATTATTAACTTCTTCAGCAGCGGACGACAAAAAAAAACAATACGATCCGACCGAATGATACACTCTCAGCATCTAATACTAAGACCATGCAAAGAAAACTTAATTTTCCGCTCAATTACCTGTGATAAAAATTATAACCCTGATTTGTTGTTGTCAGTGATTTCATTGCGCGGAATTCTTTTATCGCTTGCTCGTGTCCAATGTTCATCCTCAATACTGCGAAAGGCTTAAAAACAAAGTCAGACCCAGAGACAAACGTAGTTTGCTCTCACGTATAGTAATGCTATACAACCATTTACATGTATTCTTTTTAATGTTCCCATGGCATAAACGACTAGGTATAAAGGAGGAATAAAGGGCGGGCGCACTGGCGCCTGCGCCGGTAGTGCCGCGGTTAACTCCAGTTAGGGTAAAGGTGATTAAAACCGGGCGCGTGCCCGCGGGCGGCGGCGTATATCACATTCCGATATAAATTAGTTTTGGACCAGTTTATGCCGAAATAAGCCGAGGTAACTCCACTGGACACTTATGACGGGAGCTACCATTGCACTATTTTTTTTCGCTGCTTTTCGTGAAGTATGGCGCTATGTATTACACGTAACTACAGCGCACGTTTACACCCGCGTCAAAATGTGTTATGTAGCTACAAATCCAAATGAAAACAAAACCGACACGCAAATGTAAAATGCACACCTGTCTAATTATGTGGTCATGAGGGCATTATTTTTGGCAGAGGCAAAAGCCATCTACATACACTATCTCCTGTCATAAGTGCTATGTGGGTAACTCACATAATAAGCCCAGCGTTTAGAACAGTTTATGGTTAAACGGTGCAGGCATATAGGTAACCGACTCCACAAAAAATACTCAATCGTCCGTAATTTTTATTTTTATCAGAAGGTGTATTTGGCAGTTGAAGTATTAGCCGCAAACATTGTAAGCGATGGTTAAGCGAAACTCACGCAACGCAATAGGTACTTCGAGAGACAGCAACCCGCAGTAAGGTCTGCATAAAAATAACGATATTTTTCGCATATTGCTCTTTTCTGCTGATATGGCTAAAACGTAAAGCCATATTAGGTATAGGTTCTCAATTCGTCGTGGGCTTTTTTTTTTATTTGATAGGGCTATAGTTACTTAAGGCCATAATTAAACGCCAGGTATAACAAACACAGATTTGCCATCAACGTAATCAGAATCAGAGCGTCTACTATAATCAACGAGCAAAAAAACGTCTCGATCGCGTTCGCGTTTACGTCTGAATTACTATGGGCAACTTGGCAGAGCGACTAGTGGTACGTATCGACAACAAACAATTCTCATACTGTTGGACACCCGTAACGCAAACACGATTGAGCCGAAATCGAGAACGGAAATTTATATAAAAGCTAACAACTTTTGCGAATAACTTTACATCATTTCACAGTCTGTATATCTGTTTGACCATGCCATTGTAGAACCCAAATTGTTGAACCAATTTGAATTTTCCAAGACATCGTTGTTTTCACATGCCTAAATCGGAACTGATTATACCGCATTGCAAAACGGCGATCATGACGTATAAATACGTACCCGGTTAGGAATTTACGATTGAAGAAATTAAAGAGTACACCACGCTGCGGTCGCCGGTGACGGCGGCGCACGCGAGGCCAAAGCACACCAATTTCTTCTCGCCCGCGGCCATCGCCAAAACGCTAACTCATTAACAAGGTAACATGTTACATTCTCAGCTCACCAGGAAATAAACCTTACCTAAATTTAAGAGGGTTGCATTTTGATTACAACGACGCCGACATGTGTCATTTTGTTTTGACGCGCACGGTCATCGCCAAATTGCTGGCTAATAACTCTAACGATATAAGATCAGTTTTTAGCATGTTCAAAACAGATGCTTCTGGGATTTGAAAGTGAGTTTAGTTTAGGGTATTTTTGGACTTAATGTTATGACTTTTTATTGGGGTAGGTCGAACTACAACGCTTGCCGCCTTAATTGCGAGCGTTCGGCGCGTGTGGGAACCGATTTATTAAGATTTAATCATGACCAATTAAAATACGCATCGCGTAATTACGGAACGAGCAACTTAAGCTAATTGCGGTACTACGCGGCTACGAGCGTGGTGGCTACGCACGTAGCGCCGTAGCTGCTACAAACGTACAAGCATAGACTAGAGACGTACTTGGTTATTAATAGAACATTTGTAATAAAAACGGTGATTTCGATCGTCTTAATTACGGATTTAAACCAGCTAGCCTATATACGTATAATTAGAATTTTCCGCTATAAACTATAATTTTAAGCTAATTAAGAAAACTGAGCGATGTGATTGTTTGGGTCCCAGTTGTTCCACCTCTAGTGAAGCTCGAAAATCAAAGCCCTATTCTTTCCAGCCAGTTCTATAATAAAATTAATGTAATAATGAGTGGTGCGACAATGCGTCTTCCTACGACGGACCTCCCCGGAGCGCATACATTATGGTGCCCACACGCACCGGATAGTCTCTTGAGCACACCGTATGAACTACCCTGATAATATCAATATACATATACTTATAAGATATATAATATAATAATGATGAGGTACATTTAATTATACCGACAAAATAAAAACTAAGAACAACAGATGACATTAGGTTAAGCACAACTGCCTTAGAGCTGTGACGACGCATAATTGTGATATGTTATAATAATATTGCACTAAGATTTATTTGTGCGAGTAGCAAAGGAAAAATAAACTATAAATATAATCCGTTCCATAGTCTACCAAACTTATGGTGTACAATAAACTCAAAGCAATGATTTTGTTTTCGAGTTGTTTAAAAACCAGACCATACCTATCATCATAAATCATCATAATCAAGCATTTTCAGGTAATAGAAAGCCAGTTTCAGAAACGGATGTTTAGATTTTACGCATTAACAATTAACCAACAAGTGAACCAACAAAATGGAAATTCCTAAGCATTCGGTGCAAGGAGCCGGTGGTCCATTTATCTGGCCCTGGCCACATTCCGGACGCTTATTTATTTTGGTAGGGCGTGTGTTGGCGCCACGCCCCTTCGTTACTATGTTAATTCGGCTACTTCGGCAACCTGCGCCCGCGTCATAGGAATATTTGGAATTGGGATTTGTAAGTAGCTAATTGATGGGAACATTGTTTTTTTTGTGCTATGAACAAACTTTCTACGCATGGTAGGCAAGTAACTTCTCTTGAAGTTTGCTACCAATTCAAACATTCAAATGCATACAAATATTAATTAGTAACATTAGGATCAGCGTCATATTTATTACGATTTCATATGATTTTTTTGTATAATTTGATGTCACTGTTTTCATGTTTATTTTTTAATTTTTATTGAAAAATGTAGACATGCATCAAGCAAAAAGCCTCGATAGAAGTTCAACCTTAGTTCTTAATTATCACAAGCTACCGATTCAGAGTTACAGTTTAGTCCATCCATGTCATACTTAAAATTGGAACCTTCCAAGATTCCTTTGAATCGAAACTGTTTAAAAACCCAGTACGAAACGTCAACCGAGCCCCGAAACTACATAAACCCTTGGACATTGTAATAGGTTATTAAGGGGCGCATATATCACGCGCGCGCGCATGATTTGTGTGGAAGGTGCGCCACGCCTCTTCATTAACATGCTAATACCGCGATATGGGTGAGCTTGCGTTACCATTCGGAATGCAATGTGTTATGTATGTTCTTTATCTTATCCGTACATACATATATGTATAGTCTAATATTGGACAGCTATCATCATCTGATTCGCTAATCCTGGCACTAAGAAGCAGTGTTTGCACTGCTGTGTTCCGGTGTCAAAGAATATATATATACCTACTAACCGGTGTGGAGGCTGAGTCAGATGTCAGCTGTGCTGTCAGTTGCCAACTGTGACAACGCATCTGCAATCACTCTGGTGTTGCGAGTGTAAATGGGCAGCGGTAATCACTGACCATCACATACCATCAGGTGACCACTTGCTCGTTTTCCTTTCTTTTCACAAAAAAAATGCATAAATCATAAATCTTAATTATACATAAGAAGTAGGTAAATCATTTATTTGCATAAAAACACGGTAGTTTGGTAATATGATTTCAATTAAAATATATTAAAGCAATTTAATAAAATTAAATTAGTTTAATTTGGGGGCTCGGCAGTGCCCGGCCAAGACGAGCCAAGCGCATCGCAAGACCACTGCCTACCTACCTTTTCTCAAAGCGCTTCGTCGTTTTTAGGGTTCCGTACCTCAAAAGGAAAAAACGGAACCCTTATAGGATCACCTTGTTGTCCGTCTGTCTGTCTGTCTGTCAAGACCCTTTTTCTCTGGAACTCTGGATGCTGAAATTAATATCAAATACTCAAGCCTGCGGTCTCTTGAAGCTGTGAAAAAATCAACCTTCCAAGTGAACACAATCAAAAGATACAGTCATAAAAAGGTGGTTTCCATACAAATCGCCCTACTAAGAAAACCTAAGGGGTACTTCCAGTTGTCCTAGAAACTTGAATTTTGGTATGAAGGTAGCTCTTATAGCACAACCACTACAAAAAGTCTCAAAATCTTAAAATTTTATGTCTGTCGGTAGATTTCGCAGACCAAGTTGACTCGACACATCTCACATACATTTCATCTCACGTACACTTTGCTTAGGAGCAGAGCTCTGCTAACACTGGACTTCTTAAAACACTGGGGAAAAGCGTTAAAAATTTTCTATGGAACCCTCGTGCGTGAGTCCGACTCGCCCGTGGCCGGTTTTTGAACCCTCATAACTTGGGTTTGGATTATACCAGATAAACAAAAATCTCGGGATATGATGTCAATAGTGGACTTATTACATACATACAGTCACGCCTGTTTCCCGGAGGGGTAGGCAGAGACCACGGACTTCCACTTGCTACGATCCAGACATACAACCTTTGCTTCCATTAATCTCATAACATTCTTCGTACATGCTCTCCGAACTTGGACTTATTATACACATTATTATAAAGTTTCAATTGCATAGCTTATATGCACCTTTCAATTGATATCTAAAAAAACCCGATTTCGTCACTGACTTACTGGTGATCATCAAAATTCTAAAGGTCCTTCCTGAAGTCCTAGTAAATTTAAATTTGGAATGGAAACTAGTATTAGTACACAAGCAAATTCTAAAACTTGGAACTGATGCTAGACATCTGAAAATTGATATAGGAACTCCTTGTTAAAAATAATAAAATGCATATTAATAAGAAAAAAAAAACAAAGCATATCATAAGCAATTTACAATTTGAATTGAAATCCCAATAAAAACCTTTTCATGTGAAATTTTGCTAAGCTCTTGTAGAGCCAAGCTTCTCAACTCTACTCGGCCTAACTCTACAAACCCTAACGTCACGAACTCTACACCTTAAGTTACAATATGTGGCCTGGCCGTTTCGCTAACGTCACATGGGCTTAAGGTGAAACATTAATTCACTGTTCATTACTTTTTTGTCATAAGTAGGTACAATATAGTTCTTGTAATAACGAAACGGAGAAGCCACATGTTCTGAGGGCCGAGCACGACTTTTCGAATCCTGCGTAACGTTACGGTTATCGTATCGAGATCGAGAAACCTCATACAAAATTTTAGTTCCAAATACGCTCGCGGGCGGGCGCTGTTCCAAACGTCATACAAACTTGATAACCTTTACTATTCGTTTTTCCGTGACGCAGCTTTCGAATATTCGTACTTGGGCCTCAGACTAAGGTGTAGGTAGAGTTTGTGAAGTTAGGGTTTGTAGAGGTAGGGTTAGGGCGTGTAGAGTTAGAAGTTTGGCTCTACATGAGATCTGGCCCCTATTTCACCAACTTTACAATGTCAGCTTACAATGACAATTCGGTGTCAATTGTTGCCTTGAAGAGCTTTTGTTTTAGCGACTTCGTATTGGCAGAGAAATGTAGATCGATTGTCGAAACTTCTAACTCTACACGCCCTAACTCTACCTCTACAAACCCTAACTTCACAAACTCTACCTACACCTTAGTCTGAGGCCCGAGTACGAATATACAGTGCGAGCCATTGTGGTCTCGTCTTGGCAACATTTTACATGAAAGTGGTTTTGGTGGGATTTACTATATACTTAAATTAAAACAATATATATATACTTCGTAAACAACGTCTTTCGGCTGACACGATGATGATGATGATACTTAGTAAAATTTAATGTATTTTAAACAATTCATTATGTCAATTTATTGAATCTGGCGTTACTTTGCGGAGGTCTACATTTATTTCTGGTCGCGGGTGAGCAAAGTATTTGTGTTTAGTTCATTATGTCCATACAATTACTTGACTTGTAGATCGACGGGACGGCGGGTGTAGGGACACCTGGCGGGCTTCTTCTTCTAATTTATTCGGTACCTCTTCGTATAGTGGAGTCTGGCCGATAGCTCTTTTCTGTCCCTTTTATGAGGCGCCAGCTCGGCTATGCTTGCGATTTCTGTCCACTCCCTTATCTTACGGAGCCAATTAAGATTAAGTTGTAGTGAAATAAAAACGGATCACTCACGTATATAAGTCGAGTTTAGCCCGACATGTTTCGGACTAATTCGTAGTCCTTCCTCTGGGAGCGCACGACCCAGCGGCGGCGAGACGCACACTGCACGCCGCAGCTCTGCTCGGGCCAAACTCGACTTATATACGTGAGTGATCCGTTTTTATTTCACTATGATTGAGTCTCACGGTAGTTTCATGTTAAAGGATTAAGTTGTATTTAATACTAACACAGCCAACAACAGTAATCATCTCGCACCTGATGGGTGAAAACGACCTAAATGTAAACAATGTGACCATTTCAAATTAGGACGGTTTATTCTAGTCTTATCGGTTATGTCTAAGCATCTATCAGCTTAAGCTTAACCCACGAAACTTCATTTATTGACAACTGTCAATTTTACACCATTGATTGTAATGGTATTTTGTTGCAACAAAATACATTAAATAAAAGGAGCATGACGTAACTGTAAGTGGTGAAATATCAGTTGAGGTGCAGCTTTTTAATACGGGCCTAAAAATCTAACCTCATTTAAATGGGTGTAGGTTACTGGCAACCCCAAAAAAACATGAACAAATAAGCGGCCTCTTTTGTATCCTTGAGATTTTATCCACGCCGCTTACCTACGACTACTTAGCAACCTTAATCCAAATCCAATGATCTTCAGACGTCCTCCGCCGACTAGTTATACACATACACCGATACACAGAAGTGCCAATCAACGGTCCATTTAAATTTATTTTTATCATAATTAGCGGCCAAAAATTTTAAGTGAATACCGCAATTAATAAAATAAACATGATGAAATCAGCCAAAGTACCGTATCAAATTAGTTTACATTATTGAAATTGGTTAGCGTAGCACTAAAACGCTCAATGTTTAAGTGTTTTCGAATATTAGTTGACGAAATATAAAAGAATATTTAATACAGCCGTTTAATTAATGTCGAATAAGATAAGTAAGTACCGCGTCAACGTAATTTAATTTTGTCTCTACAAATACAAAGCTTCCAACTAAAGAGAGTTCAGTGTACCCGTTTTTTTAAAGGTACAGGTTTCATATCTGACACAGACACACGGCGTGTTGCAGTTTTGAGTCATACAAAAACGTAAATAATATGCTTCTAAATGATAGCCACTCCAACTTGACCTGACTTTCAAGAAGCAATATTACTAAGAGTCCGCAAAGTGCTTCCTACTAGAGTCTGTGTTTTACCACTCTACATCTGGACTACCACGAACTAACACGTAATACTAGCCTTTAATTGATTGTATCAAATGTACCTTTTGATCTTTAAAATTATTCTCTCTTAGAAATGAGGAAAAATCCAAAATGATGTCACGTCATCTTGTATTCAAAGAATCAAAACAAGGTCTTTTAAACTAAAAGTTAATGCGATACTCCCGCATGTTTATTCCAATACTTTTGACACAAATTCTCCTTTCCGCTCTCAAAATGAAGTTATTATCAAAAGTAAGACGTTTCATTCAAGATTACAGGTGAATAAAAACATGGAGGTATAAATAAATAGGAGGTATTTATTTGGTCGTCGCGGGTCGTGCGTGCAGTGGGTGGCATCGGTATTTGTCACCGCGGACCGGGAGCCAGGCGGGTGAGCAGACTCCGCGACTGGCGAGCGAACCGCAATTATTATACTCGTAGCTGTATATTGAAAACTTGGGATCTTAAACGATCATACGATGCTCTTACAACAATTACAACGTGAAATAGAGGTAAAACTGTTTGATGACTGAGTAATCTAGAAAAGTACCACAATATAATATGTATAGGTAGGTACATTACCTTGGTGACACAATAGTTGACCATCAGTAATGTGAACAAGAATGTAACAGGCTTCTCGTGATCTATCTACTAGGGGTATCTAATTAAATAGGTACTCTACAACTTTTTTGCTTACAAAAATACACTTTAAGAACCCTTTGCCTGGTCATGTAACCTGTAAATGTATCAAACACCTAATGAAAGCATTCGACTTGATATGGGGGTCCTATTTCCAACAAAATCAAACAAAAAGAAATGATATAGTAAAATATGAAAATTTCTGTTTGTTCACAGAAATACAAATACTTGCTTACTTAAGATCAGAAGTGCGATAAGTAGAGTACCTATTTAGATCGTATACGTAGGCAAGCCTCGACTCATCCATCCGTTTGTAGATTTATGTGAAAAAACAACTCGCGGTGGCCGCTATCGGAGCATCGGGCTCTATGCAAATGCAGTTTTTGCAGCTACCAATTGAGCAGCAGAACCGATGCAGCGGCAGTGGGTGGCCAGACACATGTGAATCTAAAGGCAATCACCTCAAATGCTCAAATCGGTTTTTACGAGTTTGTTATGCAGGTATTGGCGAGGTAAATCGCGGGGTTTACGAGCAGAAATAACATAGCGGAACGTGAAATGTATTGATGATTTCTTTCGATGTTTTTTTTTTTAATTAATGATCGATTAAAATCAATTTGCATCCACGGAGTTCTGAAGTATTCTGCAATTGTAGCAAGTTTTAAAGTTTCCGCATCTGATTCTGACAAATTTAAGTTTAGACACCAAACAGCAGACACTTTTGAAACCAACTAGTTGGTCATCTATTCATCTATTCTATCTATATCTATCTATCTATATATATCTATACATATCTATTCTATATCTATATCTATGCATCTTCAATACATATAATAAATCTGGAACAAGTTCGTGTCTGTACATTGAAGATATTCGAGAAAAACTGTTACTAGGGCTATTTATTAACGCAATAGGACCCAAATCAACGATTTTTAAAATTCTTTTCTGTTTGTCTGTTTGTTTTTTTATCTGTTTGTCTGTGCGTTTGTTCACGCTAATCTCAGAAACGGCTTAACCTAGAAGGATGCGGTTTTCACTGATGTATTATCCTTTCCTTGGATTAACATTTAGTTAATTTCATTGAAATCGGTTAACAAATAAAAAAGTTACGTCAATTTAAATAATTTTATCAATCAGTTTCGTAAGAATCATTGTTGATTTCGCGAAAACTTCGGTTATCAACGATTATAGTTTTGCTTAATGGTTATGGTAGTGGTAAATAAAAACAAAAATAATCAATAAATCGGTTAATTAGTCTCTTAAATGATGATTTAAAACTTACACGAACATAATCTAAAATAAAAAATGGATAGTTCGTCCAACTAAGATTGTATTGAAATGAAAGGCATGTAGATAGCTTATTACCTGGATTAACACATAGGATACTTTATATCACAGGGTATTTTGAACTATAAGGGTGACACTGGAATTGTTTATTTGCACGCTTGCTTGCACGATTACTTGCACGCTTGCTTGCTTGCATGCTTGGTTGCTACAATCACAACTGTTCAACAACCCTCCAAGACATTTCTAAGTATCGAACCACTACGCTGCGTGTAGTAAGTAAAGGAGACGGGGGGGGGGGCTCGAGGGGCGCAGCCCCCGCAATAAAATCACACAAATTCAAATCTTTCCACAAATACATTCCTAAGTAGCGAACCACTACGCTGCAGCAAACAAAGAAGGGGGGGCTCGGGGGGCGCAGCCCCCCGTCATAAAATAACACAAGTGCAAAGTGTTTCCTCCCAAGACATTCTAAGTAGCGAACAACTACGTAACGCTGCGAGCAATAAACATAGAAGGAGGGTTCGGGGGGCGCAGCCCCCCGCTATAAAATCACACAAACATAACTCTTTCTTACAAGACATTGATAAGCAGCGAACCACTACGCTCCAGGAAGCGCAGAAGGGGGGGCTCGGAGGGCGCAGCCCTCCGCAATAAAACAATACAAATGCAAGTCTTTCCTCCAAGACATTCTAAGTAGCCAACCACTACACTGCGTGCAACAAGCAAAGAAGGGGGGTTCGGGGGGCGCAGCCCCCCGCCATAAAAACACACAAACATAACCCTTTCCTGCAAGAAATTGATAAGTAGCGAACCATTACGCCCCAGCAAAGAAAGGAGGGGGGGGGGGGGGGTTCGCAGCCCCCCGCCATAAAACAATACAAATCCAAGTCTTTTTTTCAAGACATTTCTAAGTAGTGAATCACTACGCTGCTGCAAGCAAAGGCGGGGGGTTCGGGGGGCGGCCAAAAAACACTCAAACACAACTCTTTCCTGTAAGAAATTGATAAGTAGCGAACCATTACGCCCCAGTAAGGAAAGGAAGGGGGTTGGGGGGCGCGGCCCCCCGTCAAAAAAAACTACACAAATATAACTCTTTTTTGCGAGACATTGATAAGTAGCGAACAACTACGCAGCAGTTGGAAAAGAAGGAAGGGGGTTTCGGGCGGGGGCACAGCCCCCTGCCATGAAATCTACACATACACAACTACAACTCTTTTCTCTAAGACAATGATTTAGAAGCGAACTACTACGTTGCATCAGCAAGTAAAGAGGGGGGGCTCTAGGCTCAGGAATGGCTACCCAAAGTAAAGAGATTCAAACGTCATCATGCCTGAGATAATGGACGTATTTTGTTACTTAGATAGAATAGAATAGAATAGAATAAAATAGAATAGAATAATACTTTATTGACACTCTTGGAATACAAACGTACATTAATAAAAAAAACCGCATAATTTCTGAATCCTTATAGATTAGAGATCCTTAGAGATTCCTTATAGAGCTCTTATATTCAGTTTCCGCTGTGTAAAAATAAACAAATTCCACGCGGACGAAGTCGCGGGCAACAGCTAGTATTTTAATAAAATCCCACAGTATTCTATTCTATGAGAACAATAATGCGTCAGATAATTCCAATACAATTCTCAATTACTTAATCTAATTTGAATACTGATTTTGCAAAATACCCACGGGATAGGGCGAGTTCTGCCACGGGAGCGTAGAACGTAGAAAGTAAAAACAAGATTTTTTGTTAAATAAACTCTACAATCCGCCTTCCAAAGAAACTTTAAATAACTTGAACAATTTTCTCGTCTCAATCCTATTAAGAGCGTGTTACATTTAACAGGGTATTGTAAGAGGTACAATTTTACTACCGATATGATTAAAAGGCTCGAGGCTTTGATCCGGACGGGTTATTGGCGTGTGCTGCGTGCACCTGCCGCCGACCGATTATTTGGTCATTAGCCGGCACGGAACCCTCCAAAATTACTGTGTAAGGAACCCTAATCGCGCTCCGTGAAGATAGCGCTAAGCGTTCAGGTGAACAAGCAACGTCAATTTACTATCTTTCTAAAGTTTTATTTTTGCCCATCTTAAGGAGTTTTATTTTTAGGTTTCTAGGTGAGGTTTGTGCTCATAATTGGCACGTCTACAGAACGCGAACTTATAGCTAGGTACTCTGTTATTTTTATTCGACTATTCACGTTATCTGAAATATTTATTAACATTCTCACCGTTTCATATATGGCCCTACTTATGCCGTTCAGAATGAGAATATTCTTTTTAGCTTAACACTGTGTTAAGGAGATACGTCTTAGTTGCCGAGCAGTTAACATCTAAAATATCTGGTAAAGCCTTGGTCTCCCATCAGTGTAAAACAAACAATACCTGATTCTGTCACTTTCAATTTAGTTTTAATTATTAATTAAGTTTACCTACATCAGCGAGATAACGGTGTGCATGACCTTCAATTAGCGCAGGCTCTGCGGCTGCGTGAGGACTGTCACCCATGAGAAGATCTAGCGTATAAGTCCCGCTGCTGATATAAGACATATTTAGGAATATTACTTAGCATGTTGAGTTTATTTCGTTCCTCTTAATGAGTTGAACAAAGCTCCATTTGCTCGATTAATTCTTGGGTGGCCTGGCGCTTACGGGGTCACCACGACAAACTCATCAAAACGATATTGACGAAGAGTCAAAAACGTTCAATTTAATATACAATGCGGGGGGTCAAATTATTTACTTAACTTCCCAATCTTCGTTCATAATGTAACCGCTGCTCGGTCGAACGTGGACCGATTTTTATCTCATAATTGCGGGTCTCGCGTTGAATCCTTCATTAGGGGCGTTGGGTCCTGACCCCCTTGTGGGGGGTGGGGGGTGGGGTCGCGAGGACAATGGCGCCCCCCGCGGCACGGTGCGCTAATGTATGCGCAGGCGGCGGCGACAGCGGCCACGACGCCACAACACAAACATTTCAACGCATCTAATTTATTGTCGTGTCGCACCGCACCGAGATGCACCGCGCAAAAAATACCTTCTTAAGGAGGAGTCGGTTAACAATTTAATGGGATTAATGTAATGTGATACGATGACCTACATAATAGCTATCCAAATCTCTACCATCCGCTAGGCACGGTGGTCGCTTCATCCTGCAGGAGAGGTCCCCAAAAGTTAAATCTGCTAAGACCGAGTCTTCGGGCTGTCAGTTCTACGGAAGATGTTTCCAACTCACTGCCTCAGCTTGATTATTTTTTTACCTTTGTATGTACATCGTTGTGGCCTGTTGACATCTCACCATGGCTTATTTATGTTCTGTTTGGTTCTGTCCAACAGTTTCAACGGTACTCCGAGCACAACAGAAACTGTGCGACATCGTTAAAATTGTGGATGATCGAAATCGTTCCAAAATATGCTTATAGATGTAATAATGGTGGGCACAACGAGTAAATAAATATGAAAATACGAAATTCAAGCTGAAACAAATTACGTTATGTAATAAAACAGATAAGACAGTAATAAAACATGGTTGAATCAAAGTTTTTTATTAAGTCTTTTATGATACGACAATATTTCATCTCATATTCCATTAATGACTTAAGTTATACTTAGCACACTGTGTTATAGCTTAACCGCCACAGTGAGGGACCTTAAATAAAAATGAATATAAGCCCCTGACGAAGGATGACTCAGTCGTTGAGAGCAATTTTGAATATATGTAAACTAGTTGGTTTGTTTGGCGGAGCAGCCATGTTTTTGTGCCTCTACACAATTAGTGACAATTATTAGAACAACGATTGTGTACGAATGACAGCCTTATATGCATATTATTGTTCTACGACCATGTTCACTTAACGCATGGGTGGCAACTGCTTCTCTAATATATTGTTTGAGCTCTCCGTTCTTTGATAATACTTTACTAAGACTTTACTTTTAATGTATGAATAATAGATCAACTGAAAACATCAACGCCCCAAACAAGCTGAGCGCATTGAAGTTGCATGTGTCGCCAAAATACATACGTTTGGGACAAAGGTTCGGAAACTTGTATTTTTTTTCTCAATGTCATTGTTAATTTTCTTGGATCTTACTAAGTACCTTTTAAATCACTGCAAATCAATTAACGTCTCTGAGTGCGGCAGATGCAGACTAATAAACTTTTCAAAGTATACTTCTGGTGTGAATTCAAAGTTTAACCTCTTACCGGCAGAAGCCACAACAGTACGTGTGGCTCAAATGCTAATAAGTCCGCAACGCAAATGCTTCCCTTGCCGCAACGTGTTAAGACGGTAATCAGGCAGATTTGAATAGATTAATATGCTACTTCCGTCCCGCGTACTGCCCTGCATTCCCAATGAACAAACGTTTTCTACTTACACCAGGTTGTTAAACGATTTTGCATGTAAGTATATTTATGTGCGTTAAATACGATTTGATAACAATGAACTTCATATGCAGAACGCCAGAATAGACAGTAAGTATAGTTCAGTTGATGAGGAAACAAAGTTGTTGGTCGATAGCTCTGTTCAATGCTATAACTGTAAACGAACCACCATGATTTTATGTGACACGTTAATTTCAATAAAAACACTCTGACATAGTGAAATAAATGGATCACTCACGTATGTCAGTCGAGTATAGCCCGACATGTTTCGGACTAATACGTAGTCCTTTCTCTGGGAGCACACGCCACGCCGGTGCCGGTGGTGGTGGGGTGGTGTTGGCATGTCAGGCTATAGGTACTCGACTGACATACGTGAGTGATCCGTTTATTTCACTATGATTGAGTCTCACGGTAGTTTCATGTTAAAAAAACGCTCTGCTTGTCACCTTTATTACAGGTACGTATTAAAATTGCAGGTGCCAACTATTGGGACAGTGTCGGTCACAGGGATAATTACCTTAGTGTTTTTCCCGAAAATCCAAAAGAAAACAACAACAAAATATTTTCTCTATTAGCGTTTGATGGTTATAATTTGGTAAAATTATGTCATAAATGAGGAGAAATTTTCCAGTAAAAGGAAACCATTTTCTCGTCAAGGGTAGTTTCACCATGCCGGGTGGCTATGCCCTTTACGCTTTTGACATAAACACAGAGAAAGGAAATGACAAAACGTTCTCTTAGCAAGCGCTCGATTCTATCTCTATTCCCTTTACCAACGCGGACTCAAACAAAAGGAAATGACAAAACGTTCTCTTACAAGCGCTCGATTCTATCTCTATTCCCTATACCAACGCGGACTCAAACAAAAGGAAATGACAAAACGTTCTCTTAGCAAGCGCTCGATTCTATCTCTATTCCCTATACCAACGCGGACTCAAACAAAAGGAAATGACAAAACGTTCTCTTAGCAAGCGCTCGATTCTATCTCTATTCCCTATACCAACGCGGACTCAAACAAAAGGAAATGACAAAACGTTCTCTTAGCAAGCGCTCGATTCTATCTCTATTCCCTATACCAACGCGGACTCAAACAAAAGGAAATGACAAAACGTTCTCTTAGCAAGCGCTCGATTCTATCTCTATTCCCTATACCAACGCGGACTCAAACAAAAGGAAATGACAAAACGTTCTCTTAGCAAGCGCTCGATTCTATCTCTATTCCCTATACCAACGCGGACTCAAACAAAAGGAAATGACAAAACGTTCTCTTAGCAAGCGCTCGATTCTATCTCTATTCCCTATATCAACGCAGACTCAAACAAAAGGAAATGACAAAACGTTCTCTTAGCAAGCGCTCGATTCTATGTCTATTCCCTATACCAACGCGGACTCAAACAAAAGGAAATGACAAAACGTTTTCTTAGCAAGCGCTCGATTCTATCTCTATTCCCTATACCAACGCGGACTCAAACAAAAGGAAATGACAAAACGTTCTCTTAGCAAGCGCTCGATTCTATCTCTATTCCCTATACCAACGCGGACTCAAACAAAAGGAAATGACAAAACGTTTTCTTAGCAAGCGCTCGATTCTATCTCTATTCCCTATACCAACGCGGACTCAAACAAAAGGAAATGACAAAACGTTCTCTTAGCAAGCGGTCGATTCTATCTCTATTCCCTATACCAACGCGGACTCAAACAAAAGGAAATGACAAAACGTTTTCTTAGCAAGCGCTCGATTCTATCTCTATTCCCTATACCAACGCGGACTCAAACAAAAGGAAATGACAAAACGTTTTCTTAGCAAGCGCTCGATTCTATCTCTATTCCCTATACCAACGCGGACTCAAACAAAAGGAAATGACAAAACGTTTTCTTAGCAAGCGCTCGATTCTATCTCTATTCCCTATACCAACGCGGACTCAAACAAAAGGAAATGACAAAACGTTCTCTTAGCAAGCGCTCGATTCTATCTCTATTCCCTATACCGACGCGGACTCAAACAAAAGCCTACAAGATTACTCATCTGTAAACGGCGCTGCCAATGACGAATGCAACACATCCGCGGCTCCGTGCAGGAATTATTATGCAAATAAATCCCTAATGAAGTCATCAGCGCATGACACGAGCTGCACTTTCTAAACGTCAGCTGCAAGATGTCTTCCGACTGTTTCTTTTTTTACTGAGTTTTTACTTGATGTGCGTTTTTATCGGTGATATGACATGGTTTCTTATATGAGTACTTATATGGGCAGGGTCTCATTGACATATTGCACCCTTACTTGCATATGTCTCGCGGTAGAGCAACTAACGGAAAAAAAGAAACAAACAAGAAAGATAGAGTGTGCTGTTTTATACTAAATAATACCTACATGTTTTAATCGGAAGTTTGGAAGTACATAATTGTATTTATTAGGTATATTTACAGAGACTGAAATGAAAGAAACAGGATTTTCTCCTTTTTTATTAAGGCTTGCCGATCATAAAAAAACAATAGCTAAAACCCGTCACGTCATGCCATTAATATCAAAACACACCAAATTTAGGTAAAATTAGTCTCTTTGTTCCCGTCCTAAATCCATACCGCAAGCTGTTGCCGCAAGAAACAGTTTTTTCATCCAAACCACCTGGTACGCCACCCGCGCCACACAACAAAAAGTCTAAGAAAAAACATCATAATATTTAAATATTACAAAAAACAATTAAGGGTGCCGCACGTCACCTGTCGCCGGCACGAGACTACATTTGCATAGGAAAATTATAATAAGATACAGACAAAACAGCGGGCTCTGACAATGCGTTATCGTTCCCATTCGATCACCCGTGAGCCAACACACCTTTAAGCATGTATTTTAAAAAAAATCTTGTGTGTATGGTTGGAGCATTGTCTGACAATTTAAAGTTTCATTTAGGCAATCACGTGCGACACTTTTTCTGTTGGCAAATTGTCCATAGTCGGTAATAACATTCATCATGATAACCTATTAAACGTCATTTACCTATCCTAACTTCCTAACTAATATTATAAATGCGAAAGTATCTCTGTCTGTCTGTTTGTTACCTCTTCACGGAAAAACCGCTGCACCAATCTAGAAGAAATTTGGTAAAAAGATAGTTTGAATATCGAATAACATAGGCTACTTTTTATTCGGGAAAATTATAGATAGTTCCTGCGGGATAGCGATAACCGAAATCTACGCGGATGAAGTCGCGGGCAACAGCTAGTAATCAAATAAAATAAGGTCTAGTCAAGTCAATAAATGTACTGTAGGCAAAGTTAATCAATT
Source organism: Clepsis dumicolana (assembly GCA_963691665.1). Lineage (NCBI taxonomy): Eukaryota > Metazoa > Arthropoda > Insecta > Lepidoptera > Tortricidae > Clepsis > Clepsis dumicolana. The sequence goes on along the minus strand of OY829516.1, from coordinate 6,101,352 downwards.
TATTAAAATAGTACCTCTAAATCTATAGTTATCTCCAATACTTCTTGTATTGAAGTATTTTAAATCGAAATGTCACTTAAAAATTAACCAGACGTTAGCTTTTTATTTCGGCCAATGACGTCAGTAACATCAGTTGCAAAACAAATGCAAATCAAAAACAACAACATGAGACGACATTCGCGCTAAGCGTGACACATCTAGATTGTCTATTGAAGGTAATTGACAAATATACGATACTCGCCGCATGCCTTTGTTGCCTGCGAAGAACAATCTGTGTTTTGGTTAGTGCATGCTCCCGCGCTGACTAGTTTGACCCATTCTTATATTGTTTATGGTTGCGTGTGTTTAAATCTACGATGGAATGTTAGTAATGTGAATCTACATAGAAAATTGACTATTTTGCATGCTTTCAAGCAGATATTGGCGCACTTGATTAATCAGAATTAATCACACCTTCACACACCAAATTTGTATTGCATTGAGTAGTTCCCAAACCATGTTGCACACAGATTTCAACTGTATGGGATATAAGTGATTCACGTGATACACAAAGATGAATCACTCGCGATTACACCAGGTTATGCGTCTAAGAATATTGTGTGAGTGACCGGCCTTGTAAACATTAGTGAAAACTCGCGGCCTCGCCGCGTCACCGGCGCATATTTCTATCTTATCGGCCACTGTATACGGGTCGTAGTAACTGTGTGCACGTACATTGGTAGTTCAGTTAAATGGGGCAACTGTTGTTACTTTACAACACGCAATGTGCCACAACTTTACTAAATTACCATCGAAATAGATTCCGGCAGTTACTCGCGGCAAATCGTGCATTGACTGTAGAGCCATGTGGGGGGGTTAACATTGAACTTCATGATCTCAATTGGAACATCTTTTTGTATTTTTATTTTTTCGGTTTTCCCGTGAATATCAATTAAGTTTTTTTTTATAAACTTACTGAAACATGAATACACAGAAAAAAAAACAGAAAAATACCAACCCCGGGAATCGAACCCGGATTCTCGACCCGGGGTTGGTATTTTTCTGGTTTTTTCTGTGTATTCATGTTTCGGTGAGTTTATTAAAAAAACTTAATCAACATTGAACTTGTTTTTTTGCATTAGCGGGCAGTTTCTTAAAATTATTAGGATTTTTCTAAAATGGGTGTTTTCTCAGCTTAAATTAAATAAATGTACAGTCCAATTAGAATTATTTGGAACTGTTCAAAACGCTACGCTCCAAGGTGAACCGACTTGTCAGATTGATCTTTTATAGGTAGTTTATGTGTAGATGATATCTCGGTGACCTAAAAATAGGATCTTGATCTTTGCAAATAATTTATTTCAATTTTGTTTTGTCGTATCGCCAAATAGATAAAAAGTACTTTTAACGTACTCCCTATTTTTTCTGTATAATTTTAAAGCTGCTTGCTCTGCTCAAGAACTTCCTTCTTGACTTAAAACTTCATAAACGCAGTCCGTGAGCCTTTAGAATAGAATTTGGATTCGGGTGAATCCGTATTGACCTCTTTCTCTGACAGCCGAAGTATTTCTAAATCCCGAACCCTGTTCTAAGTATTATGCTCACAAACGTTAGGTAATCGAGTTAGTTAAAGAAGGAGAATTAGTAAATATTAGATTTGCAATAACATATAAGGCACGTTTCCATATTTGTGACATTTCCAGGAAAGTAATTGAGGTTACGAACGACTACCGGAATAAATTGACCCGGGGAGGGTGCGTGACCCCTGACCGGTTATTTATCGTCCGAATGTGTTTTATTCCGTAGTAATAACCAGGTAATGGGGGGCATTACCCTATTTTGATTGACGATCACGAGCCGTCTGTAAGGGTATGTGGCGTTTGTCGCAGTCCGCGCCAGGAACTTTTTTTTGTGTTTTGATAGGTATGTAACTATACTGCTTGTTGTCCCTACGGTCACTTATTTAAATCAATTGAGTCGGTGTTATAGTGAATTGGTTAAATTGCTTCCGTCAAAGGTGGCAGGATGGTTTTTAACAGAATTTATGAAATTTGGTGACTCCCTCCGAAGAACAAGATTGTCAGAAGTTGAGTCTTGAAAACTATCTTGAAAAATAGAGTCATAGGGTAGTAGTTAGTGAAATCCGCTACTCAACGATAACTGACGTAATCTTAAAATGAAGGTGTTTTATAACGTCTCGTATCAGCCTCTCGTATAAAATGTTTTACTATTCTGTAAGTACATAGGACTACGTCTTACCAAATTAATCTTTAAAGGGGATTTCGATACATAATATCCCGAGGGTATCGGCAAAGTGCAACGCGCTCCACACGCGAGCGGTCAAAATCCTGGCATGATATGAATATGACTGGTCATAACGCAGCCCTCGTTCTGTTTTCAACCGAAAATTTGCATTCAAAATTGGAACGCGAGTGGCACGAGCGCCGGCGGCGGCGCTACCGACTGCACTTGTATGCGCCGGAGTGGATTTTTTTACTAATTTTCGTAATTCGCCGTAAACTTTATTTAAGAAGCCGATGTAATGTTAATTTCGTATTGAATGCAGAATGGAGCGACACGCGATATTTAAATGAGAGGAAATAAGCGTTTAACTCCGAATTGATATCGGAATCGCTAATATTCCTGACTGTTAGAAACATAACAGGGCTTTAGGCTATAGATCTTTGAAAATCATTTGGTAGTTTATTACTCTCTTGGCCTATAAATGTTTTAAAAGTCCGCTCTCCTAAAAATGAAAAAAACGTTTTCGCTTTTTTGTTGATTAATCTAAAAAAACATGCTAACATAGTTGACAATCTGAAGTTTTCCACCTCGGCAATAATTTTCATACTTAATGTCCTTGACAACCTACCCTTTCCGACCGTCGAATGTCAATCGGAACACTAGCCGTCACGATTCGCCTCGGGGTAGGTCGCGCGTGAACCGTCCGACACCAAACAATAAACATCATCAAGTCCTCCCGTCGCTCCGAGCGACGCGGCGTCAACGCCACGATTGACTGCCGCGTTTGACACGGGGTTTCACACCATTAGCAAAACTGTTGGCTTTTGGTTATTAATCGCTTAAGAATTTGACAAAAAAATGTGGTAGTGGTCTTATAGTGAACTCACGTGTTATTCAAGTGCTATCAGAACGGGAAGTCTTTTTCGGCCTTTACCAATTTATATTGCGTATATTAAATGCAAAAATTGGAAAACTGAGTGTGTGTGTGTGCTACTTAGAACACTCGCTGACAAGACAAGGATGTAGCTATTGAAGCTGAGTAGAGCCGATAGATAATAGAGTAATGCAGATTAGAGGTATGTAATATAGTGTTTAGAAGGCAAGGTATAATTTTCGTATTAATCGAGCTTGTTAAAATCCACCTAACCTAACCTAACCTTTGGAGTAGTGGAAGTGGTGGCATGTTGAGCGGTTATTGTTGTGCTTCGTAAATGGCCTCGTGGAGAGTGCAGAAACGCGTGCGCGTCGTTGGGTCTGTGTGGCATGTGTTGATTCGTGTAGCAGTGGAGGCGGAGGTGTTGCATGGAAACATACATTTGCCGCACAGATATAACTATTTGTCATTAGTGGTCGCGGGTGAGCAAAGTAATTGTTTTTTAGTTCATAAAATCCACCTGTCAAATTACACCAAAGCGGCAAAGACTAAGTTTTACGGGAATTCAACTTTTAAAAGGCCTTTGCGCGACTTAACGCCCATCTTGCGCACTTTTTTACTTTTCGTGGTATATCTAGGCTGCGTGTACCTACATCATGCTGTATCTGATCAATAGACCGCACGATTTTTACCCCGCTAAAGCCAAGTGCGCATAACAAGGCAATTTGTATCAATGGCCGGATCAGTCGTCTGCTCTCAAAGCGACCGCCGCACCTGCTTACGAGAAGCGACCAAAGCCAAACAACCTCTACTTTGACATCGGCTATACTGATCTAAACCTTACGTAACCTTTTTAAAGAACGTTTTGACATATGGTTTTTGATGTAAAGATGGTAATTTTCAGCCGCAAACCGCGGAATGAACGGCTCGCGGCCGCCGAGGACTAAGAAAACTATTTTGCAATACAACCCTGTGACGTTGCATTTTGATATAAATATCACTCTTAAAATGTCTTATTTCGTTTTAAAATTAGACTATTTTGATTCTTAAATAGGTACTAAACGATGTTTTTTAGACTTGCTAGTAAATTAAAAACATCAACTTTGCCATCTCTATTATAAAACTCAACCAAATTGTAAATGTACATATACCTGATGCCTATACGCTGCGCTGCCAGTTTACACTGAAAGATTACCCTTTACTAGCATAATCCTCAAATACAGCATGACTTACATCCTATTAGGTAAGTACATTTTGTATTTTCCATAAATCGATAAGTACCAAAGTTTCGGTAACTTAATGACGGCCCAGCGAGCTAACTGAACGAAATTGCCGCCGTTTACCTTCAACTCCTTGTAATTGCTAACCGCTTCAACATCCACGCTTCGACGGGGAACATCCAGATTACTTGCATACAAAAGAAAGGAGCTGGTATAGTGACAGAAAAGATTAACTGATGGAATATGAGAAATTTAGTTTTATAAAAGCGACGCAGTCAAATATTACATAAGTATAGTAGGAGACCATTATACTTAGTTTGTCAAGACGAAAGGTTGATAATTACTAAATTATGGAAAATGTTTCTAGGTGGGCTAATGTTATACTCGAAGACGATTGTGGTTAGTTCCCTATCCCGTGGGAATTTCGAGAAATCCCTTCTTAGTTAGCACCTCTGGGATACTCGTGGTAATATGTTTGCCAAATTTCAAGTCTCTAGTGGTTTAGGTTGTGCGTTGTCCGTCACGGTACTGTTTTACAGGTGTAGAAGACATAAGATACATTATAGTTTATTTTCCATCGGTGGATATTTTCCGGTCTTCTATTGACTCCCCTTTTAAAAACACAACACAAAATAAAGAGGTCAGTCCGCGTTAACTTAAACGTTTCTGATACTCAAACTGTATCGATCTCGGATCGATGCGGACCAATTTGTTGGTGCTACTAAATCATCGGCCAAAGCGCCGCCGATCTAAATCGATTTGTCCAAATTATCCCGGTAATGCGGCCAGCAGCTAGTCCTCTTTCAATATTGACCGCTTTTGAAAACGGCAGATGTTTGGCCTTAAAATTTATTAAATTTAATTTCAAAAAGATTATTTTAAATTTGTATATGTAGAAGGTAACTACATCCAGGCGAAGACTGAACATATAATAGGAAACTCGGCCAAACTACTCGGATCTGTTTCACAGCAAATGTCTTACTTACTTAGCATAGCAGTGTGATATTCGTTATGATTATGAAAAGGTTACACAGCAGATAGACGAACGATGAACCATAGGTTTCATAATACAACCTTTCATAATACAATATCAGTTACATATTGCCCACATTGCCACTGAAAAACAAATGAGCAATATGGCATACTTCAAATAACGGAAGAGCAACGAATCACGTGCCGTTTATTTTGAAAAGTTTACACCATGCATAATATGAGGAAGATAGTTGCTCAAATCATGACAATAAGAAATACGAATTTTAAAAATTAGCTTATTAAGTAAGATAAGATAAGTTAAATGTTTACATAACTAAGCAATTTATAAACAAAGCTAAAATCCAAAAAGGTCATTCAAAAGAGTTAGGGACAGCGTAATTAGCGTATTCAAAGCATTGGACACAGAGTTTTTATTTAATTACATTCTTTAAGCGTGTTTTTTTTTGCTAGTCAACTTTTTAAAATCGATAACATTGTATAATAACATAATCTTATTAATAATGCAATTTTTGTTTTATACCGGTGCTTATTTCAAAAGGGGAGAGACAGCCGGGATGACTGGCTGTTTTGAGTAGATTAACAAAATTTCTGATAATGCCAGCCGCTGCGCCCGCGCCATATGTCGGAGTCGTTGTAATGTGAAGTTTAGTGTATACTTACTTGCCTTAATTGTCATCAAAATGTTGTATAATGTAGTTCACAATATTTATGTACGAATACCCACCTAGGAATACGACTCCTCAGATTTAGAATGGTTTTGATATTAGGAGTAATATATTTTTATGTTTTTAATCTCATGCATGTTTATATTTATTGTACAAATTACCTAAGATGGTGCTTCGAAAAACAGCCCAGATACCCAGATAGTACAATGTTAAAGTATTATGCTAATCTAATGCCTATGGCTAGCAAATGAGCAAGTTAAACATATGACATGTGTTCACTTATTACCACACGTCCGCTAATCTGATAACTCAAATGGCTCAAACAGAATCTTGCGAAAATTAGATTTGCTCAGTCTATCAATCGTCGCTAAGCCTCTATGATCCAGTAATACGAGTCAAAGGATACAAAGGTTCTCTATGCCTCTAAACTAGATTATATTACATGATTATTTAAAAATTATAAAACGTATAAAGGATTCTTTGACCAGGATAGGTACCTCTTGATATAGAGGTACAGACAGATCTGCTAATAATCTGTAAGTACATGTCAGTTTAAAATAATAAAGCTTTTGCTTTTAAACTATAAAACCTTCAAAGTCGCTTGAATTTACGTCTGGCAATACAGAATAAGCCTGTTCACCTAATTATGACTACACCAAAGCTTTTACCTAAGCCCACAAAAAACCTCATAATTAGCGGGCTATGATGGAATAGCTGCACAAGGGGCGACGCGCGCGCATCAGCCGCGCCGCCGCGCCAAATGACACCGTAATGACCCACGATTTGTGCCGACGCCATGTTGCGATAAATATTGGCCAAATTATCGGACTCCCTGACGGACACCTGCCTGCTGCCTCGTCGTGCCGGGGATGCACATCTGTGTAAATGAATGAACGAGATGAAGGTTCTTCCGTTCTCGGATCCCGTGAGCATTTGAAGAGTGATGCTAGGAACGTAATCGATAATGAAGGGCGAAAAAACGAAGTGCTCCAAAACTACTTTTAAACAGAAAATCAGTGTCGTTTGTCTATTTATCAAGTGATTAGTAAAGAGTTTAAGACGGTCGGTGGTTTGAGCTCCCTTCTGAATATCTAAGTACACAGTGAAATACAGAAAATGTGCTAGTGTTTAATATTAAAAACCCCCGATATTGTAATTTTAAAGTTCAATATTTCAAAAATAGGTGTACCGATTTAAATGAAACTTAGCTAAATTTAACCGTCCCGATTAAATTAGCTTTCGATTAAAAAAACCTGCTACCTAGCTATGATGCCACAGACAGATACACAGATACACAGACGCACAGATACACAGGTTAAATTTATAGCACCCCTTTTTTTCGTCGGGGGTTAAAAATAAGGAATGTCGCTACTCTCTAAGTACCTATGTTTTAAATCGTAGTTTCGAACAGCTATTGCCCAGATAAGGACTAGGTTTTGGAACTGTATCTTGTTAAGAGAAACCTGGTAAGTTAATGAATTAACAAGTGGCATAAAAACGAATCTACACTTATTGCGTAAGTACCCCTTTTTTATGGTAATGACGACATAGCACAGACATAGGGTTTCATGTATTTGTGAGTCACGTCACACAGGCCTGTTGATGTCAGTATCCGTCATTGCCATTTGCCTTTTACCCAAAAACTTTGCTTATCTCATTTATGGAAATTCATCACAGATATTTTCGCAGTGACAGTTGCGTCGTTGCCGACATTTATAAGGAACTGGGAAAGTTGGAAAACTCAGATAGGTATTAATAAATCTGAGTCTGTAAAAGTTCATAACACGTTTTCCACTTATTCGTCTCTATGAGAAAACGGCATCTAATCAAAAAGTGAAAGAAATAATTTAATAAATAAAAAAGCACAAGAGCGGGGAGCGCCATAATGCTAATCCCATGTCGTGTCGGGCGCTGTGATGCCTGTGATCGTGTCAATAAGGCGTTGAATATCGTTAGCGTGATCCGATGACGGTGACAGCTGTTATGGTTCAATGTACCATTAACGCACCATACTGATAACGCCTTGGCCAATTAAGGTAGTGTAATGTATGATAATAGGGAAGTGCATTAAATTAATATTTTCGTCCAATCAACAAGATATTAAAATCCGCGATAAATTGTTAGGTATTCGCACTGGGCCCACGTGGGAACTATTGCCCAAGCCCGAGTATTATGAGAAGAGGCATGTGACCAGCAGTGGGACGTAAATAGGCTGGAGATAATGATTGGTATTACAACCAGCCAAGTAGCTATTGAGTAACCTAGGTCATGGCCCTTCGAACATAGTGAACGACTAATACCGCCCTGGCTTAAAATTTTGCATTCGCACCATCAGAATGAAAGAAACTCAATTCTAAATGTAGCTAGGTATATTTCTTAATTCATTTTTTAATTTTGAAATAGGTACTTACTTAGTCATATTTAGAATTGAGTTTGACAGACATTTGATTTGAGTGAGACAGACACACAGACACACGATTTTTTGGCACCGGATAGGTAAATATAATGATATCGCAGAAAAACGCCAGCTATATCTCAGTCTTATGCATCATACTTTGCATAAGGAGTAAGATGAAGCATCTTAACTTAATCTCAAATGTTTTTGTAATTTTTCGCCATTTTTTTTTTATTTTTACGGTTTTCCTGTGCAAAAAAAGTATAGCATAACTTTACCTAATCAACTCTGGGAGTTAAAAACTCGCTTCGAATAAAACCCCTCTTTTTCGTCGGGGGTTAAAAGCATGGGCGGTGTCGAACACAGGCTTTGTGATCGAGTCAAGCGCATATCATTAACAGCGTCGGATGGCTGACCACAGCTGTTCTAGTTCAATGTGCTACCTTCGCACCATATGTAGGTATGCTGATAATGATAACGTTGATAACGTAAGACTTCATTACGGCGATTCTTAATTACGTGTCTCGTTATTGTAAAACGTACGACCATTCCTTTGAAAGATCTGGTTTTGTTTATCGTGCCAAAAATCGTAATTAGGTAGGTAGTTAGAACTAAAAGTTATCAGAAGTTCCCCTCAATCTTTAAACAAAAAATAGGTACAGTACTTAGGTGCATTTAACCGTTAAAAATTGAAAACTAAAATAATACCACGAAAACACAACTAGGTAGGTATGCACCTGGTCGGGTTAATTAGCAACTACCACAGATGCTGACCATTTGCGCCGCCAATTGTTTAGAAAATTAACAAAAGTGACTACCTACCTATCTTTAATTTAAACGAAAATCTTAATCCTACGATTGTAGGTGATAAAGTAATAAACTAATAGGTACCCAGTAATGTTGTGCCCACATCTGGAACTACCTGGGTATTGGGAACGATAATCGTGCTGGGCCTACGCAGGTACATTCTTGGATTTAATTAGTAACGTAGAGGTACCTATGTAGGTATTTAGGTGGGTGTATTGTATGAATAGGTAAGCACCTAGCAATTTTAGATTTTCAGTTCAATTAACTACCTAAGTAGGTTAGGTACCTAGTATGCTTAATATATTTTTTAATACCTACCTAGTAAAGTAAGTAGGTACCTACCTACTAGCTGTGATTCGTTCGATGACGTAGTCTCGCTCATCTATGCGACGAATTTCTAAAGAGTGACCGGTATTATTAAAATCATCAGATTCGTCCATAAAGCTACAAGTCACAGCTTACAAACGGATTGTCTCATTCTATCACCTTTTGTTAGAAAGAGACTTCCGCTCGGAAATTGTAACTTGTAACATTATAAAACACGGCCTAGGCTTTATGTGTAACATGTTCTTTTATTTCCTAACAACATAGTTTAAAATCTCAGTGTTCACCTACCTACCCACATTCAACAGGAATCCTTCCATCTGGACTGCCGGCATCTCTTAACACTTACCTATTAGCACACATTCATCTATTTTTAAGGTTTTATTTCAATCTGCTTTTGTTACACTTAAGTAGGTAGGTAAGTATACTTAATTTAATAAAAACCAAATCTAATAGGTAGGTAAGTAGTAAACAAATAAATTGATGTAGGTAGGTATGTACTTTAGCTAGGTAATTAACAATTATTTCATGTTAAAAAATATATTTAATACAAGATGTAATCCAAAACTTACAAACTTACCTAATCCGTACCAGATTTCAAGTCAATCCTACAACTGGAAGCTTATTTTGCAAAATTTGACACGAACATTACATACTCGTGGATGTAGGAACATAAGTACCTACTAGTAGGTACATTGCAAGTTAATAAAAAAGCTTGTAATATTATAAGAAAGCTTGTTTATTAATTATTTAACCTATTAGAAGATAACGTATAAAAATTAAAAGTAGAAAGGATTAAGGTAACTAACCATAAAATAAGACGAGAAGTTCCGACACTATTCGCAAACAAACACTTTTTTTCAAACTTCCCCCGCCGATCATCAGTGGCAGTAAAAAATATCCCTTGCGTTTAGGGAGTGCGATTCCGTTCCGGCAGCAGTAGACAAAAAGAAAAAAAAGAAGAAAAGAACGATGCAAATGGAATGAAACGGCGTGCGTTCGTTCCATCCGCAGTAACATCATTCAGTCTGTGACCGGCGCTCGAGTAGCGAGCCCGTGTGGCACCTCCTTATCTCACAGCTGATTTACGCACGCGTCTACTAAAACAAACTATACTAGTAATTATTAATGAAAAGTTCCGCAAGAAAACGTTATTAAAAAGTTAAATAGGACAAGAAAGTGCAGTGATAATTTTGTACAGGAACAAACACATTAATTTGTTGGTGACAGTTAATAATTCGCGAAAACGATGGGTAAGTTTGTGATGTTTTCATACTAACCTCAAAATTTTGTGAACATTTTAATGTTGTTTTGTGAATTTCGTTTTATGTAAATACTGTGTTACTGCAGAGCTTTATTGAAAATTATGCTATGTTTATGTTTTAAAACGATTCCTTTAGAAAGCAAGAGCTAGGTCGGTGTTATAGCTTGTTAACCTAATGTCAAAATACTTTTAATGTCATTGTTTTCTAAATAAAAATTTAGGGAAAAACAAAAACAAAGTAATTCCAAATTGATAACAGTATTATAATACAATAATAGTAGTGATATAAATAAGTAAATAAATTCTGATCTAAATAAACACGCAATCCACCTGTCGGTATACAACGACTGAAATATCTTGATGCTTTTAAATTTGTTTAAATCGATTACAATAAGAAGTACAATCGAATACAATAAAAATGTCCTGCGAAGGACAGCCGGTATATTATATTTTTATTAAAGCTTGTATATCATAAAAAATATTAACAAAAAGATGAACAGAACTCAACAATGTGAATTTGTTACAGCTTACATAACTGTCTTATAAAGAAAAATATAAACTCTGATCTTTTTTACAAAAAAATCGTAGATAAGGGCAACAGTCATGGTCTTAACCTAGGTGTAAGCAAACCGATTATTTTCACCTGCAAAAAGCTCACGAGCGTGATAAATCGCCTGGGAACTGAAGCCGTGGTTTATGCTGCATTTTTTATGTAGATCAACCGCTACTGACTTCACGGATCGTATTGACATGAATCTCACTAGCCATCGAAACAAAATTAACCGAAACGAGACAATCCGATACGCTGATCGTGGCACATCTAACGATTTGAGATAAAAATTGGTCATGAACGAGACAGATTTGTTTGGCTCACGGATTGAGATCTCTAAATCTCTAATGCTTTTTCTTGCTTTATAAACCGTATCAAGTAGGTATTTTGGGTTTTCAGACAACGATTAAATCAAACATACAATGACAATGCAAAGAAAAATTCGTTAAGCAGCTGGATGAATGTTTCATAAAAATAAAAACAAAAATAATCAATAAATCGATTATTTTCAACGATTAAATCGATCAATAGTTCGCCAGGTCAAGTGTGTATTTCGCATGACCTTAAAAATTAACAGCTCCGAATCAATAGAACACACGAGTAACGAAATTGTGCAACTTGCACCTTGGTTAGTTTAATTCTCACACGCGATTTTACTTTGCACTGAAACCTAGTAATTACATTAACGTACGCGCAATACTGCCCGATGTTTTTGTTTTACTATCTGATGTTCTAGTTTATTTAGCTCGCGGTAAATTAATTTTACATGTAAGTATTGTAATAATGATCACAAGGGATTATAATATATAAAAAATAATAATGTATGTTATAATAAAAGTTACATAAAAATAATATGTATTATGAAAATTTCATCTGAAATTTGTATTCATTTTACTACAATTTCAGTGCCCTTAGTGTAATCAAAAAGCACAAAATATTTCTCGATCGCGTTTGCGTTAAAGTGTCAAATAGTATGAGAATTATTAAACGCGAACGCGATCGAGACGTATTTCTTGGCTCTTCGATTACACTAGGCGCTCTGATTGCAAATATCGGTTATTACGTTATGCGTATTATGATGATACCTATCTATAATTTGTGTAATAAATATAAAGCTCTCACAAAAGTCCGATATTTTACTTCGTTTAGGCGTTAAACAAAGAGGTGGTCTTTGTTTAACGCCGTATTGCTAATAATTGGGCAATAATTGTATCACTTTTATAACGTAGGTATGTCATGATAGCCGGCGGCAGAGCAGTAACTAGCGTGAACAGGTCGCGACTTGTGCCGAACTAAGGAGCTAAAAGTATGTCACATTTCATTCATGTCTTTGAGGGTGACTGAGAAATCGGCCAAGTAAAGAAACTCGATTTCGGTGTCACCAAGACAACAATGTAATATATAATATGTATGTACTACCATACCAGGCTGTTGCTCGCGACTTTGTCGTACCTATTTGGTTATATCGCTATCCCACGGGAAAGATACATTTTTTTTTATAATATCTTTTATACCTATAAACACTACCGTGACTGACTGACTGACTGACAGACACCTCATAGCCTAAAGCACTAGACCTAGAGACTTGAAATTTGGCAAACATATATGTAGGCCAAATTTCAAGTCTCGAGGTATACCTCGAGTATATTAGAGGTGCACTAAGAAGGGATTTTTCGAAATTCCCACGGGATAGGGAACTAACCCATTTTGATATATTTCACGGGGCAAAACCGCGGGGCATAAGCTAGTTATAGTATATAGTATGGATACATAACTATAAGGTATGGGATTTCCTAATGCACCGTTTTCGTATAGGTACTTACTCCTGATAGTTATGTGAAAATTTTCACGATGCACTAGGTTGCTACACATACAGCGCATATAGCGCATTGGCTCTGCTGTAATGCTGTAAAATTGTTTTGATAATAAATAAATAAATACGTATTTCCAGTAAAAACCCATTGAATTGGCCGGTTTATCCATTTGTTCTAAGTATTAACGGTAAGTAGGTAAATTTTCCTTGTTACATTAATTAATTAATAAACTAACCACAACAGTTAAATTATGAGAGATCTTAAAAGTACCTATGCACAACATTTGCACCAAAATGTTTATACTCGTTATTTAGCCTATTTTGTGTCCCACTGCTTGGCAAAGGCCTCTTACAATGCCATCCTTAAACAAGAATTATAAAAACAGCAGTCTACACACGGCGGGTGCGCCAGCCCCCTCAAAAATTCCTGACCAAATATTATTGAACTCTACGCGATGGATGGAACCGGAAGTATCGGCAGGAAGGCGCAAAGCACACCACAGCCGTGGTCAAACATGCCAGTCACCAATCAAATCGATCCCAATCACCTTAACTCGACGTCTAATCCAATTCTTAACTCCCGACGCAAAAAGGGGGTGTTATAAGCTTGACGTGTGTATCTGTGTGGCTGTCTGTGTCGTCGTAGCTCCTAAAAAACTGGGCCGATGTGGACACGGCTTATTTAAATCGAAAACTAGTCTAATAGAGATAGTTCTAAGCTTAGTTTCACCGAAAATTGGTTCAGCCGCTTTTGGGATTATTGAACTTTGAAATGAAAATGTTCTGGGCTTTGATTTGACGCTAAGGACATTACCTTCCTTCCTTTACAATTACTTTTCTAGTACTAAGTTCCACGTTCCAAGTAATGTAAATGTCCCTGTAACACTGTCCCAATATTTGGCACCTTCAATCTTAATACCTAGCAATAAAGGTGACAAGTAGGATGTTAATTATTTGAATTAACGTGTCAATCATTAGGACGTTTTCCTTAATTTTGAGCTATCTGCTTGACAGTCTTAATTTAAATTAACAGCTGCTTAATGGTAATAAAACGCCAAGTGTAATGAATTTATTTAATTTATGCTTTAGATATGCTAGTTGCCTATCCATTCTTCCCACTGGCAAAACCTATGGCGTACTTTCTCGGCATTGTAATAATGGAAAGAGACTAGAAGAGATTTGAACATAATAATGCGGAGGTGGGCGCGTGGGAAACTCCCAGCGCTCACGTGCCCGGCACAGCACTTTGCCACACTAAATTTAACATTAATATGCTAGATTTAGATAAAACTCCGTAAAGCTGAGATTCACTTATTACTTCGTTCAAACCGTGTCGTTTTTCCGGAAAAAGCTCTTTGGTAGGTAACATACCTACTTGAATGAATTAAGGAATAAATTATACTCTGCACAATAAGACTTTAGCTATCCTTAATTAATTGGTTGTTATTCAGGTATGTTATAAATATTAATTAGATGACATATGAATAATACAGTGAACTACGCAAGAAAATCAATTATGCTTCCATTCATAAAAGTCGCATTGAACCTATTCGCAAGCGTAGGTGTCCATAAGTCACCGACCAATAAATCAGTACCCATATTTGAACGAAAAATAATGAATCCAGACAAACAATCTTTAGTTTTAATTAAAAGATGACTTGATTGAATTATTTATATTAATCCTGTTTAGATTTATTTACGTCAAAATATTGTCGGTCTTAATTGAAATAAGTGTACTTGTTAAAATAAAGTGGTAATGTATGCAGTAGTATAATATTAATTTATGTACGTCAAATCACGAAACATTAAAAAAAAACTATTAAAATGTATATATTGTCGCGTAGGCTCGCGTGCCCGTTTGACGGGTAATGGCAATAGTGGCTAGTTAGTGGTTCCGGATACGTATCGGACGTGTCGGATGTCGGCGTGAGTCACGCGGCGCCCACGCCGCCCGCCGCGCCAGCGCCGCGCCCACTAGCGCCCGCGCACCGCTCCGACTATTACTTCGGCTCCACACGTCTCCACCGACACCATAAAGTTTAAGCATGAATAGACATTGGCCTTAGCGCTAGATAGCGGCATAAACTACGCAACATAATTAAACCCGGTAAGGACTACCTGTCTTTAATGGCATTGGTTGACCTCCAATTTTATTACACTACCTAATTTGTAAGTTATTAAACTAACGGAAAGTATACGGATTGTTGTTATTACTTATTATATTACACTACCAAACTATAGCGGTGTTGCAACAAATCATCATTACAATCAATTCACTTGTTAGACCAAGCTTTTAACATAAAACTACCGTGAGACTCAATCATAGTGAAATAAACGGATCACTCACGTATGACTAATCCGTAGTGCTAGCTAGTGGTTCGTAGACCAAGCTTTATTTAAATTAAACTATCCTTAAAGAGCGACTACGTTGTGTGAACCTTTATTCTTTTTCATATTTATTATACAAATAAACAACAAATTAAATTAAATGCTTTTACTAGATGATAAGCCTTTACCTGTCTATATATCACTTTACTTTAAAAGTAGGTAGGATGTTAACTTAGAAAGCTTCAGATCAATACGGCAAGATGAAGTAACAATGATCAATACCGATTGGCGTATAGCGACACCGTTTGCGGCCGCACGTCGTATTCTAAACTAGACTCAGCCGCAGTTGCCGAGACAGATTTAGCTGGCGTCTGCGGCGCGTCTAGGTTATTTGTATTTGGGCTTTGGCAATGGGCATTTCGCAGTCTCGTGGGAAACCGAGTTGAACGACTGCGGAGACAATGCGATTGCCTGGTCCGCATCGCGGCATCGCGGCCAGTCGTTCACCGCGCACCGACGCCCACCCGCCTGCCGTTGCCCCATACCATTGCCTATGACCACATTGCATATGCCAATTGTATACTACCTTTACATCCCGCTTTAAAATACTTTAATCTTATTTGAAATTACCTAATGCTTATATTTTACTGTAGAAAAACTTACTTACTAGGTATCTTTAAAACATAATAGTAATCAAAACTGTTAATGTGTTTTAAACACTTTAATTATAGAGGTATGTATTTGTCTTAATCGCAAAATTTACATAGTGTGCAGTCTAATAAGAATGGAATTCCCGTTTAACTCAAGCACAAAAGTAATAGTAGTTTATGCAACTGCTACGTAATGAGGGTCCTTAAAACACGAGTATGTTTTTATGAAACGAGGCGAAGGATCACACGAGTGTTTTAAGACCTAATTATGTGGAGTTGCGTACATTACTTTATCTACACACATATTATAAGTACTCTAAGATGGGTTCAGAAGCCGAAGGCATATATCATACCCATACCTGTCACGAATTTGATTGTTTTTTTTTTAATCATAGACAAACATACCGAGCTGACGTTTCGTAAATTGTTTTTTTTTTATTGTAAAAAAAATATATCACATTATTATTTATACATGTCTGACGTGAGTGATCCGTTTTATTTCACAATGATTGTAAATTACGTTGGTTGTCAAATTCCAAAAATCGAATTCGATATCGAAAAGTCATTACGACATCGAATTCGATGTCGTAATTACTATTACTTTACTGCTGGACCTGCTGGTCGTGGTGGTTGGCGGCGGAGGCGACGATGTACTGCAATGCTGGTCATTTTCTACGGTTTCTGAACGCATTATAGAAGACTTATGATATGTGTGTAGATAAACGCCAATTACCTGATTCATCATCATTTAAAAAGCCTAATTTGGTAGTCGAAGCGTCCTATACATTTTTAAATTTTGATTAAACTTTACTTGTAACGGTACTTGCAGTAGTCTGCGTCTGCGTTGGCTTCAGCTAGTTCTAAATGGTTGTTGTTTTTTATTTACCTATATATATAGAAGGGCGTAATGGTAACCTGAATCTAAGCCCAGGCTTAACTAGCGTATCGGTATCGGTCCGGGTTGAAGTCTCAAGGGCGGCGGCCGGCGGGGTCGATAGGCACTGGACGCGCGCCAGCCGCCAACGATCAAGACACATAAATCCACCCTCGCGAGTCTCGCGACACTAAAGTGGCAGGTCACACACTAAACTTCAATAAATGTTTATGTGCATAATAAATACACAAGTAATAGTATGACGAGCCAGAGTTTTATCGACAATTCCATGTTAGCAACTTTTACGATTTACTCGTGAGAATTTTCCGAGAGTTATGGAAATGTTGGCATTCTTGAGTTAGCAGGTATCTATTTTTTTGGTTTTATGTAATTCTGCAAGTTTCTAGGATTGCGCCGCCGCAAAACGATTTTATTCCTTTTGCTTCTACCTACCTATATGCTTTTCACTCTTATTATGACTGGAAAAAAAACAAGACGTAACGAACTTATCCAAACAAAACTACTTAAATAAAATAAAAAAATATTTTATACAATCGTTGCATAATGGGATTCTTAAAAACGAGTAGTGCGTCTGCCGGGATCGAATAGCTTATTTAGCTACGAGGCTTTAAGACCTAACTATGTATAGGTACAATGATTGTAATTTTCTACCATCATCAGCATCATCACCAGCCTTTTTTACGTCCCACTGCTGGGCACAGGCCTCCTCTCAGAATGAGAGGGGTAATTTTCTACCAGTAAAATAAATTAAAATGTCGTTTATAAAATTGACAACCATATAAAAAAAAGTGAAAACGTCAGCCTCGATCTTCATTTAAAATAATCTGCCCGTTTGATTATTATGCTCTATGTTGAAGACTTGGCAATATGGCTCTAAACCTTCACCTTTCCCTAGCGGAAAGAAGTTAATAAAAACAATAATTAAGTGGGCGATCCACGTACGTGCCAACTCGCGGTATTAAAAAATTACGATTTTACTCATGGCTCGGTACTGATCGACGTACGAGTAAGACCGCGGTCTTAGTGGCTCGTCGGTAAAGCTCGCTCGTTTCTCCGCAATATCATCAACTACCTACAAGGCCAAGCTACAACTGTCAGTGTCAAAACAAAACAAAGCCACCGGCTCGACTCGCGCGATTGGTGATCGACGCACGATTTTCTTGACTAGCCGAGAAAAAAATCAAACCAGTCTAACATGCCACGAGCCAAGCTCGTCAGGATGTAAAACCACGGTATTGCCACAGTGTAAAGAGCTTATACCTACCAGTGGTCCGACGCCTTTGATGTTTGCGTAAATGCAGACACCGCAACCTCATGGCCCAAGCACCAAGGAGGGCGAAAGTTCCTAACTAATCGGGCAGTGGCGGCGTATGCAAGGGGGCTCGCTCTGACCGCCCCTCACCCCGTCTAGAGGCCTTCGTCGGACGACTGTATAGAGTCTATACAGTCTATACTATAGACTGTGGTATTGCGGTGCTACACGAGCGAGCTTTACCGCCGAACTACTAAGACCATGGTCTTACTCGTACTCGTACGTCGATGAGACCTACCTATAATCTCTCCCCCTTTCTATCTCGCAGAAAAAATACAGCGTTCTTTTTTGAAACTCATTCATTATAGTTCTGTCTACAGGACTTTAATGAAATTTTAAAGTTTAGTAGCGATAGGTACCATAGATAATAGCAAGGAATATAAATGGTCCTTGATAATAGATAGACATTTTTTTCAGCACTGAAAATAATTTCTTTATATTACCTACATATTATTGGTGAAATTATAATTATGTACTTGCTACTTTAATTCCCTTGACCTGCAACTGCAGACAAATAATATCATACTGAAATAAACGGATGAGTTCCCTGAGGAAGGGCGACGGAATAGCCCGAAACACGTCGGGCTATACTTGACATTTATACATAGGTAGGTTTCATGTTAAAAGGAATCTGATAGCAACTGCACATCTTTAAGGAAACCTATCCAATAATATTATATGTATAATGAAGACATGATTACAGTTACGTGTATTCTGCCTCAACACATAACACACATTTAAAAATTAACCGACTGTGACGATGCACGAGAAAACGGCTTGCCACCACTTCCCGAGATCAAACTATAACAAAATAAATCATACCTAGCTACCACAATTACAACCCGAACGTTGTAATGTGTGTGCAAATTAAATAAATTATGAAATAACAAGATATTAATGAATGTAGTTAAAGGTGGGAACTCGTAAAATAAAACACATGTTTATTTTATTGACGATATATATAATTCAAATATGTTTAATCTGTAGGTACATAATATTGTTAAGATACATAATATATGATTTCAATATATTTTTATGACTATTACCTAAGCGCTGCGGAAAATGCATTTATAATGCCGGTCACTCACATGTGAACATAACCCGAATCCCGTGAACAACTACATTTGTGAATGTATATGCAAAGTTTTCGCTGCAATTGCACTTTTCCGAGCTGTGTTGGTTCTTTGACGCACATCAAAGGGCAGTCGTAGTATTAGATCATTCTCGCTGTCCATGTTTGTCAAAATTGCAAGCAAGACTGAACACGTCCATCACATACCTATTCGTAAACAAGTGTGGGAGGAAAGTGCAAATAAGTTCGCATACGAGTATGCGAATGCGAGCGGGTTTGCACACACTGATGGGTTTGTAAAGGAATTTTTGACTGCCATTCACATGTGTGAAAACATTTGTACAATGTACGAATATTTTCCGACGCAGTGACGAGTGACGCAGGTAACAACGGCGAAACACTAAAGTATAACAGGATTTGTAGTTATGTATGAAGTTCAAAAAGCTACAATCAATCCAATTGAACTTTATTAACATGTTGGTTGCCGTGAGCACTCATGAGCATCACCGGTGGGATTATTATAATTGTATGGGGCCTGGGAGCAATAGTTTAGGAGTTATTTTGTGGGCAGTCTAACTAACGTCCAACTGTCATTTGTTTCAGATGAGCGGCAAGCGCACGCGCAGCTATAGATGCGCCGTGCACCAGCGCGACCGCGAGGTCAGCTCCGAAAACGATTTTCGGCTACTGCTCGAAGACCCCACCTTTTTTGCCAGGTGAGTTAAGTAGGTACCTACAAAATCGTATACGGGAGGTTTTTGATATAACCTTTGAACTTTGAAACTGAACATCCATCGTCGTCGGATTGTATCATCGAGGTACCTACCTAATAAAAAGGTTTCATTACAAGACTGTAGAAAGTCAAATCGGAGATGCCGTGCATTTGACAAGTCGGTCCTTCAACCTTTCGCAAAGTTAAAATTTCCTTAGCAATGTCCGACCGCCAAATTCCCAGTAAAATGTAGTAGGAAAATAAATTTCAACAACAATATTTTTGTTAGTCAAAATTGTTCTGTGTAAAGTCCGTCCAATCCCAACATGGTGTACGTTGTATTGATTATCGCTAAAAATATTTTTAACGTTCACGTGTCGTTCGTGTCATATTGACATGCTGAACGTTGTTCCGTTTCATAAATCGTTAATAGATTGCTTTGTGGAGGCCAATAGATTCGAACATATTCGTGAAAGTAAGTTTATGGCTTTCCACACGCATTACAGTTGGTGCGGGAAAAATGTATTGAACAACTGGCCTTTTGTTATTATGTGTGCGTGTGTGTATGTGTACTCTACCAGGTGATGATAACTCATTATTTCACAGGATGGTGCACTTAGTTGCTATGGAAGTGCTCCCGGAGGAGAGGGAGCGAAAATATTACCAGGAGCGATACACCTGCTGTCCACCGCCATTATTTATCATCTGCGTCACACTTCTTGAGGTAAGACACTAATTTATCATCGCTACAAAACTACATAACGTAAAATTATATCCTAATGCTTACTTTGAGCACTGAGTAAGAATGAACGACAGTTAAGTGCGTCTCTAAAAGGGCATAATTATTTCTAATTCAATGGCATCAAAAGCATAAACTCAAATGCTATACGGTTAAGGTCTAAATCAGAGGCGCTATCTCAAAATGACGCACAGCGCTCGTGACAAACTCCGCTTCCAGTCGCCTATTTCAATATGAAAACTCATCGCAATCAATAGGCGTGCATAGCAAAGCAAAATCGTGCTGGTCACTTTCTACTTACTGCTAAACACAGCTACACAGTCCCCGCTCCAGTTACTGCTTAATTAAAAAGTGTAATTGCGGATTTCACATCCGCGCAAACGGCGCTTTACGTGGATCACAACAATCGCACGCGCACGCCGTCACACATTGGTTCACGCTCAAATGTGCCCGCTACAGATTAACTGCGGTAACGGTTTTCCTCTTATACGCGCGCACGTATAAATAATAGGTACTGTCGCATGTTGAATGCCATGCTATATTACAATTAATAATAGAACCACAAATATTTGACTCTAATGTACAATACAGCACCGGATTTGTTCTTAATATCGACTATAAAGAAAACGAAGCTCCTTCAAATCAAAACCAAAAATAAAATTATTATGAAAGCAAAATTAATCGGGAATGTCCCTAACTCTACGTACTTATGTTATGTCGTATCGTATGTAAGTAAGTTAACTTAACTATTTAGTTAGGTACATATAAAACCAAATGTAACGTGTTTGCCTTCAGGGATTGTCCACGTCCTAGCGCCAAAAAGGCGGCCAACTCATGTGCCACTATTTGTACAAGATATAAGACCTGACGTCGTGGAAACCTAAACTGACACATGAAAAAGCTTTTACACTAAAAAGCTTATCTGAAGTTCGCTATTCCGAAACTGTCTCACGTAATGGTTGTTTTCTTTAGACTTTCGCGACGCGATGTCGCTATTTCTGGTAGTCTGCGGTCAAAAGAACGATCGCGACAACATATATCTAACCACTTGCTCTGGAAAGTAAGAAAATAAGCAAGCTTTGTACTAATTTGTCTTAAGTATTATTTTAGATAACTTCTAAAGATAGGTACGCCATACTTAATCCGTGTACCTAATGCGTCGAATGAAGAATCGTCAGCACATGGCATTTCGACATCGCTCTAACTGCTGAAATGCTCTGGCACTAGTCGTTATTGATCTTATTTCTCCTAATTATAAAACATTCTAATTTATAAGTAGCGGATAAATCGGTGCGAAGTCGGGTTCAGTGTAGGTATCTGTAAGTTATTGTCATTTTGCAGCTGGGCGTGTTCGCGTGGTACGCGTGGGGCGCGGGCGGCGTGGCGGCGGCGGCGGGCCCGGTGCCGGTGGACTCCCCGCTCGTGTACCGGCCCGACCGGCGGCGCGAGCTGTGGCGCTTCCTCACCTACAGCGTCGTCCACGCCGGCTGGCTGCACCTAGCGTTCAACCTGCTCGTGCAATTGGCGGTGAGTTTACGTTGCAGAATACATATCGCCGGTACTCTGACTCAACCTCGTATATAAACTTTGACGAAATTGGAATAACCACTTTAGGTTCGCGGTCTAGAGTGCATATTCCAATTTTGTCAAAGTTTATATACGAAGTAACCTAACCAACCAACTTAGGAAACTTTGAAAACCCCCGACATTTTAATTTGAAAGTGCGATAACTCAAAAACTGCTCACTGCTTTAAACCGTTTCGATGAAACTAGCTTTCGGTTAAAATAAACCGAATCGGTCCGTCCCTTTACGTGACAAACACACACACATTCTCACGTCAAACTTATACCTAACACCCCTCTTTTCGGGTGGGGTTAAAAAAAACGAGTAACACCTTTACGTTTTCACCACGAGCGGGCTTCACGAAAGAATACCGTCTTTTCTATACGATAGCGCTCATTTTCAGTTCACTGAGAATGACTTGCTCAATGTGATTCGAACAGTTCGAAATAAGGAAAATTTGCTAATTACATTTAGCCTTTTATATAGCCAACACGCTAAATTCGCGTGCTTAAACTCGTATATTTATTACTTAATTCACTTGGCTAATAATTTTACCACCGTACCTTCGCAGTAGTTTTAATCTCAATGCCGAACACAACTAGGGCAAACAAATAGGTATCGGTTATTGCTCAGCTCTGCTCTTCGCGTCATTTTATTCTCTACAATGTGGAGCTATCGTCATCTTGTTCGGGAAAATTATTGACTCATTTTTCTTAAAGAAACGCTTGTCCTAGTGACTCATAACCGCTCTTTTAACCAACAGTGGTCAAGCCAAAAAGAGGGTTGCATATTTAACGTTGTGGAAGTATGTATTTTTCCACCCGATTCTAACTAAAAGCAACGACCAGACATACGTAATCTATCTAGCCTAGGTAGCTATTATGTAACGATATATCGAACTACCATCGATGAGTGTGCCAACACCATCTACGAGTGTATCGCGCGCTTGTCAACTTCTAAAACCAGCTTAATGAGTTTCTGTGATGTGATCCCTATGTTCTCTAGTAGTCAATTATTTTAATAAAATCCTTTTGCCTTGTTTTCAGGTGGGTTTACCTCTCGAAATGGTGCACGGAGCGCTACGCTGCGGCGCGGTGTACCTGGCGGGGGTGCTGGGGGGCTCCCTGGCGGCCTCCGTGCTGGACCCCGACGTGTGCCTGGCGGGCGCCTCGGGCGGCGTGTACGCGCTGCTGGCCGCGCATTTGGCCAATGCGTTGCTGAATTTCCACGCGATGCGATATGGGGCCGTGCGGCTGGTGGCCGCGCTCGCGGTCGCCTCGTGTGACGTGGGCTTCGCCGTCCACGCTAGGTATACTAAGGTGAGTCTTTACAACTAATTACGAGACATACCTTACTAATAGTAGCTGATTTTCACGCGCAACTTCCAATTCGTCTAATGTAGCGGCAAAAAGTCGATTAACTGAACTTAGTTGTATTGATTTATTTCCATTTTAACCATGATATTAAAAATCGTTATTAATTGCAGTAATTTATCACAATCCGGGTTAGTTAACACACCGAGATCCTACTTTGGCAGCCTTGTTCATAAAGCATTTGCGCCCTGCCGTCAACTCAAACCTAACGGAGCTATCCGTCTGTCAAGCAGGAAGCGCCGCCGGTGTCGTACGCGGCGCACGTGGCGGGCGCGCTGGCGGGGCTGACCATCGGGCTGCTGGTGCTGAAGCACGCGCAGCAGCGGCTGTGGGAGCGCCTGCTGTGGTGGGCGGCGCTGGGCGCCTACGCGGCCTGCACGCTGTTCGCGGTGCTGTACAACGTGTTCAGCGGGCCCGTCGACGAGCTGCATTACATGCCGCCCGACCCGCCGCCCGATGCCGGCTTCTGATACGCACGCCGTCTGCAGACTTAGGCTTTGATTGGTTTTAAAAATCGACCGTTTTGATTGCGTTTAGTATGTCTCTTGATGGATTGTTACATTGTTGTAAGAATAATAATCTGTCGTGTGTCGTCGGCTTCAAATAGATCCACGCTGTATGACGAGAGTGCGTCTTGTTAACACACGCTACTTTAGTAGCGACAGATCTAAAGATGTTTCAATTATTATGAAGAAGAATTTATTCAGATATATTTCTTTGTACACCTGCGCTACTCAGATTTATGGAAAGTCGACAGCACAAGCTCGGAGACAATAGTAGGCGTCCTGAGATTATTTTCCGCCTAACTTATAATTTGTAAGTTGAAGCCTAAGTAGATGTGACGCAACCAGTGCGACCCACTCACAACGCCTAGTCAATTTACCTTAGTGTGATTTGCGATAAGTAGCATTATAATTTGAGGAGGTTGGTTTCATTTAGTCTTACACGCCGTGTATGTTGTCTATTACAGTAAGATTTATGAATCTTTGATTTTTCGTATTTGCCTCTCCAAGCTTGGAATGTTTAGCCCGTTTATTGGTTGTAAAGTGGAAAGTCAGTTGCGTCGACCTCCTCGCGATATTTAATTGTTAAGTAGTCTTAATTGTATTGGATAGGTGAACTATTTTTGTACTATCTGCGTCCGTAGTGTAGTAAGGCGTTACCGCGACACAACACAATGTTCCGTGTGGACTGACTGGCTCGACTAGATGCTGTGTCAATAATTGCCCCAATTACACAAGATAAGTTTTTTGGAATAAGTAACATTAAACTTGCTGTGTAAATGGGCCTTATAAGTTAGATTTTGTACTCAATTAGTGCCGTCTCTCGATGCCGTCGTAGCGGACGCGGCGTGTAGTCGCGCCCGTCAGCATAGTAAAGTTATGCCAGCGCACCAAAGATTAGGATAAAATGGCGTCCAAGCTCGAATGGTGAATTCTATAAACCTCAGTTTTGGTTGATCTAATCTGATTAATGTGAATTATATGTTGATTTGTCGGACAGCGATAGAATACGCCGCGTTATTGATTTTTAACAGTATTAATACAACTTGTTAAGTGAACACGCAACGTCACTTGCTCAATTTATATGATTGCGATTATAATCTCAAATGATTATGCTCAAAGGCGAGTTTTTATTTCTTGGGATCAATTATTTATGAATAATTCGTTTGTTTCTGTGTGTGTGTGAATTCGTTCACAAACTGCCGCAGCAGTCCACAGAATGACTCACTAGTAGATATTTTAATTATGAACGTGCCTGATTCCTATTATTGTAATTTTAATTGTATACTTGTAATTGTAATCAAATGTCACAAAACGACTGAATTTTTGTATAAATTATTGCAGAGTGTTTTTCATTTAATTTATTTTAAAAATTATTTTAAGTGTGAATCGAGATAATTATAATTATGTGATTATACGAATGAAAATAAGAATGAATATGATTAAAAGTGATTGAAAAGCTTTTTGGTGTATTCTTAATACGTTTAAGCTCCCTACAAGTGAAACACTGCTATTGTAACTGAACCATTCATTATTCAACAAATAAAGTTTACCTAACTACAAAACGTTCATAAAAGCATCAAAGTAACAATACTTCATCAAATTCAACTAAAACTACACATACACACAACTCCTAAGTACCTTACTATTATAAAAATTAAAGGCACATAACTCTTATAGATGAATCTATTATGAATTATGATCTTATCTATCAGAAAGACAATCTTTGGTTCCTTATTGTGAACAACTTCAGTTTAAAAATCATTACTGTTCTGTCTAGCACCCAATTCCAGTACCACTACGCGTCCGAATGATTTCGCATTATACTATAGTTTAAAATTAAACTATTAATTTAGTTCAGGTATAACGGCGTGTTTCTCCTCTAGAACAAGATACATAACATAATTTATAATATATTTGTAAATTTAGAAGCTATTTACAGCTTAAGTAATGGATGCAAACCACCATTAAAATTGTGACAGTGATTTCGTACATGACAATTAGCTGGCGCATCAGGTTGCTTTTTTTCATTGGCAGCGAAAATGCTACCCTGTTCATCGGAGCCTTCGACGGCAGGGGCTTCGGTCCCCAGGCATAACATCTGCCTGGAGAGAGGTCTGCCTTGTTTAACAAACGCCCAAATTATTCAGTTAACAATGTACCTTTTTTTTTTAATTTTCCCCCAGTGATGCGAAGCAACCCCATTATGCAGTGTGAGTAGCTAATTAGATTAAGTAATCTTAAGTAAGTACTAGCATACTTTTTGTGCTCACCAGTTGAACCCACTGTCGAGTGAGGTCCTGAAGTATGGCTGTCAAAGTTTGTTATTGAAAGAAAGAAAGAAAAATATTTATTTCAGGTCCCAGAGTACCATCACCCGCGGGGGGTTGCGGGAGTGAAAACAAAGTTTACATTTAAATCATACTTAATACCGTACAACCGTACCGTAAAAATATCGAGCATGCCAGTTTCCGAAAGATAAATTTAAATATTCTCAAAGCTCTGACATTCACTTATATTTGCCATAAGTAATCTTTAGTACTGCAAAATATTTACAACAATTAGTAAAACCGCGAAAAAACCCCGGCAAGTACAACTTTTACCACTATTTGTCTTTTCTTTAGACCTCACTCTACACTAGCGCCTCTAGCGGCGAATTCATACGCGATCGCCCTCTTTCCTTAAGCTGTGCTAATAGACATTTTGCGGCCATATCAGTCTTATGGGTTTGTATCATCTGATTAGAAGTAAGACCGGAAGAGGCCGACAGTGGCCCGGACCCAGAGAGGCGCGGTCCTCTCCTGCAGTTCGCGCGAACATTCCGACGCGTACTCGTGGAGTTTGGAACATTCCTCGTGAAGCCTTCCCTGAAAACGACCAGTACCTTTAGCAATAACTACACCATAGAAAAGTTGAGAAACCCCGTCATTTAAATTTCAGTGTCCAATACCTATATAAACAGCAAACCGATTTTGATGAAATGTAGCTATTTAAGAACTAGCTCTCGGTTAAAAAAACCGCGTCCAAACCGGTTTATCCGTTTAGGAGCTACGATGACACAGACAGACACAAATACACACGTCAACATCCCTCTTTTCTGTGTCCGGGGTTAAATTATCAAAAAGCTAAATAGGGGAGCTATTTTAGGTGGTGGTGAACGGGTACTTCTTTTCTCGGGCTGTCTTGGAAGTGGATTGAAATAGACTCACGCCAATACTGAGACTATTGACGCTCCCTCGCACTTCCCAAACTCGACTATTGCTAAGAGCGTTGTTGCCTTGATCGACGTCGACCAATCCATTCTACCATTGATCGATGAAATCGTTCGGCTGAAGTGGTAAAACCCTTAGATAGAAGACTAGCTACACCCACTAATAATTCCCTGCCTGGACACGAACATAAATCGAGGTACATTGCAATTTTCCTTTTGAAGTGCTAGGTATAGGTTCCAAATTTGAAAAACTAAAGGAAAGTTCAATGTCGTCATCGTCATTCTGCAAGGTGGCTCGATTTAAGAGTCCGGGAGTGTAATTCGCGACTACTTAAATTCCAATTTAGAAATAAACCCAGCTGTCACCTGCAGTTCCGGTGACACAGTAAAGATGGCGGCTTGGGCCTCGAGATCGCGCTTCACGGAGCGCTCCCCCAGGTTGGCGGACCCCACCAGCGTGGCCCACGGCACCTCGCTCCCCGGGGGGTAGTACCTTTAAAAGAGATAATTTACAACGATCTAGTGCGTCAGTTCAATGAAAGCAAAGTTATATCTATACAGCACAATACTATATATACATATAGGTACAACAACAACAAAAAGAAAAATCTGTTACACAGCTGGATTTGAACCTCGACAATCCGTACCAGGCTAAAACATAGTGATTATATTCTCTTTGCCAGACTCCACCAAAAGTCATACTTAACGGATTTTCTAAAGCTTCGTGCCATGTTTTATTCGGAAGCCGTATCCTCATCTTAATCTAAACGAAACGAAACTTAAATGAAATTTGTAATACTTTGTTGAAATCAGTACACCTATCACCAATATTGGGCTAGATTTTGTCGCGGATAAATAAAAGGATAATACTTATATCTTTCTAATCAATATGGTTGTTTGTGACTGCGAAAAATGCCAGTATGCTGAACATTGTATCGGTAAATCATAATGTAGTCTAATCAGGGTCTAATAGAGAACTAGCACAAATGTCACCTCGTAAGTATATTGCTCTGAAATTGTGCGTTTTCTTCATGTTGGTTATTTTGAAAACTAGGCGCATGCAGCGAGAAAGTGAGTGGCAGTCGGAGCTTCCAATGCTAGCCGTAACATAGGCATGATATTGTGGTTATAAACAAAGTGATATAATTAAATATGACAGTAGTATAATTCAGACTTACCATAATCCCTTGGCGTGAAACGTCCAGTCCGGTCTGTTATATTCCAAGATTTGCACTCTGTTTGTGTGATTACACTCCACAACCCTGTTCCAGAACCTGTAATTATACAAAAAAGACGGTAAAGTGTTAACACATGATTTTTACGACTACGATTTCCTAAGAAATAAACACACAAAGAAGCTGTGGCAAGTTGTAAATAGTAACAACTTAGAAAGATTGAAGAACCCCTGACATTTTACTTTCAAAGTCGCATATTTACTTACCATCAGTGAACACTGTTTTGTCAATGATTTACATATTTTGTTAATTGTTTATGAAAAAATGTATGACTGACTGTGTTCCAATAAATATTAAAAATTAAAAAAATATATATCTCAAATGACCTCTCTAAGTCAACTGTCCTACCTAAGTGGGCAGAATTTTTGGCGCCAGTTTAGCAGCACGTTTTTTTATAGAGCTGCACTTAATTTCCATAGACCTTTATAGATATTGAACTCAGAAGAGCGTTAGGTACTCTGTTCAATATTTTTTCAACATATCTAAGGAATACTACTGAAATACGCACTATTGTTGAAAAAGTAGTAAAACATTCAATAACGCCTCTAAAACAGCGTCAAGATAGTAAGAGAATGACACATACTTTCTCGCTATTAAGGAGTACGCGTGAGGGATCCCGCCGGCCGGACCCGCCGCTCCCATAAAGCCATTTGCCTGAAAAACATAGTTGAAGTGCCAAAATAAATTAATGAATTTTGACTGTAATTTGTGAATTGATTTATATTGGCGGAAAAATCACATTATAACAGAACTTATAAGAAAATTTATACTGTTGCAATAAGTTACTTGTATCTCATTCATAATGTTGTTGGGTGACTATAATCAGCTATAACACTAAGCATCAGGTGGCTATCTAAACATTTATCTACCAATTCACCCTTGTGTCATAAAAGACACTTTCAAGTACCTAATATAACATCTTCTACATAATTATAATTATAACCTAATACATATAACATGTTTACTGTAGTCATAAATAGAATATTAACAAATTATAAAACAACTTACATTAGGATGTGCCATCAATAAACTAATGTTAGCTTTACAATCCCTTAGCAGAGTATCAGCATATTCTCCTGTCAAGTTAAAGTATCCAGTTGCCAGCCTGATGAGTGAGTCAGGAGGTGCTGACCCTAGCAGCCCTTGCGTCACTCGCTCATCCTGCTTTATCTCATATTCGCCCATTTGTATTAGGGGAAACACCCATGTATCCTTATCTGGATCTGGAAGCAAGATCAATATGTAGATCAATTTCAAAGATTTAATGGTTCTTGAATATGGTGGTCACTGTTGACTAGACAATGACAGGGAGTCTTCATGTAACAAATTGACACAAATACATTCTTCAGCCAAATCTCTATAAATTACCTCTATTTTGTTGGGTCTGTATAAAAGGTATGTTTTCAAATGCAAGTCATATAATACAAACACTATTATTTTTGTTCAGAAATACAAACATCCAGGAGACATTTTCCTTAAGCAGCTCACATGCTATGATAAATATCATAATTGAAAAAAAAAAACATTCCGACAAATTGAGAACCTACTCCTTTTTTGAAGTCAGTTAATAAGATCAAATAAGTTGTATCCATAATGCAGATTATGATCTGAAATATACCTTATGATGATGAAAATATGAACACTGTTTACCATTGATTAAATTACTGGAGTCTTGCTTCTTTTTCCATCTTTGGATGAGGTTAAGCATCTTCTCATTAACCTCACGGATCACAGCTTCCCTTGTTGCAAACTTCCTTTCGGTGTAACCTTCCTTTACACATTTCTTACTATAATTACCAACTTCATCTGTGAACATAAAATAAGGAAGTGATATGACTTCATTGTGTGATTCTGGTATATCAAAGTCACAGAACTAAAAAAGATTGTAAGTGTAATAAAGGGTTGTTTGGGTAATAAAATGCAAAGAAATATATAATAAACAGTAGCCAAGGCTAAAGCCTGACACAAACAATTCTAACTGATATTTCAATAACAAAATAAATCAAAATCAAATAAAAATGAAATAGTAACAACTTACATAATCATACCTATGAGTTCACAATAAAAATCAGCCACATCTGGGTCATTAATTTCTATATACCGATCCTGCCTTTGCTGAAAATAATCATTAGAGCAATTGGCCCCACTCAACAATACTGAGTCATCAGCTATGTACAGCTTCATATGTTGGAGTCCCACCAGCTCATTGTATCGGGATGGCAGAGCTTTGGCCCATGATCCATGCAAGCGAGGAGTTTGATACAGAGAAATGTTGCACTGTTCAGGAGCATCAGTAACAAACTCTTCCAACAAGGTTCGGGAGTTCACCTCCCCACGTGTACCCCGCTGGTAGTCCAACAAAACACTAAATTTCAAACTTTTATTCCTCATCACTAACTGTTTCGTCACTTTTAACAATTCTTTTTCCATAGCCCCTGTACCCACATATAAACTAGCAACTGATATGCGACGATTAGCTGTCTTAAACCTTTCGTAGAGTGAATCGTAGAACTTCTTCGGATCAGTAATTATATTAATTTTAGAAGAATTAACAGCAAAGCAAGGCGCGACACTGTATAACCAGTTAAAGTGATGTAATTCCGCCGCTTTAAATCTTAACGTTATATTTCCGTTGATCAACATTTTCATTTATTAAAAGCCTAACGAAAAAAACATTAATTATAAACAGAAATCTCACAAACTGCTTAAAATTTACGAAATGGAATGGAATGGATGGAAGGAGGATCAAGTCAAGATCGAGACTGTCAAATCTGACACTGACATTTCTAAAATAGGGCATTACACTACCGGAACTTCGCGTCATATCGATATCGATGAAAAATGCAATATAATCGATTGAAATGAACTGGAATGCAATTTGGTGAAAGTGCTAACTCTCAGAGTTATGTAACGGTTTCGCTGTGTAACCGTGTGTGTATGTGTATAAGTGTAGCCTAGAAATGGGGTCAGTGCAGGTATTTTTAAACGGTTGACTGTATAGATATTGGAAGTGAGGTTCAAAAAATACAACTGTGATACAACTTCAATTAATAAAACTGTATAATATGTTATAATAACGATGCTTAGAACACAGATTATTGTAAATGTTCTATAAATGTTATACATTTTTGGAGAAATATTTTTCTTTCAGAACTTCGTCTTGTTCTATGCCGTAATGTATTAAATCATCTCTTATATACGCCCAAGACATTCTCTTTGACGAAAAGTGAACGCCGACATCTCCGTCCTTTGAAAGGGTTATTGCGCCAGCAGTGTTATTTAATCTTTCAGTCATTCCTGAAATATTGAAATTAAGTCATAAAGTATATCACATTAAAGGCAGTTTTAAAACCCTCATTACTTTTACCTTTCACAGATTTTTTTGTTGCAATGTCGGCGTGAGTACCATCTCGCATACCATTGATTATACTGTGAGCCAAACAATATTTAAGGATCGATTCTCCATGACCTGCAATATTACGTATTTTTTTATTATTATAAAAGGACGTTAAATTGCTAAATGGATACTAATCGTAAAAATATATTTTGCCTGTGGTTGATACGCCGCCAACAATATCATCAGCATAAGTTCCGCTGCCAATTTGTGGTGTATCCCCAATGCGACCGACTGCCTTCCCACTCATGCCCCCAGTACTAGTTGCAACCGCTACGTGACCAGCCGCATCAACCGCCACAGCACCCACCGTTCCTACACCACCCTGAAAAATTACAAGAAAGCTCATAATAATTGTGATAATCATGATCTGTGCATTGTTATTAATATACTTAGTTCGATATACCTCATCTTGAACACCGATTTCTGTTCTTCCGAATTCACCATGTTTTAAAAAGTTTTGTAAGGCGTCCTTTGCATGTTGAGTTATCAAGGATTCTGGGGAGACCGTTTGGAACCCCTAAAAGTTATCAAGTTGTGTTATGCAATGCAAAAAAAAATCTGGAATATATATTATTTACACATTAAGTACCTTCTCCAACGCAAATATTTTAGCTCCTTCACCTCCTAATAATGAGTGAGGAGAATCCGTCAAAACCTTGTGAGCAATGCTAATGGGGTGCAAAAAATCCTTAATTAGAGTAACAGCACCAACGTCAAGATTTTTCCCGCACATAATACTAGCTTCCATTTCTACCTCACCACGAAGAGTCAATACAGATCCATAGCCTGCAGAAAATGAAATTTCCGTATAATTTGAAATTGATTAAGCTTTACATTTCATTTTCAAGATTGTGTAAAAACATTGTCACACAAATCGTCGTTTTAATTATGTAATCATAGTACCTATTCATAGTGACATAAAACTGATCACTCACGTAGGTAAGTCGAGTTTAGCCCGACATGATATACGTGAGTGATCGGTTTTATTTTACTACATAGGTACACCTAAATACTATTAGAATCACAGAACAGGGGATCTATATTTGAATCTCACTTGGTTACTAAATTGTCACCCATGACATTGATATCACTATTTGCCAAAAGCCTTATTTTTGAATGTCATACCCGTCTACTAACATGAAGCTAATTTGCGTTTTTGTCATAAACAAGCGAGTCAACACAGTGGATTGAGGTTAGCTGTCACTGCCAGTGGTCAAGAAGTCACTCAGTGATCTCCTTTACGAGTGGGTGGGGGCATTCGTATTTTTTCATATCACAGGCATGAGAATTTTAGTCACCGGTGGGATTCAAAAATACCAACTTTTTAGAATTCACTGAATTTAGTCACCGGGTGAGATTCACCCGGGGATTCGGGGTTTAATTAACTGAAAGATACTTTTTTTTTAATTAGAGACTAATGTAAGTTTAAATGAAAATAGAAAATATAATTAAGGAAGTAGGACTCATTATTACACTACATTAGGTAAGTATGTTTGTATGCATTTCATAAAATAACCTGCATTAAAATTTTCATCCAATTCCATAGAAACAACAGCAGCCTCGACAGCGTCCAGCGCACTGCCGCCAGCTTCCAACACTCGATGACCAGCGATTACTGCTGCTTTTGTGCCATCTAGTTTCCCTTTGACTCTACTTTGAGGAATATCTCCCGCTCCACCGTGTACGATAATTATTGGCTTCATTTCATACGCATTAATTTTGTGTTACGAAAAGACACCTTGTTTTCTGTAAACGGAACAAATTACATTAATGTAAGTACATAAATAATAGTTTAAACAAATCGGCATGATCAAAATGGAATAAAGCGTACATCGTAACGTTTACGTTAGGTATCATAGTTGATACATTAAAATGCCACCTGTTATGAGAATATTACACTATCAATGTATAGGTAAGTATAAGTATACATCTAACGTAGCCTATACGAAGGCATTTCATATTTTAGTTGGCTCGTTCCTCAATTGCCTGATATGAAAAAGGCCGTGCTAGATGTCATTTGTCGTTAAACCATAATTATCTTCTACAGATACCTTATCATCAAATAAATACTTTACCAAGCCATTAATGCTTTTATTGTAAATTGTAACTGTTTAGGAACTACATTGACATGATGTTAAATTGACATGAAAATAATCAAAATGAAATGAAACATTAGCTACACTATTTTTTACACCTGAACCAATGATATTAAGTAAGTATAGGTAAAGATACGTCATATGTTCACAAGACAATCGAAAAACATGTTCATCTACACACATATCATAAGTCCTCTATAATGGGTTCAGAAACCGTAGAAAATGACCAGCATTGCCGCACGACGACGACCACCACCCCAGCAGTAAAGCAATAGCAATTACGACATCGAATTCGATGTCGTAATGACTTTTCGATATCAAATTCGATGTATCGAATTTGACAACCAACTTAATTTACAATCATAGTGAAATAAAACGGATCACTCACGTATATAAGTCGAGTTCAGTCCGACATGTATAATTAATAATGTGATATTAAAAAACAGTTTACGAAACGTCAGCTCGGTACGTTTGTCTATGATTTAAAAAAAAAGTCAAATTCGTGACAGGTATGGGTATGATATATGCCTTCGGCTTCTGAACCCATATTAGAGTACTTATAATATGTGTGTAGATAAAGTAATGTATGCAACTCCACATAATTAGGCCTTAAAACACTCCTGTGATCCTATTATGAAACTTAGCGTCGCCTCGTTTCATAAAAACACACTCGTGTTTTAAGGACCCTCATTATGTAGCAGTTGCATAAACTACTATTCGACCATTTTGAGATTTGCGTGCAAGTTTGGACTTTATTTGAGAAAGATTGTGGCCAAAGAGGCTACAATTTGTAGCCTTTTCTGTGCTTCATTTTCGGCGTATCTACCTCTTTTTTATATGTAATATCATTGACCTGAACACCTATAGTGAGAATCGGTTATCTTATCTAAGTATTGAAAATAAACAGACACGCATATAAACTGGAATTTCGTACACAAGTTTTTGCTAAAAACAATACCTTTTTTCATCGTCATCTAACCTACGCTCAATCTATGTATATTCCAGATTTCAAATCAGTCCGCCCCCTGTAAGCGAATGAAATTGCCTAACCAAATCTGAAATCTATTTCAAAACTTAGCTTAAATTATTTTGTATTATAAATGTTAACGTACTGCACGTACCTTTGTTTGAATGACTTTGTTTTGCAGTACACAGTAAAAGAAAATAATCTTTTTTATAAAAATGCTCCTGATTTGTGGCCAATTAAATAACTAAATAAAATAAAGGAACGGTGGAATTTATAAATCTTAAAACAAAGCAGACAAAACTAGACTGAAGTGACTGAAGTTTTTACACGACTGACTGCGTAAAGAAAAAGAGTGTATGAAAAGCAAGCAAGGCAGGACAATTTGTCAGGCTAACGAAACATCGATACCGACTAGAAATGTTCTTTTACGATTTATACCAACGACTGCAAAATATCGATAACTACACTTCCGACTAAAATCGCTTTAGCTCTTAAGTGTAAACAAGGCTTTACTAATAATTTGAATGAGAATGAATGAGTTCCTTTCCTTGAATGTCTTTGGTTCCTTGACATAAAGTGAAGTGAACGAATGAAATCAAACCAAAACCAAATTAAAGAAAAATGGTGGATGGTGGTTCGTGAATAAGTGGTGATGGAAACACATTATTAAAATGTTTTAACTGTGATTATTAGTTCAAATAATGATAAAATGTCCACTCCAGCGTCAGATAGAAAGTATGGAGCTCAAAAGATACGTCTCACAAGTACGTAGATATTTAATATTTGAATTACTTCCGCAATTAGAATATTTTGCTTTTGGTTACAATCTACTGAATATTGTTTTAATTTACAGTTTTATGCGCAAGGAACTTGGCCAGGAGAGATCTTTTTCGTAAGTGAACCTTTGTATTAATTCTATTGTTATCAGTATGCAAATGGAGGTCTTTCTCAAGGTCTAAGAAATAAGGCAGTGAGGTTTGGTACGTATGAACGCGAAAATGACGTGCGAACACAAATTGCTCCCAAGATAATTTAATAATTCAGATTGGTTAGGAGTTAGGATTGCCTAAACGTACATATATGTCATACTTTTACTTTGTTAATTGTTGCTATTTGACCAATGTGAGTGTGAGTTGTAATAAATCATTATTTGTCCTAATTGTAGGAATGCCAGATCCATTTGCCAAGATATCTGTGAATGGAAATGGCCAAGTTTACTCCACAAGCGCCGTCAAAGCAACCCTAGATCCAAAGTGGAATACTCATTATGACTTGTATCTCACCAAAGGAGACGGAATCACTATCAGGTAGCACCCAAACTTATTTTCTTGTATAATTCAATAACTTTCATACCTGTGTGTGCTTGCAAGCAGTGGTTGGACAGGATTCTACTCCAGGTTAGCATTCTAGTGAGCAGGGTAGCTTCTAGTGAAATAAAAATGGATCACTCACGTATATAAGTCGAGTTTAGCTTGACATGTTTCGGACTAATTCGAAGTCCTTCCTCTGGGAGCGCACGACCCAGCGGCGGCGGCGAGTCTCACGGTAGTTTCATGTTAAAAGGGTAGCTTCTTTTCAATTTACAGTACAAATGCTTTGTATGCTTATAATATTTATGTCACGCTGATATTCTGATTATTCAGCCCACACTTAACACCCTATTAGGGTTGATAAGTTTGAGTTTACATATTTTTTTAAAGCATTCACAAGATTGATAGGTGCCTAGTAGTAACTCTTCAAAATAACATCTTTAATAATTCTATTGTATTAATACATAACAAAAAACAACTAATGTAACACATCAGCACATCATTTTACAATTTATTTACATTCCTGGTTTTCCTTTCAGCATTTGGAATCAGCGTAAAGTCCAGAAGAGGCAAGGATCAGGGTTCCTTGGTTGTGTCCGCATCCTGCCATCCACAGTGCACAAGTTAAAGGACACAGGCTGTGAGTCATTCTCCATTATTAAACTCAGTGGGATATGGTTTTGGTGTTGTAGTATTCCAAGTTATTAGTATAAACGCTGTATTATTAGTCATTGCATGCTGTGTTCTTGTTAATTTTGTGGTAAACCAAATGCCTCAGTCTTCTTTGTATAATAATGTAATGCCCGTTTTCACCAACAACTCCTAAAATTTAAGGGATCCCTTAGCTCTTTTAGGTGACACCTAAGATCAATTTCTGTTTCACCAACACTTAAGTAACACCTAACTGCTAAGGGGGCCCCTAAGTTTAGGGGCTCGAATATTGACCCCCTAGCGCTAAGTGACAGTTCGCGCAGTCACAGATGCGTTTTAATTTTTATAGGTTATTGTGCATTTGTTAGAACTTGATTGATAAGATTTATATAAAATGGAAGGCTATTTAAATGATTTTGTAGAGTTTGGAAGCTGTTGAATAATTGGATTTAATATTCACATCAAACTTATTTAGATCAGACTGAAAATCAGATGATTTATATCAAAGTATGATAGGTACTAAAGATTTGTCATAAGATATACCTACTCGTAGAATGTCGAAAGAAAGCGTGCTTTTCATACTTTCGTTCCGTTCTGTATAAAGGAAGACCTCATCGCAGCCGGACGAATGCCTAATACTTATTCATGAACTAAAAAACAATTACTTTGCTCACCCGTGACCACTAATGACAAATAGTTATATCTGTGCGGCAAATGTATGTTTCCATGCAACACCTCCGCCTCCACTGCTACACGAATCAACACATGCCACACAGACCCAACTATCACCACCACCACTATACTAAACGCTGACGCGTTTCGGCACTCTCCACGAGGCCATTTACGAAGCACAACAACAACCGCTCAACATGCCACCACTTCCACTACTGACATATGTAAACCATGTACTCAAATTAGTTAATGACAATACCAACGTACCCACTAATATTTTATAAATTCCAAACTACCCTTTTATGTAAGTCCTAAACTACCCTTTTTTTAAAAATGAATTCCAAACTACCCTTTTTATTTTTATTTTTAATTTACGCCAGGTACCCCGTTATTTTTAACCGAGTACGGTAAAAAGAGAAGTCATGTTCTCATTATTACTATGACACATTATTAAAATTAGAACCAAGTCGTAACAAAGGCGAAGAAACCAAATTAACTTGTTCATTAATAATAGACCCCATGTTGTTGTACCTAATTATTTCTAATTGTTCTAAAACCGATAGCCGCAAACCCTTATCACAATAATGTAAAAATTCGTATGTATCTGAGTCTAACAACAAATGATTCGTTTCTAATAAATGCTAGGCAAAGTTTGATTTCTCTGGATGATCATGCCTATATGACGAGACATGCTCTTTAAATCTAGTATCAAAGCTTCGACCGGTTTGTCCAATGTATACTTGACTACACTTGATACTATACTTACGCTTACGAGAATCGATTAATTAACTTGCGCGCTCGCGGGTTCTGGTGAGTTCTGTATTATAAGGGTTTCAAAGAAATCGAATAACACAATACTTTGAAAATATGTACAGTTCATGAATAAATTAATCAGATAACTAATCATTCCAGTTTCAGTCAATGAATGCTAATAAATTTCAATCATCGCACCGAAAGTTCGGAAAAAATTAGATACTTAATTATAAACTGTCCCCATAAGTTCTTATTTTTCTGGATGGCAAAGATAATGCCATACAGCCTAGTTAACATTTAAAAATAAGAAATAAGACGTCAATTTAGTATTAACAATATGTTTGTCTAGTTTTTCTATGTTTTTAAAATGTTGTTTTAATTTTTTATAGACGATTTTTGAAGTTATTTCTCTTAAAAAAAATAATCAATACAAAACCGGTTTTAGAAATCACTATACCTGAAACAAACAGTCACTTAGTTAGGTGACCCCTATTAAGGTGTTACCTAGGATGGTGAAAATGAAATTAGGTTATGGAGAGATATAAGGGGCCACTTAGGATAGGGGTCCCCTGACTAGGTGATGACTTAGGTGTTGTTGGTGAAAACGGGCATAAGACTTGTTGTTGCCAGGGTTCTACAGCCACTCCCTATTTTCATTTCATGATATCATAGTCATATGGCATATCTTTTTGTATTTTCTTTTTTTTTCCCTTACCATTTTCCTTTAACAGAAATTTATTATTAAACATTAAATACTGAAACAAGAATACACAACAAGACAGGAAAATATAACCTACCCTGGGAATCAAATTTAAATCCTTCTGACAGTCCATGTCACATGCTTACCTGAAGCATATGATAGTGTGGACATAATATAGGCATCGATGTACCAAATAGTGACGGATACGCCACCCCTTCACAGCGCGCGGACAAGCAATATAGGTGATTAGGTTACTCGGTGACTTAGTCGCCAACGGCCGCCGCGCGGGTTACATCTCGCTAACTTGTCCAATTACAACAGTTTCAAGCGCTCAAAATGACGTCCTGCACATTTTTGAACTGTACAAATAACACAAAAGAAAAACAAAGCACCAGGAATCACATTCCACACGTAAGTAAATAATATACTCATTATCCAGATGGTATATTCCCTTGAAGTTTGACATGTCAGTCTAATGACAGCTAATGAGTGAAGGCCAGTTTTGTCTTCTTACACACATGTCACAATAAAGGACAGTCAAACTTTCACAGCATTTCAAGTTAAAATAGGTTTATGAGTATGGAAAGAGTTTGCAACACCTACCCATACATTAAGTAGGTTCTGTGTGAGACATACTCCCATAGAGTAATATAATATACGGGGAATAGAGCGCCCTCTTAGCGGAAAAAAATGTCACCCTCAACCAGCCTCTACAGCAATGCCATCTTTTATCTGTGATAGTTGACAGAACAGATTTCATAACACACACACACACACACGCGCGCGCAAGCTCGGACACACACACGCGCGCGGGTGCGTGCACACACGAATTATGTGTACACATTCTTATTAGATTAGACATTATGAAAAATTCAAACTCAGAATTCAAAATCGTTTATTTCGTAAATTATACATTTAAAGCGTCCAAAATCGCAACAACTAACAATAGCACAAATCACAAGCATCTGATATCGCAATAAATAACTGAAACAACACAGAAAGATTGTAACTAAAGCGTCCGAATTTTCGCCGCAACGTCCAATACACACGAACTGACACTGATAAAACGGAGGAGCTGAAAATCGACTCTACGTATTTACTAGCGGACAATTAACGAAATAACAGTTAAACACTGCGCATTTTCTAAAAAACAGAAAGCCGCTGGGCGTTGCATCAGCTGCATGCTGTATGACGTTTACTTGAGTCCGAAAATTTTGAAGGGATGTAGTAGGTGTACCAAAAACCGTTTTTTTTTCTTCTTTGCATGATGATAAATTTTGCAATTTTTTTAACAGAAGTACAAGCAATAATTTGTGACTGAAAATTACAAGCCTTCGGTTCGATATTTTTTCATAAAATTTTGCAATATATAATGAAAAAAATAAAAATAAACCGTATTTTTTTTTAAACCGACAGCAATGATTAACGCACTAACTACTAAAAATTAGCCTTACACAGGTAAGAGATGGCGCAGCTAAAAACTTCAACTGTCAAATACAGGTAACTTTCCTCCCCCTGCATACTCCTATTTTGCCAGTTTGTTAATTTTTTACTAATAAGATTTTGCGATTTAATCATGAGTTTGTCACCGTGAGTGAGTCTACTCAGACCGAAGCATAGGGTAGTATCACTTTAAACTACAAAGGGTTAAAACAGTACATAATTAATTATTTATTGATTTTTATGAACTTATGCATAGATAGATAGATTTTTATTTGGCCAAGTAACATCAGTCACATTTAGCAAGTCATTAAAACTCAGAACATGCATACAAACTTAATCTAAGTACTTGAACAATTTTAGTACATCTGATTTAGACTTATCTTTAAATTCGAATTTCGCTTATTTCGTGTAGAGCATTAACGCTACATATATTACATTGCCAGGGTTCCGCATATAAAACTCGAACTAGTAAAATGAACTGCATGGTGCAATGGTGCATAAGTATAGAGGGATGAGTCGACCGTTCGTATCAGCTGTTTTCTACTCTAGACTATAACCTATATGACGTATGTATATATAGTTGCGGTGTGGACACCATTCTATTGTAGTTTTACTACTTACATGCATTTAAGCTGACTTTGACCTAGTCTCTGTCGTATGACGAGTAACGTAGTCTAATGTGACTTAACCCCATGTTACAGATTCCTACGGGGCCTCCGCGTGATTGCTGTCACGCACGCTTAATTGCAAAGCTACTAATTTATCGCATAATAAATAACTAGGTCTAATGTCCAGGCGACGGTCGACTAGCTCCGGACTGAGTACATGTTGTACTCTGGTGACTGCAGGCAAAACTCATGTATTAGTCACCAGCCGGACGCGAGGATTTTATCCTCACGAGGACCTCCACCTTCCCCATAGTCCTGCCTCGGTTGCTCCAACAATAGTCGACCGTGCCAGTGTGCTGCCGGATCACACCTCTTGTGAGCTACGGGCTCCCTGTCCAATGTCCTTGCCTATCAGTAGTGCTGTGCACTGCAAGATTGGACATGCTCAATAAAGACAAGTTCCCTACACGGTCTCGTCATCCTTCCACGGCTTATGCAATATAGGTCGACATAGAAAATGCAATGCAAGCACTCACCTGTCGGAACTTCTACTCCGGCCTCCGTGGGAACTCGCAAACTCAAGTCCTCACTCGTACTCACGCCAGCTGATCCTCTTTTCTTTCTGCTGTCTTGTGCACACGATACGCGCCATTTTTTCTACCATAGTGCCAACATCAACATACCAGTTAGTCAAAGCATAAAGCGAAAGAGTTACCACATTGCAAATATATAGAGTGATATAAGTGTTGACACTTACCAACTGTTTTATGGCGACTCGCGCTGTGCGCGACACTCCCATAGAGCAGAAAGGTCACTTCAGCATGATGAGCAAGTGGCGCGTCCATTCAAGGATTTTGTCCCTCGCACGAATGGCTGCAGCCCTCTTACTCCTCTCTTCTGCTTCCTTAGGTTCGTCTTCAGGCGGTGGAACTTCATCAGCACTAGCAAGTATTAGATCCTCAGGTGTATCTGTTTCGGTAGCTGGCTCGAGCGTATGGTTTTCGGCGTATCCTTCCTGACCTTGGAGATCCCCCAGGTGACATGGCACGTGCCTGTTAGCTAATTCGGCCTCAGCCTCTGTTTCGTCTTCTCGTGGGGTGTCTTCAACCTCTAGTGGGTAGAGATGACCAATAGAGCGAGTAAGTATGGATTCACCGACATTGACTTTGGCAACTCTGTATTCCCCGTCGTAGCCTTTAACTAAGGAATCGATCTTACCAACTTTCCAGAGCTGTCTGTTTTTCAAGTCAGATTTAATTTGAACAAGATCACCAACTTCCGGCGAGCGGTCTGTCTTGACTCGAGGCTGTTTGGGCGCATAAGTGTACCTTTCTCGAAGGCTCGTTAGATACTGTCCAGAAAACATTCTTTTAAATTCCTCAACGATTTTAAGTCCTCTTTTCCAATTGTTAATCAAGTCGCTTTTAGTCACAGTACCCTCTATCGGTACTTCTACCGCTGATGGCTTCATTGATAGACATCTACCTAGACTTAAGAAATCTACGGGACGTAGGACCTGGTCGATTTCTGTACCGATTTTCGTTAGTGGTCTTGTGTTGAGAACTGCTTCAACTTCCTTTATGATAGTGAGCAATTTATTATCATTAAGTAAGTGCTTCTCTAACGTTCTCTTCAAGCAGTGCTTAACCAGCGATATAAGGCGCTCGTAAAAACCTCCATACCATGGAGCCAATTCGGGTATAAACTTCCAAGCAATGTTATTTGTGACACAGTATGGTGTTTGTACTACCTCGGACACCAGCTTGAAACAGGTCGCATTGTCAGAATACATCTTCTTAGGTATAGCTCTCGTTGCCGCGAATCTTCGCAGTGCCAGAAGGCACTCTTCAGCTGATAGGTCTCCGACAACCTCTAGGTGAATGGCGCGAATCGTCAAACATGTAAACAGAGCCACCCATCTCTTTTTGTTGCCTGTGGCTGTGCTAACGAAAAGGGGGCCCAAGTAGTCTACCCCTGTGTATGTAAAGGGTTTATCATAGTTTACCCTCTCTGGTGGTAACGCTGGCGTAGCCGGCAACCGATACGGTCCCCCGCCGTGTTTGATGCATTGCGGACACTTCTGAAGCACTCTTTTCACTTGAGGTCTTCCTTGTGGAATCCAGTATCTTTCCCTTATGAGGCTCAAAGTATGCGAAACTCCAACGTGATGATTATTTTTATGTATTTCACTTATGATTTCGTTTGTGAATTCGCAATTCTTGGGTAGTAGTATCGGGTATTTCGTCTCATAGCTCCAAGTTGTGTTCGACATGCGACCCCGACATCTAAGAAGTCCATCCACGTCTAAAAAGAGGTCCAAATTTCTTGTCAAGTGTGTTTTCTTACCACTGAGTTCATCTGGAAAGTGTTGTGCTTGCAATTTCTTTATTTCGACCGCAGGTTTGGTCATGCTACCTGCATTTATATTTTCATCAGATCGTTGAACATCAGTGTCAATAAATTCGGTATATTCGCCTGCTTGTGCGCTACACTCCATGGGTTCACTTCTCTTTTCGCATTGCATTTCTTCGTCATTCGTTTCAATATTTCCTGGGCTGTCGCCCTGGCCCTCCCCAACGGAAAGAAATGTTTTATGTGACTCATAGCACCGATTCTCAGGCCAATAGTATTCGTCCTTCTCAAGAAACGCTGGGCCACTGAACCAAAGGTCTCTTTTCTCCTCAAACAGTTCCGGTCTCGTCGCAATGTCAGCTGGATTGGACTTAGTGTGTATATAGCACAGTTCTGTGTGAGGATGGTTTTGTTTGATTTCCCTTACTCTATTAGAGACAAACGGAGGAAGCAGTTTGTTGGACTTCATCCAGCTAAGTACCACCAGACTGTCAGTCCATAGAAATTCCTTTTCTATTGTAAGATCTAGATTTAGTCTTAGGTATTTCAAGAGTCTGCTGCCAATTAAAAATCCAAGCAGTTCTAGTTTAGGGATTTTCAAATCTTCTTTGTCTTTGGTTTGTGATACCCGCGACTTTGCCATGATAAATGACACTGAGCCTCCGTCTCTGTTCAGTACCTTTAGGTACACTACTGCTGCGTAGGCGTCCTTTGAAGCATCTGTGAAGCAATGTAACTGGTATCTCGGAGTAGTATTTACTGTGTCCGATCCGATGTATCTTGGTATCTCAACCTTCATTATGATGTTCAGTTTCTGCAATGTCTCTGCTATTGACTGAGTTAAACTTGCAGGCAATTTAGTGTCCCACTTCACTTTTAACTCACAGATGTTCTGAAAGATAAGTTTCATAGACAGGATAAGCGGGCACACAAATCCACATGGGTCGTATATTCGTGCTAAAGCTCAAAGTAGCTTCCTCTTTGTGTTTA
Source organism: Clepsis dumicolana (assembly GCA_963691665.1). Lineage (NCBI taxonomy): Eukaryota > Metazoa > Arthropoda > Insecta > Lepidoptera > Tortricidae > Clepsis > Clepsis dumicolana. The sequence goes on along the minus strand of OY829516.1, from coordinate 6,056,691 downwards.
CCGGTGTCTCCATACTAAAGTGATCTGTTGTTACCTTTAGTTTTAACTTGTCTTTTCTGACATTCCAGTTTAAGCCGAGCACCTTTACGTTATCACATTGATCAGCACGGCATGGTGTCGGTACTATATCCATGAATTGTCTGTCATTGGAGACCCAATCCCTAATATTCATGGATAATTGGCCAAACGCTGTTCTAGTTTGATCAAAAACCTGTACAGCTTCCTGGATCGAATCAGCGCCCGTTACCAGGTTATCGACGTAGCACCTCTCCGCTATTGTCTTCAATAGCATTTCATTAGAGCGGCTCAGATGGTATCGTATTGTTGCGGTTAGCAGGAATGGACTCGATATTACCCCAAAGGGTACTCTACAGAAGCGTAAGCATAGTAAATTATCTTCTGTGGGTTCCTTATCGATATCTCGTATCCACAGGAACCTTGTAACATCACGATCGTCTTCTTGAAGCGCAACTTGCAAAAATGCTTTCTCCACATCTGCTAACAGACCGATTTTTCTAGTCCGGAACTTTACAAGAAGAGCAGTTAAATCTTCCAGCATTGACGGGCCACTGTACAGGCACTCGTTGAGGCTTTTCTGACCAGTTATCTTGGCGGAGGCATCATAGACAATTCTACCTTTCTTACCCTGTTGTTTCACCATATGGTGAGGTAAGTAGTGGATGGGATGATTACTTTTGTCCGTCCCTTGGCTAACGATTTCTATTATCCCGAGTTCCAGCTGTTCTTTTATAATAGAGTCGTATTCACCTTTAGTAGCTGTGTCGGTTCTCTTCAGTATACTTCTCAGCCGTCCTAAAGCTATTCCAAAGTTCGATGGTAAGTCTGGGGGGTAGTAAATCCAAGGCCATTTAACTTGGTATCGGCCTTCTTGATATTGTACGGTCTCATTAAATTGCCGCACCGCTTCTTCTTCTCTTGTCGCTTTAGGGGAGTCCATGATACCTATATTTTCTAGTGACCAGAGAAACTTCACATCTATATCTCTTAAGGGCAAGTCGGGCTCGGTGAAGTATGGGCAACTTGTGACATGACATTGGCAGTATGTGTTGACAGTTAGTGTACCAAGAAATTCGTGTTCTCCATCGGCAATCTTACCAGAGAGTAAGTAGCCGAAATCAGAATCTAATGCATACAGATCTTCTGTAATTTTAATCTTTGATTCTCGCATGAAGCTAGTGCAGTAGTCATTTCCAATCAAAAGGTCAACATTATCTCCCATGGAGTCATCATCAGCGGGTAAATCCATGTTAGAACAATTAATTTCAGCTATGGGTAGACTATCCGTGATATGAGGGACTATATTCACCCTTATGTTCTTCCTGACTCCACGTTTTGTTACAATGGTAACATTGGTTGAAGGGCTTGACATTTCTTTTGGGTTAACTGCTCCAAATGTATACACTAGAAGAAGATCTTGTTTATCTGATGTAAGTTGTAGGGCAGATGCCTTTCTCACAGTTATGTAGCTCCTCTGGCTGCCACTGTCCAGCACTAGGCGGCAAGATTGTTTGTAATTGTCATTATTGGGATTTTTCGTTAGTACCACTGCTGTCTGCAAATAAGTAACTGTGTTAGCATTCATTACATAACATATACTATCCATAGATGTACTATTTGCATTTTGCGGCTGCTCACCCTTTGTTTTGGTACACAGGATCTGTAAATGACTCCCTCCACAGCGGAAGCAGGTTATCCTCTTGTTGCATTGTTCAGCGCGATGGTTGCGCTTTAAGCACTTGAAACACCTGCCTTCAAGTTTCCTTTTACGTGCCTCGATTGTATCAACCTTTTTGCAGTCTGCACTATGATGATTTTTGAGGCTGCAAAAGATACATGGCAATCTAGGTTTTTTACTTGGGGGGCCCGCACTACTATTTTGGTCATTGTGCCTTCTCTTACGCTCCATCTGTTGACTTTGGATCGAAGTTCTGGGGCCTGTACGGCCTGAGTCTGGTCTATGATTTCTGCCGCGTACCACGGGTCTCTCACTTCGCACTTGAAGTGCCTCAGTAGTTTGTGTGGTGGTTGGTGTGACCTCAACAATCGAGCATTCCATTGTCAATATAATTTTCTGCAGCCGTTCCCTTATTGTGAGCATATTATTTGTATTTGGGTCTGACCTTGTCAGATGGTATTCATGAACTACCTTTTCTGGGAATTTACCAAGTATTACAGCTCTTAGATAGTTACCATTAATCGGTTCACCCAGCTTTTCTAAAACTCTAAGGTGTCTCTCGACTTCATCTAATGTCCGCCTGCAACTGACTGCACTATACTCAGATTTAGGTAAATTATTCAATGCAGAGTAATGTGCATCGATTAGGACATCATTGGAGCCAAATCTCCTTTTAAGGGCATCTATAGCTATATGATAGTTGTTATTAGTGACTGCCAGACCAGCCACTCCTTCCAAGGCCACCCCCTCTAGACAGCTTATCAAATATGCCAATTTATCTGCATCATGCATGTTTCGTTCATGTATATTTGTCGTAAATCTGTCCCAAAACTCACTCCATCGCAGGCGATCGCCTCCAAATTTGGGTAATTCTAATTTTGGTAATCTTGCAGTTGTGATAGTGAGTGCCTCACTTACTTCTTTAGACTTAGGCTGCGTCTCGCTCAATGAACACTCAATATTGGTACAGAGTCCCTCGGCCTCTATTTGAATACACAATGCGCTTTCTACCACAGTCAGTTCCGGAACAACACATTTAGCCGTATATTCTTTTACCTCAATGTCCAGCTTCATAATTAGGTCCTTTAATTGTTTTATGGTCCTTTTCACGTCCGCCACATCCATCCTTCCCTCCTCGTATTCGGATTTAGCAGCAGAGTATACGGCTTCTAGGGCATTCCTTCTCAACTCAACCCTTTTTACTAGAATTTCCTCCATGTTGTCGGATTTCGTCCGTAGGGTGCTTTGCGGGGATTCATATACGACTCCGACTGGAATTAAACAACGTAGTATATAAATATTTACTCGTTAACTCAGACGTACAAAATATGTTGTCCGTGTCTGGATAATTTTCCTCTATGAGAATGTTAATTACTCACCTCGACTACTTTACTTTCCTTTCGAACTCCTTCTATCTACTCTTTTATTCACTCGGTGACTTTCGCCGCTACTTAGGAATATCTCACTTTGTTTCTTGGCCTAGAGTAACCACTTCTCCGTTTTTCAAACACTCAACAAACTTATTTAGTATCCTTGCTTAGCGAAAATAGACGCTAAGAAAAACGTAATGTTGTCAGACTAATATAACCACTAAAGTGCGTTCCGAATTCCCTTCACCCGAGTTCATCTTTATCAAAACCTTTGTATACGACGTAAGCTTAAATATTATCTAATCTTCAAAATCTTCAAAATCTTCAAAAATGCTTGTTCTTGTTTCCTTTCCTAAAAATAGGCCGGTAATAATCTGTATTAAAAATAAACTTCGTCGTTACAATCAATAATAATGCAGCGTAATATGAACGCACCTGTAAACCATAGACACAAGTTGGATCAAACCAGCCCCCATACTACGAAATTCGAAAATCGAAGTTCGCATCGTATCGTCCCGCTTACTCTCGTGTTAAATAATATTAGCTTGAGAGGGACGGCACGACACGAAACTCGAACCTCGCACCCCGCAGTCGGGGGGCAGAAGTACGTTTCATTTCTGTAAGTTAAGGATAAGTAAAGGGGTCGCTAGATAGTTGTTAACGAATCAATGATAAATCGATATTAACCTCAAAATAAATGGTACGAAATTCACAACTAAATAAATAAATCATGATTCAACAAATTAAATCGTTCAAACGCGAGCATGCAATAAAACAACCACTAGTTTTTTTTTTTTTTTTATATATTAAAACACGTAGACAGCTGTAGGGAGAGAAGATGGCGGTTTCCTTAAATGTTTAATGTTATGTCAAACTCGAAGGAGCAATAAATGTTGATTAAATGTATCTGGGGTTGGAAGAGCCAAAAGCTAGTTCGGCTTTCCAATCTCATATCCCAGCACATCTCCACCATTTTGTAGAGCATTAACGCTACATATATTACATTGCCAGGGTTCCGCATATAAAACTCGAACTAGTAAAATGAACTGCATGGTGCAATGGTGCATAAGTATAGAGGGATGAGTCGACCGTTCGTATCAGCTGTTTTCTACTCTAGACTATAACCTATATGACGTATGTATATATAGTTGCGGTGTGGACACCATTCTATTGTAGTTTTACTACTTACATGCATTTAAGCTGACTTTGACCTAGTCTCTGTCGTATGACGAGTAACGTAGTCTAATGTGACTTAACCCCATGTTACAGATTCCTACGGGGCCTCCGCGTGATTGCTGTCACGCACGCTTAATTGCAAAGCTACTAATTTATCGCATAATAAATAACTAGGTCTAATGTCCAGGCGACGGTCGACTAGCTCCGGACTGAGTACATGTTGTACTCTGGTGACTGCAGGCAAAACTCATGTATTAGTCACCAGCCGGACGCGAGGATTTTATCCTCACGAGGACCTCCACCTTCCCCATAGTCCTGCCTCGGTTGCTCCAACAATAGTCGACCGTGCCAGTGTGCTGCCGGATCACACCTCTTGTGAGCTACGGGCTCCCTGTCCAATGTCCTTGCCTATCAGTAGTGCTGTGCACTGCAAGATTGGACATGCTCAATAAAGACAAGTTCCCTACACGGTCTCGTCATCCTTCCACGGCTTATGCAATATAGGTCGACATAGAAAATGCAATGCAAGCACTCACCTGTCGGAACTTCTACTCCGGCCTCCGTGGGAACTCGCAAACTCAAGTCCTCACTCGTACTCACGCCAGCTGATCCTCTTTTCTTTCTGCTGTCTTGTGCACACGATACGCGCCATTTTTTCTACCATAGTGCCAACATCAACATACCAGTTAGTCAAAGCATAAAGCGAAAGAGTTACCACATTGCAAATATATAGAGTGATATAAGTGTTGACACTTACCAACTGTTTTATGGCGACTCGCGCTGTGCGCGACATTTCGTCCGTATTAAACAACAGTGGAAAATACACATGTAATAGAATACAGTGGATGTATTTCAAAAAATGGATGTATTGCATAACTATCTGATTTGTTGACTTAATTTAACTATTCATAAAGAGTTCTAAAATCTGGATTAAGCAACATCCCTAATTTAGGTGTCTTTTTCAGATCAATGTCTGGAGCTCTGTGAAGACGGTTCTGGTGAAACATGTGGTGTCAGGGGCCAAGTTATTGTGTCTTTGCTATCACGGGACGGAGCCAGGGGCGAGCCCGCGTCTGCGGCCGGTGAAGGATCTCCATTAGCCGTAGTAGGCCCCGCAGGCGAGGTTCGGGCTCCCAGGGAACCCCCCATACCAAACATCGTTCCACAGCCTTTGCCACAGCACTGGGAAGAAAGACTCACGTCTAGCGGCAGGTAATTAGCGGGTCTTGTCTCGTCTGACACCACAATTAGCATTTCATGTTTCTAAACTAAAGTATCTAAAAATAGATTCTAAGTAGTGCATACTATGTAACACCGTTTGGTCACGTTTTTGGCATAATTATGCATGCATGTTGTTTTTCGCGTTTATTAGAGTTCAAACTGAAGGTTGCAACTAATTTGTACTGTATGTTTCAAGATCAAGAACATTATAGTCTTTTCTTCAATGTCTGTCTCTTCTTTTAGTCCACATTATCATACAGTTGTAGACATCACACCTTATTTACAAACAAATCTTGAAATACACTGGAGCCAGTTTACACATAATACAGGTTTGTTGTGATTTCTGTGAAATGGCTCATATTCTGGCGCAAATTACTAACGATACATTTGCTGGAATAGGTTTGTAAGGAATGGTTTTTTATCTTAGAAATAATATGTACAAATTGGCAGTCCTTGTATTTGCTGTCAACATAATGAGAGCTCGGACAGGTCATGGCAAAAACAGATATGGAACTAGAACAATACTCAATAGAGTAGTGTTTTGTGGTTTTCAATGAAGAATATTTGTATTGTATTGTAGAGTCTATACTTAAGATTATAGTTATCTAAAGAGGATATTATCGTAATTTAACATTAAACCTTATTTAATTGCATATCTGTCATGGTTTTGTCAAAGTGGCATTCTTGAAACAGTTTTGTGGTGACAATTTATGGTTTAAGATATTTATTTCCTCATAAGAATATACAATTCGCTTATAGAGAAAATACATAATTAAGCAATCGGTTTAGTGAGTAGACTTACAAAGTATCGTGCTATCATTAGTGACCATGCAGTTTATTAAACAATAACAATATTTTTTTAAGATCTATTAAATAGCAAAGCAAGTTATTAACAATCATTGTAAGAAGTGGGTAGATTCGTGCATGGTACAGTTCGAGTGCAACTAACTAAGAATATTGGTAGCGACCCAAGCGCATAAGCTGAAGCGATTTCATTTAATATTTTGCAATAGATTAAATTTAATTCTTGGTTGAGTACATGTTAATGTTATTCCATTTATTATTAATTTAGTTACTATGTTATAATTTTAATGTATCGAAGTTTTAATTTTAAAATTTTTACACTGGGAAAAAGTCCTTATAGATGTGGCATGTTAGTATTTTTTTTAAAGTTTGTAATTTTTAAATTAGTATTTAAATTAGTGAAATTATTTACTTATGGGTATTTCTAAATATTTTAAATATGGTGAAAATAAAAGCGATTAATAAGTGGATTGAGAACTACCCCGAACTCTATTATAACGAAGTTTAAAAATAAAATTAAATAATACTGTACATAATGCGGCTCTATTAATCTTGTTCTATTACCATGTTGCAATTATTTTGCTATGACCTGTCCGAGCTCTGAACATAACTAAATAATGTCTTTTGGTATGCTGATTACCTGCTAATGATTGATGGCTATCCACCAAAGTGGTCTAACCACAGTACCTAATAAAATCATTGGTCTCATTATTATGAACAATTGCAGGCCGTACTACGTGAACCACGCGTTGCGCCGTACACAATGGGAGCGGCCGTCGCCCGAACCGGCGAGTCCCGTGGCAGCGGCGTCCCCACCCACGTCACCGTCGCCGCCCGCACCGCTGTCGCCGGCGTCACCGTCGTCGCCGGCGTCGCCAGCGATCGCTACGCCGACCACTCCGTCGCCGACGTCCGACACAGATGTTAACAACGCCACGTCTATATCTATGAGGTATGATTGGCCCTCTATTATGGTTCTGTACCTTACCTTTCGATCTCCGGTGGTTGCCCTGGGAGTTAGCATGAAAAACTTCGGAAACCCAAAGAATATGGAAAAATCCCAAAACCGAGCAGTTTTCTGGCAGTGACAGCTGGCTCTCAGGAGAGCCTGCGGGTTTTTTTGGTAGTCTAGTTTTTAAGCAAACGGAATAGTGACTCTTGGGGTTGCTGGTTCTCATGGGTGGCGGTGATCGCTTACCATCAGGTGACCCGCTTGCTCGTTTTCCTCCCTCTTTCAATAAAATATGTATTAACCTTATTTAGATTACAAATTGGTTTAAAATTAGAGTGCGAAAGTACTGGTTCCTTGGGTAATTCTGCAGCTACCAGGGTCTAGAGGTTTTTGACAGCGGCTACCTAGAGAGCCACCGGGGTTCAAAATTTGTACTGGGGGGATCAAAATAGATGAGCCTAGAGGACGTCACGACCGATTTGGATGCGGATTTTTAATAGAGATGGTTTTAAGCTAAGTTTCCGCTATTAAAATGTTGGACTTTAAAATAAAGATGTTGGAGGGTTTTTCAACTTTGTTTTTAAGTTCGTTATGTTGTCAAGTGTATCTTCGTCTCGCAGGCCGGAGCCGCAGCCGCAGACGGCGGTGCGGCGCGCGCCGCCGACGCCCCGCTCCGCCGCGCCCCCCGCGCCGACCACGCCCCCCGCGCCCGCCGCGCCGCTCGCCGCCGCCGACCTACCGCCCGGATACGGTAATACCAGTACTTTTTCGTATAAGTGCGGCAAGGTCATTTTGCACGAGTCTCGAGGTGCTTAGGCCCGAGCCGTGATGCGAGAGTCGAGACTCGGGACGAGTGAAAATGACAATTCCGCTTTTGCAAAAAGATGTCAATGAGGCGGTCCAACGTTCCAACATTCCGCACAATACGTAGCCACAAAAAATACCATTTATGGAGCCATCTACACATTACTTTATCTACACACATCATAAGTCCTCTATAAAGCGTTCAGAAACCGCAGAAAATGACCAGCATTGCAGTACATCGTCGCCTCCGCCGCCAACCACCACGACCAGCAGGTCCAGCAGTAAAGTAATATGATATAATTATGATATAATTACGACATCGAATTCGATGTCGTAATGACTTTTCGATATTGAATTCGATTTTTCGAATTTGACAACCAACGTAATTTACAATCATAGTGAAATAAAACGGATCACTCACGTATATAAGTCGAGTTCAGTCCAACATGTGTAATTAATAATGTGATTTATTTTTTTTACAAAAAAAAACGGTTTACGAAACGTCAGCTCGGTATGTTTGTCTATGATTAAAAAAAACAGTCAAATTCGTGACAGATATGGGTATGATATATGCCTTCGGCTTCTGAACCCATCTTAGAGTACTTATAATATGTGTGTAGATAAAGTAATGTATGCAACTCCACATAATTAGGCCTTAAAACACTCATTATGTAGCAGTTGCATAAACTACTATTAAATCAAATGCTCAATATGGTTACCAACTTTATTTGTTGAAAATATTTGAATGTTGTCATTGTTTGCAAACCTGTTACCAGGGCCCCGTTTCTAGAAGTTTATTAGACTTATACTGGTGTTTTGTTTCATTTTGTCTTGTAATTTACGAGACAAAACATAAATAATATTTGTCTAATAAGCTTCGAGAAACGGGACCTGGGGTTGTCACTGTTAGCCACAATTGTTAGCATGTAGACATAGACTGTTAGAGTTATATTATATCATTATGATGTGTCATACTACAAGTTATCCTATTATTCTTAATGCGAGAAGTTCGTGTGAATGGATGTAAAGATGTTTGAATGATCTTACTCTTTCACGCAAAAACTACTAAACGTATTTTGATGGAAGTTCACAGAACACCTCAGAATATACTCTGCTCAAAAATGTTTAGCGATCAAACGCGTATAAACGCGTCCGCAGATAATTGATCCCTAGTCATTTTGTCTTCAGTTAGGTTAGGTCGTGCTTACTCCAGTTTCACTATGATCTTGGAGCAGACAGTATCACTCACTCACTTCTTTGTTCCCCAGAAATGCGCACAACCGCCCAGGGCCAAGTCTATTTCTACAACAGCGCCACCGGTTCGAGCACTTGGCACGACCCGCGAGTGCCGCAGCACTTGCGTCACTGTTCGGTGGCCGCTGGCCCGTTGCCGCCCGGCTGGGAGATGCGACATGCGCCCTCGGGACGCCCATACTTTGTTGACCATAACAACCGCACGACACAGTTCACTGACCCGCGGCTCGCGCTCTCCGCTAGACATGTGGGTTGTCCACGTAAATAATGTAGTCCTCCAGAACCTGTAACCGCCTCCAGTAGTGCTTGCTAGGAGATGCGGCAGGCGTGTCAAGCCAGCTAAATTTATTTAACTATGTACCAAAAGGACACTGCTTCATATTACCTGTCAAATGCTGATGCAAATGCAAAACCTTGGTGCCTACAATAATTTTTTTTTTAATTTTGAAATGCAATAATTTTTTTTTTAATTTTGAAATGCTAGCTACTCAGGAGTATTTTTCTTTTTGTAACTCTGCTAAACAGAGGTAGATAACAGAATAAAAAAAAACTGTAATTGCAGCGCCGATATTCCACACAATTCCTAAATATTTTTCCTAATTTCAGCCGCCTCCCGAGCCGGTGCCGGCGGCGGCCGTGCCCGCAGCCCCGGCTGCCAGCGAGCCCGCCGACGCCGACGCGCTGCCTAAATACAAACGCGACTTGGCTGCCAAAGCCAGGGTATTGCGAGCCGAGTTGCAAGCCTTGCAGCCGCAGACCGGACACTGCCGGATAGAGGTGAGTCGAAAAAAGAAAATGGATCTCACTTTTCAGTGATAAAATACACACACAACTCACAACTGGACACAACTTCTCTCACAGCAGGTTTAGAGTTAGGACATTTGGACAGTGCCAAATGAAGCCTCACTTTGCACAGCTGTAGGCTACAGTGAGTTGTAAAGTATTGTTTTTTTTTAAATAAATAAATATCATGGGACAATATGACACCAATCGACCTAGTCCCAAACTAGGCAAAGCCTATACTATGGGTACTACACAACGGATAAACATACTTATATACATATTAAACATCCAAGACCCCGAGAACAAACATTTGTATTCATCATACAAACATCTGCCCCAACCGGGATTTGAACCCGGGACGTCAAGCTTCATAGTCAGGGTCTCTAACCACTAGGCTATTCGGTCGTCAAATAAGTTGATTTTCATTGGGTCCTTTTCTGCTGCCCTAATCGAGTAACTATTCATAGGCAGGCAATACGCTCTTGTCGGGGGGATAGTTACACTAAATTCTAATTAATAAAGATGATCCAGCCTGAAAATATTTCTTGACACTTCTCCATACTCCAGGTGTCACGCAACGAAGTGCTCGAAGAATCCTACCGGCTAGTAATGAAGTTGCGAGGCAAGGAGCTGCGCAAGCGGCTTTTGGTCAAGTTCCGTGGGGAGGAGGGGTTGGACTACGGCGGCGTGGCGCGCGAGTGGCTGCACCTGCTGGGCGGGGAGCTGTTCAACCCACACTACGGACTGTTCCAGTATGCCAACGCGGGCGACGACCGATACGCGCTGCAGATTAATGCCGATTCTGGGGTGAGAGTTTTTTGAATTATTAACATAAGTAACAATGAGAAGTGTTTGCCGCCCGCTCTCTCAATAAATACCTCTTTCTGCCCCGGCCCGGTGATCCCTGAACCGCCGTTCGAGGTTTTTTTATTTGAATCCATGTTAACATTTACAAGTTTCAAATTGGTCAGTCATAGTCTGTTGAAAAGTGTCTTTTCTGAATGGGATTTGGGACGAGTGAAAATAACACTTCCACACTTATGTCATAAAATAATGATTAAAATCAGGTGAACCCGGAGCACTTGTCATACTTCCACTTCGCGGGCCGCATCCTGGGCGTGGCGCTGTTCCACGGCCACCAGCTGGACGCGGCCTTCACGGCGCCCTTCTACAGGCAGCTGCTGGGCCGGCCCATCACGCTGCGGGACATCCGGGACGTTGACCCCGAGCTGCATCGCTCGCTGTCCTGGATGCTGTGAGTACACTCCTGAGGCCCGACTACGAATATTCGAATCCTGCGTAACGTAATGTTATCATCATTCGTCATACTAAATTTTGGTTCCAAATACGGTCACGGGCGGGCGCTGTTCCAAACGTCATCGTCATACGAAGTACTAAATAGTAATCGTTGCCGTAGCTCAAAATGTAGCGCCACAACCACGGTAGCCAGCAGCCACTTCTGTTGGACTCATCTCTATGTCCTTTATACACAGAACGTTTATAGGGGGGATTTATGCTGTGACTACTGCGTTATCTACGTGTGTCTGATATTATTCTTATACGTCTTAAATTATTAATTTGTATTTCTTCCAGAGAGAACAACATCGCCGGCGTAATAGACACCACGTTCTCAGTAGAGTGTTCGTCTTTCGGAGCCGTGCGTAGCGTGGAGCTGCGGCCGGGTGGGACCAACGAAGCCGTTACGGACGCCAACAAGCGAGACTACGTGCGGCTGTACGTGGCGCACCGCTTCACGCGCGGCGCCGAGCGGCAGTGGCTCGCGCTGCAGCGCGGGCTGGCCGACATCATCCCCCCGCAGCTGATGCGGCCGCTGTCCCCGCGGGACCTGCAGCCGCTGCTGGCCGGGCGCGCCGACCTGGACCCGGCCGACTGGCGTCGCCACACGCGCCTCAAGCACGTCGCCCCCGACGCGGCCATCGTCGGCTGGTTCTGGGAGATCGTGGAAGGCTTCGACGCCGAAATGAGAGCGAGACTCCTACAGTTCGTCACCGGCTCCCGCCGCGTGCCGCTGGCCGGCTTCCGCGCGCTGCAGGGCTCCACGGGCGCCGCCGCGCCGAGACTCTTCACGCTTCACCTGGTGGCGGACGCGTCTCCCGACTCGCTGCCCAAAGCGCACACTTGCTTCAACCGACTCGACCTACCGCCTTACCCAACGAAAGAAAAATTCCACGATAAACTGAAACAGGCGGTACTAGAGACGGCCGGATTCGCTGTCGAGTGATGTTAAACGATATTATTAAGCTTGTATATATATTGCTGATCGTGTATCGGATAGCCTTTCGAGTACTGAGCTGATGCGACTAGTCTGAGTTGTGTTGAATAGAGAACGATATAATGAGACTGATTGAATTTTTATGATTAGTAACATGACAAAGACGATATTTCCCTAAATTAGGCTAAAATCAAATTGGGTTCAAAATTAAAGTAAGGTACGGATAGGAATTAAAATAATACAGGAATTACGCCAATGAGCATTTTTGAATTTTTGCTACCTACGCTGCCGCTGATAGGTATGTAAAACTCAGGCAAAATCGGTCCCCTCTGATTTCGTTTCCTGTGTACCCGTGACTTTGTTACTAATAAAAGGAGAAGAAATATTCAAGACAACTGAGTTAGTACTTTAATTATTTATCTAGGTTTACTACAATAGGTACTCAATAATTATTTTCTTATAATCAATCATATACTTATCTATTATGATTTTGTTTATAATATTTTAGCCTAAATACTAAATATACCCAGTTGTAGGTGTTGGCCGCACAAAGCTGTAGCACATTATTTTTGAACTGTCTATGTAACTGTCATTTCATTAATTAATAATGCTCAAATCCATATTTTATATTATTGTAAGTTGAATTGCCATATTATGAGCGGAAAACATTTTGTTTTTCCAGTGAGTGGGCTTCCACATGCACTATTGTCAGACTAATCAGTTAATGTAATTTAAATATAAACAGCACAATTATTTAGTAACTTTTTTACTATTTATTTATGTATACTGCGTTTATTAATAACGATATTGACTATGGAGCCTTTAAAAAGTGATATGTACAAAAATGCGTGAATTACTAAGTAGGTACCTATCTATTTTTGTAATCTGATCTATACTATTATGTATATAATTTATGTGTCGCCGGTATTTTATTAACGTAACGAACGACTCATGTTGCTTGCGAAGTATTTCGCCGCATAAGTATTGGGTTGTACTAACCTATTTAGATTTGAAATTCTTCTATGTTAACAAAAGGTTAATTTACAAGGGTTTGGTTGGTGCGCTATAATTATTAATTAGTACAAATCAATATTCATGCAGCTATTCAAACGCAATGTGTTCAATGATTTCAGGCAAGCTTATGCTACTGGTGCCTTATTTGAGAATTCTACATATGTAAATAAATAGCAAATGACTCGCTGGCTCGAAAAATAAGGTTGTGTTCAGTAATCAAGTTTATTTGACGCCGTTGAATTTATAAAACCCGAGCAGAACATGTCATTTATTGAGAGCCAGTAAAGTGACAGGTTTTTTTTTGTCAATTAGTAGGTAAATTGTAGTTGAGATTCCACTATTTTTGAATATATAATATCAATATCAAACTGAATTGGTATATTTGTAAATATTAAAAGGTGACATATTCATTATTGCCGATATTTATGTAAGCAAGGATCAGTGCCTTTAATCTGCTAAGTAAATAAATAGTTTTTAATTTTAAACTTGTATGACTGTTAGTGATATGAAATGATTTATTAGTAGTAATGAACTTAATTGTATTTAAATCATTTAATTAAAGTATTTTTGCACAAAACATAAATTTTATTTAACACGCGTCGCCGAAACATCACAGATTATACTGTTAGACATGTTTCAAATAAAAGAAGTGCCGTAAAAGGACAAGGGCTCTTGAGACCATAGTTTGACTCATGAATGCGGACCAACATGCAGGATTGTAATGAAAAGTTACGAAGTGGCTACTCACCTGGGGGGCGGTAGTCAATATTATTGACTTATATTTTGACGATGAGCTTGAGATACAAGCCTTAAGCGAAGTGGGCAGTTTGCTACTTATGACTGGGTAAGGCACTAGTCCCAACGCCAGCGAGTAGCGAGAAGCGAGTGTTTTTTTGGTATGAAAATTCTGTCTGTCTTGTTACTGAGCGACAAAAGGTTGCCGATTCAAGATCACCGGTCCTCGTTGGGAATTGCCTACTTTCCGCACTTTTGTGATAAAGAACAATTTTTTCTATAACATTTCATTAGATGCTATACAAAACCACGGGTATAATACGACATTATTTACAAAGAACAACGAATTGGAAAAAGTGGCGCCCAACCACAGGTAAGAAATCACAAAAACCTTTGTACATTTGACATTCCTCTGAAGTATGTCTTGTACTCAACGGCTAAAATCATTCACTCATTTCATTCCTTTCTGTCAAGCCTTCCGATATGCGCGTCGCTCCGCGCTCGAATAATTAATTTTGTTTTATGTGAGCAACTTCAAATAAGTATACATCAATAATAATACCCGTGTGTCATCAGTTTCTTATTTAAGCTTATAGCAGCTTGCGTGACATCTTATTTACCTATAGAATCATTGTGTGGGGTGAAGTGATTTGTACCGTGGCGATCTTTGTTTTCATTGTGAAGAGTTAAAGAGTTACAATGCCAACGAGTGCGGTGTACCAGCCCACGACAGTGACCTACGAACAGCAGCCGGATGACCAGCGATGGAACTGCCCCATCAGTTACTTCTCACGACGCGTGACAAGTAGTCTAAACCGAGCAGTTTGTGTGCGACTGGGATTGTGTCTACTAGGCAGCACACTTTTCATCATTGGTGAGTGTTTTTTGGCTTCCATATGACTATTTCTACTGCAAAGTAGCAGTGTTTGTTGGTTTTATGTACGACCTGAAAGCCAAATCTCATTACATGGCTATACCTACCTAGTTTCAAATGGTATAATTGCAGTTTATAGTGGAAACGGTTTTGATGAGACCCTATAATATGTATTAGCATATGTCTTTGAAAGCATCATAGATGTATGTTCAAGAGCCATAAATAAAAGGAGGTTTCAACGAATTTTTATAGCCTGTGAAGGATAAAAAATGACTGTTTATCTACATTATAAACTCACTCGTATTATTCTCAGCTAGCCATTCTTCACCCGTCATATGCAGGAAGTAAAAAAATACTGCACTCAAGTCTCTTAATAGGTAGGTATGTACTCATTTTGGAGATTGAAATAAAATAGTGAAAGATTTATTTTTATTATTTTAGATTATCATGTCATCAGCATCACTTAACCCTATCATTGCAGATAATATAAGTCCTCTTTTGAATTCATACAGAGTACAATGAAACAGGCCAACTGAACCAGCTACCTGAGCCGTGTTTTATAAAGCTACAAGTTACAATTTACAAGCGGAAGTCTCATTCTATCACTTTTTGTTAGAAAGAGACTTCCGCTTGTAAATTGTAATTTGTAGCTTTATAAAACACGGCCCTGATGTAGTGTAGTGAGAATGAGGGTAAACAGCACTTTGATCAGCGACATGGTCATTCTTGGCAGCACAAGCTAGCTTTGGCATAGGTACAAGGGATTCAATCAACTGGTTGTACAACTAGCCTGAGTTCTGTCACTAATATCTACTCCTTCAAGGCTCTTATATTGCAAGAAGGTCAAAATAGAAATGAATAATTATGAAGTCCTGTTTTGATGAACCTTGTCATATTATTGTGATAGCTTCATGAATAGTCTGTTAAGAAATCTATAAAAATTGCTGAGGCACTAGTCAGTTTAACTTGTATGTTTGTATTTTTGAAATCCAATTAGCTCTCCATCATCATCATCATCATCATTTTATTCTTGTCTGAAATAGGGCTCTTTGCAACCTTTTGTATTTGGAATTATCCTGTATCACACAGTACAAGCATAATGATATTGGTCAAGATGCAGCTCTGGAAAGCTTCCTAGAACATATATTTTTTTATTATTTATCCTTCATTGAAAATGTAGCAAGGAGGTATTTGAATTTAATTATGTTTTAATTAATATTACAAGTCATCTGGCCCTTTTCCACCCAAACATTGTAAGTGCTGCTCATAGTATTTTTATTTTTGGGATCTCACAGTACTGCATTGCAATCTTTAAAAAATCCCATTTTGTAGACCAATTACATGTCTGAAATCTAATATTTGAATTTGTACAGATAATAATGTTTCAAAATGGATAAATATAAATACTTCAATAATTCCACCATGAGTGGATGATAATTTCCTTAATCACATGTTGTGCAACAGAGGTCACTCAATGGTCGAAACTGGCATTATGTAATGAAGGTACCAGTTTGTGAGCTCTGTGAAAGGCATCCATTCAGTATTTTTTTCTCCCCAGAACTTTTGGGCAAAAACTTAATTGGTGTTGCACAACAATGGAGAGCGACAAAGCACTCATAAAAAGGTTTTTTTTATGATCTCAGCTGCCACAACTTTACTTGGCTACTGGATCATTCAATTGGAATAAGTATCAGAAAGAATAACACCTATTATATTAAAATGAGATATTTTCTCAGCATATAGCCTTAGCCTTTCATAATAATGACGAATTTAGATTCACTGTTTTTTCCTGTCCATTTAAGTTGACAACACCATGAGTGATGCAACCAAAGCTTAGGGGGACTCGGGACTCGAGTTTTATTTCGTGGCATGTACCTATCCTAGACTAGAACTAGAGACTAGAACACTCGCTACCACCATCTTACTCGTTAATCCTGCCGCTAAGCAGCAGTGCTTGCACTATTGTCTTCCGGTGTGGAGAGTAAGACAGTCAGTGTAATTACGGGCACAAGAGGCATTTCATCTTAGCTCTCTAGGTTGGCAACGCACCTGCAAACCCTCCAGGGTTGCGGGTGTCTTTGGGCAGTGGTGATCACTTACCATCAGGTGACCCACTTGCTCGTTTGCCTTCCTCGTCGTATTAAAAAAAAAAACTCCCCATTAACCACTCACTCCCACCCTTACAACTCTAAAGCGTGTCGCGATCGCAAAGTCACCTTTAGAAAGACAGCACGTAGGTAGGTATATGCCCTTTTTGACTTAGCTACCACAAATGTGGAGACTTGAACATAAGAATAAATAATATCATAGTAGAACGGAAACTCCCGCTCCACCAGACCACTCAGTCAGGCTGTCACGGCGCCGGCGTCGCCGCACGCGCGTTTGGTTGTTTGTGCGTTCCGTACCTACATCTTGGAAACAAATAACAATGGTATCAAGTTATTGTGGTGTCTTTGGGTGTACAAACAATGCAAAAATGATGCCACACTTAAGTTTTTTTAGTTTGCCCAAAGATGATGAGCGGTACTGAATGATCTTACTTACTTAATAGTTTTACGTGAGCCTGTATGTATTTTATTTAATATTTGTAGGCAAGTAATACGGTAATACTTACTTAAATTCATTTGGTATGGCACTTATAATAACTTCTTAATTAAGTATCTATAATACGTTGGTACGCAATGATGTATAAATCTCATATTTAGTAAAACTAGAATAAAATAATGATTTAAAAGTAAAGAAAAACTTATATTTTAACGATATTATATTTAGACGTAAGTAATATTTAACAGTAAGCAACCCTAGCAACACGCCTGGACGACAGAAGGGTATAACAACGTGAAGGGAGAAGTAGGTATATAAATGGCGGCGTTTTGGACTCGGTCAAAAGAGATTCCGTTCTACTATGTTATTATTTATTCTTATGACTTGAAGAAAGAAACATAGTTAATGGTTGAATTATGTGCAGTCACGACGTAGTACGGCCTTTGTTTCCTCCCCCGTACTCACGAGGATTGTGAATGGCGGGCTATTTCCGGACAGCATAAAACATATATGGCGTCGGACCGAGTAGATATTATAGAGGTACTCAAAGTCGCCTTGAAGCTACGTGTCATGCTTTAATTCGCCGTAGCCGCAGCATGGTATAGTCAGCGTCAGTAACGAGGCGCTCCAAATTTTGAACACATTATTTATTGCTATATGATAAGGCGATCCGATATCTTGCTGGTATTTTTCACGAAGTTATACCTATAGGTAGTCACGTCGCTGACCATTAACAAAGTCTCAAAGCAAATATTCCGACAAATTAAGGACCTCCTCCTTTTCCGAAGTCGGTTAATAAGTAGGTACAGTCAGCGTCATATATATGGTGACATCCAAAGTGATCAAATAGTTCGGTACACCATACAAGATGTCACCATATATATGACGCTGACTGTACATGGCACTGCAGAAGTTAGGGGTTCTTGTTAACGGACTTGGTGCATACACCTAAAAAAATATTCTGGCTAATTAAGAACCTCCTCTCCTTTTTTTAAGTTGGTTAATTAGATGTAGGTAAGTGGAGACTATGTCAAGCAATCAATCAACGAGAAACAGGGACAATCTCCTTTCCTATTCGCTCATCACCTCTTTGATGGTTTCTGAAGCTACTGTTTAAGACAAGTTAACTCACTACCTTGCGGGATATGATATTGAAAACATGTTTTTCGAGTGTTTTGAGTAATTAATTCGTAAATGCAAAGGTTACTAAATTAACGCAAACTCAGACTAGCGATCGATGACCACCCGAAATCATAAATAGTGTACCTACCTAGCTCCCAAGTGATTCTGGTGTTGACAATAGGTACCTACCTGCAAACAAATTCCTTTGTAAATTATGCTAATTAGAACATTCATTTGCTTATTGTCCAACAGATTTTCGGTAAAATAACTTCCGCTATGAATTAAGTGGTATTTTAAACACGTATAGGTAAGTTACGTCAACGTCGAAAACTTGAGATTTACGAATGTCGCTGTCTACCTCGCAATATCCGAATCATTTCTCGTTGAATAATTGGTTCCGCTCTGCTTAACTTAACTCTGAACATTCGTTTGTGGGCTGAGCAGAGTAGGTGTATCAACTGCACCAAATTGGAGGTGGCTATTACCATCTGCGTAGGCATTGTTTTGTTGTCCAGCCTTATGGAAATTGGGATTCTGGGATTGCGTAAAAGTGTTCATCTTGAGCTTTCGTTATTTACTCCGAGTCCGTAATAGATGACTCCGTTCGTGGCTTTTGAACTGGCTAATTTATCTTGTAGACATCTCATGGAGATGCTTTACGCTTTCCATTATGTATGCAAAACGACACTATAAGCCTTTAGTGTGTAGCTCCTACTGCACTACTTTATAAATATGTATACCTATTATAGCGTAGCCATATCGAGTTTATGGGTTGGGTAGGTAGGTATGTGGTCAATCTTCCGGTGATTACTTGCAAATAGTGGCCATACGATACACCTTACAATTGCTTAATGCCCTATTTCGTCTCAGTCACAGTCCTTTTAAGGGTTAGCTATGCAACCAAAACGACTTAAAATACTTAAAACCCTGGTAGCGGCACGGTGGCAAAGATATGCTCACCGATCGATTGTGCGTATCGTATACAATATAAAAGAGCTGTGGTCATAAACATAAATGGTATCGGGTGTCCGCGCGGCGCTAGCGCGGAACAAAATACAGTAGTTCAACTACGAACATACTATCGAACCTGTATACATGTGTGCGTTAACAGCTTGTACAGATGAGGGGGGAACACGCGCATATGCAAAGCTCAGTCGCTCGTTTGTATTTTGTTGAACTACGCAAGTAGTACTGTATTGGTATTGGTTGTGATTGTGACGCAAGGTTGCGGCCGCGCCGGTGACTCACGGCGGCTGTGTGCTGCGTGATCTGATCACGACACGACCACAGACAGATGAAACCTTAGAACGCCTCGTCTTATGGTAATAAATTAGCCGTGTCCACATTAGTAAAGACTGCTTGAAATGTGGTAGGTACTTATCACTTCTACTATGTTGGTTTGATATCCTTACTTATTTTCCACGTTTGGTATGACAGTTATTTATTACGTTCATCTGGCATAGCTTGATTCTTTAAGTTCCGCTCTGACCAGGCCCAGACTATAGGAATCAAGAATACCTGCATGATTTAGCGGGACAACATAGGGTCGGGTCGGTATCGGTGACTCAGTCGGGTACACTGGCTTGCGCCTATATTTTTCATATAGAACAGCAATATCTATCTGTATCCTTAATTTTCCAGGAGCGCTCGACACCCAAACTCGTAAAAACCACTTATCCGCTAGCTCCGGAGCTGGTTAGATGTACTACAAGTGATTTCCGTTTTGAAGGTCGAAAAACTACTTTCAAAGGTAATTTACACGTGTTTTTTTAACACACGTTAAAACATTTAGACAATCTTTGTTGATTTGATGGATAGTCAAGCTAATATAGTAGGCAATGATATAGATTCACATTATCTTTGGGCGAATCGGGTGAGATTTGTGCGCCGTTGAATTAAAATCGGCGGCGGCGTGTTCAGTGGCTCAAATGTACGAAGTTAATAGTGACTCGAAGAGTCTATTACTAGTTATTATTTTTTGTTGTTATTTTTCTGTATTTGTTTTCCCTTTAATTAATGTTGATGTCTGAAATATTATTTGTTTAAAAAATGGAACAATTTCTTTATTTCAGATCTCAAACAATAAATAAACAAAGCCAAAAAATTAATCTCAAGTAATTTGATTTTGTATCTTTTATGTGACGGATATTGATAGATGTTAGGTTTAAGAGTATATTTCATTCTTAAACAAATAAGCCAGATAGAATATAAACCGTAGTTTTAATTAAATATTATATAATTGAGTCACTGTGTACTGTTAGAGTATCTGTGTACTACAGGGTCGAGTCACAGTACCCCAGTACCGGTACACAGTGACTTATTTCCTATTTTTTTTTAAAACATCGTCTGACTACTTTATTATCGTTTTTATTGAAAAACTGATAATGAAGAGAACAAATTTAATAACCAAAGCAAGTAGAGTGTGAATTTCAGCTCGCTACCTCAACTTTTTCTTCACAATATGGCTGTCCGAAAAAATCCGAGTCATTGTTCCCGACTCGACCCTACATAAGCCTTATTGTAAACGATTCACTGTGACAGCTTACAATTTATCACAAATTTTAAATAACAGAAAGTTAAGAAATTAACATTTGACATGTCGTCATCTAGGTACCTAACCTACTATCAGTTAAACTGTTTAGTACTCTAAACTTATGTCATATTTTTATTAAAAAGTTCAATATTTAAAAAAAACGGGTGAGCCGATTTTAATGAAACTTAGCTATGAACCATCTCGATTAAACTAGCTTTCGATTAAAAAAACCGCATCAAAATTGGTCCATCCGTTTGGGAACTATGATGCCACAGACAGATACACATGTCAAACTTATGACACCCCTCTTTTTGGGTCGGGGTCGGGGGTTAATAAAAAGGCAATATTCAGAACCTTAAAAAAATTGCAAACTTTCATTGCTTTGCCCCCTTACCCCTACACGACGAATGGAATAATTTTATCTAAGTCAATTACGTTTAGATAAAATTACTGGTACTCTTAGTTGAAGTAAACATATCCCGCGTCTGGCAATTGTCCAGGTCTCCCTCCATTTGGTATGTCTGGTCTGGAGTCTGGCGTAGGGACTTTATTCCGTTCGATCAGAGCCGGTTTATTGACTTTGTTTATCTAATATTAGTCTAGCCATTTTAGCTAAGTTCGTCTTTGTGTCTATTTTAAAAGTTTTAACTCTCTTTAATTTTTCACAAGTTCCTAAATGAGTTAGTTGGTCCAACTCGATTTTCACAGTTTTCACACTCTGAACGCATTAAACTAAGTAAACAAGTTCTCCACAACCGCATAGAAAGGGATATAATAAATTGATAAAACTCGTCATGAGAATCTAAAAGTAACCCTATCTACTTTGATCGTTCTCGTTACGAAGAGACGGCAGTTCTAAAAGATTCATGGCTATTGGTGCTGGTACAGGCGAGCGAAGGTCGACAAACTCGACTGCGCACCCCACCCCGCCGTCTCCATTTCCGTACTGCTTCGCTCACTTCCATTATTTCCTCTGACTCATAACACGGATTGCAACCAAATGTTCTTTAAGCAAGGAAGACAATGGTGCACATTAATAAAATATTGCGCCGAGCACGTGCTATCGACTGTCATAACTTGTGCCAGATGTATTGAAAAACGACAGCCCGTTAATGTTTTGTATGTGGCTCATCACCATCAGTAATACCTACATCAAATCTTGCTCTGCCCTGGCCTGTCATATGAAAAATGAAATAGGTATGTATAGAGGACGTAAACATCATAACACATCTAAAACATTATTTTCATCACATGCTCGTAAAGCGTCGTATTGTACGCAGGCATACTGAAGGACAACGGCCTAAATTATTCCTACGGGAGTAATAGGTAATTTGTAATTTTCCCAAGGGAGTAATGAGTTTAGTTTTAAAAAATATGGCGTTCACCGTAGGTAAGTAGGTATAATATGTCATTCCACACTAAGGAGGATTTAAATCAAAAATAGTTTTTAACGTTTTCTACAAATAAGTATTACTTAATTTAAACGTTATTATTGTGTTTTAAAACTATTTGAGTTTACTTTGCAATTATTTCAGTGAATTTAATTTTGAAAATGATAAAAACTGGCTGTATGGATGGGCTTTCGTCTTTCCAGTTTCTAAATGCGTTTTTTATCATTATCTGTGGAAGTACTGGAAGTCTGAAGTCTCCATTGAAAAAAGTTGACAATCTCAAAACTATTATTTGTTGCAGACTGCTGAGTTTATATTTATAATCGTATATACTTAATCTAATATTTACGGAGGTACTGCCTGTACTTAGTAAAATATGTCTTCTGTATGTGAAGACCAAACTTTTAATAAATAGATTTTGCCTTTTGTTGTATGTATTTATTTCCTCGCAAATGTGATGAAAAACATTGTGTGTATCACGGGCAGTAAGGGTATTACAAACTCAAGTCATTAAAAGCCCTCCGCCTTCGGCGTCGGCCTTCTAATAGACTTTCGTTAGTAATACCCTTCTTACCGCCCTTCATGCACAATGTACTATTAATGCCCTTGATTATCGTCGTATTAACACACTGCCCCCGCTCCTTTAAACCAACACGACATGCAAGAAAAACTGAACTCCATTTAGTAACTTACTAAAAACTCGTCCTTGAGATAGGTACACCACGAATACTGGTGGCTGAAAAAACTTGTCCTCAGAGGTACCTAAGAGGTAGAGGAGAGGAGAGTAGGTACCTATCTAATGTTACATTGGTTAGGTAGAGTTACAAATTGTGCCATTGAGCATGATTTTAGACCTATGTATATTATTGATATCGTCTCGCCCGTCACAGTAATAGGCACAAGCAATTACAGTACACCGGTTTGGTTGATGGACTGTGTGGGTCGAGCGGACGTGTTCCTTCTGTAATACTCTATAAAGACCCGTGTTCGATAGTTTTATATATATCAAACATAAGTCTGAGGCGAAGGGTTTGTTACTATTAAGAACTCTAAATAAAGGTAGAGTGTAGGGCGCCAGTACAATAATTATACAGGCAACCGTTTATGAATTATTTCTAAACACGCCCTATATGCTGCTTTCAATACGGTCTGTATTCAGATATTTTTGAGCGGTCATATGGAATGTAGATAATTGGATTCTTGGACTGGACAAAAGTTCGCGAGATATCTGGCGTCCATTTCACAGCGCTTATTTTTTATTTATTTGGCAGTTAATGCAATGTGCACGTTTTACGTATTTAAGTTTAGTAAGTACCTATTTAAATCAGTTCATAAAGATCACTCAGATTCGCATCAGTCGTGAGCGAGGCATGCCTATGTTGAAATTGTTAGTTCCTAACATTGTGTTGTTGAAACTTCACCGGACGACAGTCATTGCACAACGCTAGAACTATGAATGAGATTTCTTGTTTTGCGCTTACCCTATAATATTCGTGTGGAAATGGTACTTTTACTAATATTATACTACTACATGGTAGGTACTTGGTTATTAGGTTGCTCTAATAGTAGGTACACGTGGGCAGTGAGCATATACATATACAAGTCAGTCATGAAGATGAATATAGGAAACTGTCCAGGACAAATCTGTAATTTTTTGTGCTACTAACTGACAGAGATGCATATTGATTTGGCGATCATAAACTACCGTTCTTATGACTCAACTATGACGCTCATACCCGAAACTGTCTGACTTGCGTTGCATGAATTTTAAATTTTTAAATTTGAGTTACGGCCTGCTGTCCTCAATGGGTTATGTCGTATCGGCTTTTGTGTGGGTGGTTATTGTTCCAGTTGCTCCAATGCGAGTGAAAGCGGCCTAATGAATCACTAATGCGTTCTGCCCACTGCCTTAACCTACCGCTTCCGCTGCAGTGGCCTATTTTCGCAATACTCCAGGGCCGGTCGACGGTTGGCTATAGAACGGTCTCCAAGGACTAGCCCTTTGAAAATTCCGTTGCAGTACTTTCCAGCTTTAACGACAGTTTCCACTAACTGGGACGTGTTTTGAAACACCGTAGCGGCAGTGTGCATAAAAATATGGTAGGTGTTGAGTCGACATACATAAAGTAGGTACGATGGTAGGAAGGGAAGCTGCATCAAGCATTTATTTTCTCCGCATGAATGGTCATAAACATAAAAATAAAGATCCTAATGTTTGTAAGAAACCTCTTAATAATTTTCGAGTAGCTATCTGATGATAATACATCACGCCACAAAGCGATAATATTTCTTTTTTAACTGATGTTTTTTTAATACGACTAAAAAGGCAAACGAGCAAGTGAGTCACCTGATAGTAAATGATCACCGCTGCCCATATAGACACCCGCAACTCCGGGGGGTTTGCAGATGCGTTGCAACCTATAGGGCTTAAGATGAAATGTCTCTTGTGCCTGTGATTTCCTCGGCTTTCTTCCACATCGGAACACGACAGTGCAAGCAGTCCTGCTTAGCGGCAGGATTAGCAAGTTAGATGGTGATAGCGATCCGGACGGATCCCGCACAAGGTCCAGGGCACCCGCATTTTGATGTCATATTGGTCACAATAAATCCCTCCAAAACATTTTATGCAAAATTGGTTGCCAAGTCCATATTTAATGTTTACACTGTTAAAAAGTTATGATAATGAGATCTCTAAGAAAGCCAAGCCCCTAGCTCTGACTACAAACTACATAGGTACGTAGCTTGTAAACCGGTGTCAACTGGATTAATCCATTGACACCTTAGTAAAGCAGGTGATACAGTGGAACACTATGTACATACCTACAAACATAGTTTTATACATACATAGAGTGTTAAAATCACAACCCCTCCTTTTGGCTTTGCCGTAGTCGGATAAAAAGGGAATTCGGTGACTCAAATAAAGTAGTACTGTAAATACCTAATTACAATTGAGTCAAATAATATACTCTCATATACCATATTCACTTGAAGTACTTAAACTCAACTACTATTGTTATGTACGTACACAGCAGATCTGGCTTGCTGTATTTCATTTATATTTCATTTCTTTAGATTCGCCTTACTTGTGGGGGTGAGTGAGATAGAATGTAACTATGTGATGTAATACCTACCAATGGAAATAGGGGTGCGCATTAATCGAGTTACAATTTAGATGTTTCTGCTGTCAGATTTTTGCTTCTGTTGATTACCTACTTGGCAGTGTTGATGATTCACCATCAGGTGACCCACTTGCTCGTTTGCCTTCTTTGACGTATAAAGAAAATACTGTAATTGAAATTTGCATTAAAGAAAAACAGGAACAATAGTGTGTCAAGAAAATTGCTACGCTTTAACTTAGCACAAAAAAAACAATTGAAAGTAATTAATCAGCATTTTATGATAATTGACAAAAAATCGGTCAAGTGCGGATTGGACTTGCGCACCTAGGTAAGTACGTAATTTTTTTTTTATGTAAAAATTAAGGCGAACGAGCAAATGGGCCCACTTGCTCATAGACATTTGCAACAACAAAGTGATCGCAGTTGCGTTGAAAATCTAGAGAGAACTTCTGAACCTCAAAAGTTGAAGTATTTTATATAGAGCAATGAACTGCTAAAATAGTTATCTTGTTCATCAGTGCGTGAGTGCGTCTGCAGTTTGTATTCAAGCTCCCACAATGGCTGGGAGCGGACTAAAATAAAGCGCATTCCTTTCCTCAGTCTGACTGCAATGACTATGAGTAATGCTTGTTTACTAATGGGTTAGCTGAACGGATTTGTTGATCAACAAATCGTTGCGGGGCAACGCACTACTTTACTATCATAACATTGTTGTTAGGGTTGCTTCAACTTTAAAACCCTTCTAAAAAATCTATCCAGTCGCCTGTCTGTTCGGACCAGTTTTTTTAGTTGTATATCTCTTTATGTACGTATAACATAAAATAACAGATAACAGAACAAAAGAAAAGTTATCCCTTAAAAGGATCTCTACCAGTTAACGTCCAGTTAAGTCTACCAGTCGGGCGATTGACAAGACATCAGTAAAAAGAGTAGACATACAAATAAAAGTAAAAAGACCCGGAACCTGAAATTAACCTAAATAACTAAAGCATTTGAAATACACATACATAGAAATACAGATACACTCTAGTACATAACAATAGCATAACGATAAAGTAATACATATCAAAAAAGTATAATTATATAAGTGTATATCAACTAGCTGTTGCCCGCGACTTCATCCGCGTAGATTTCGGTTATCGCTATCCCGCGGGAACTATATCATTTTTCCGAATAAAAAGTAGCCTATGTTATTCCTCAATATTCAAACTATCTTCTTACCAAATGTCATCTAGATTGATGCAGCGGTTTTTCCGTGACGCGGTAACAAACAGACAGACAGAGATAGAGAGACAAGAGTGACTTTCGCATTTATAGTATTACTTAGGATTAGTTAGTATGTAGCTAAAATATTCAGTACTTTCTTTCGTCGTATTTACCGAAATTAGAATTTGTTTTATTTCGTTAAAACATTTTGCTGTTTTCGCTTATATTCTGACCTTCTAGTGTAATCAACGGCACGGCCAAAAATCAAAAATACGTCTCGATCGCGTTTACGTTTTACGGATGTCAAATATTAAGAGAATTGGTCGTTGTCGATACGTGCCACTAGTGGCACCGCTAATGTGCCAATTGTAATTCAGACGTAAACGCGAACGCGATCGAGACTTTTTTTTTGCCGTTGATTACACTAGACACTGCTGCAGTAAGGCATGCTTCCTCTTCAGAATACTTGACGTCATCGTTATAGGTACCTACCAGCTGACACCATCGCAATTTTTATCAAACGGGAAATAATATAATTACTAAAAATTATCATAAGTAGTATGTATACGCGACAGCTGCGGGCGGAGTCATTCATAAAATGTTAACATATCGTGTGTGCTCTATGGAGAGTGCACTTGAAGGACCCACTTATCACTGAATAGCTATTGATCATGCTATGTTGTGAACAGCTTTACGTGTTTGACTTTCTGGGTCATTACTCTGAGGATCTAGTTCCTTTTATTTGGAGACGTGAGGTGAGGTCAAGTCATTTAATAACCTAACCAACTTAAAAAAGTTGAAAAACCCCGGACATCATTGTCATTTAAAAGCTTATTATTTAAAAAATGGGTCAACCGATTTTAATGAAACTTAGCTAAGAACCATCTCGATTAAACTAGCTTTCGATTGAAAAAAACCGCATCGAAATCGGTCCACCCGTTTGGGAGCTATGATGCCACAGACAGATACGCAGATACACATGTCAAACTTATAACACCCCTCTTTTTCGTCGGGGTTTAAAAATTTATAGGTAGTGGCGGAATAGATGCGAGAGATGGCTGTGCGAGTTTGAAGAGTATCATCAGTCAAAGTAGGTTCGAATTTGATATGGATAAGATACGTTGTGAAATTATTTATGTTGCCTTTTTCTCTCAGCTCTTTCCCAGACGCAACCAAGTTTTGCGGGATCTTCTTTAGTACCAAAGTATAAATATATGAGTAAAGCTTGTAGAGTACACTTGCTTTCTTGATATTCCAGTTTCAGTAGGTACCTACATAGGTTGAACGACTTGTTGGTGAGTCAGACGCCCAGTTTTTGTGGACGTCACTAACCGAGATAGATCTGCAGACACGATGTTATTTTATTCGCGCCATCATTTTAATTGCATAAAACCGGCACAGGCTTCATTCTACATTATTAATAAGGTTACTTTTTTACCCCTGCCTCGTCCACCCTGGGCCTGAGAACGCTTTTAAATCGATTGGGGGACACACCAAACGTGCACTGTTTTGCGTTAAACTAGGTCAATGATAAAGTTTCGTTGAATTTTCTTTCATATTCGTACCATATTTAAATAAAATAAAATATGCTAGTTTAGTGTCATTGACAAATAATTTAAAAACGATCATTTGTCCCAATATGATGATGTCATTTTAAGTGGAAAAACAACTTCAAGTAGAGGTTTATCTCGTTTGGCAAGTGCATTCTGTTCTGAGTGAGCCGCGGATATTATACCGTCTTGTCAAGGTGAATTAGTTCATTACCGTTGACAGTCAAGCTAAAATTAATCTGAGTTGCAAGTAGATGTAAGTGCATACTGCATAGCTAAGCTAGCACTAGATACGCTTTCCAGCGTGAAGTGCCAAGGAGTCGTATTTCTGGTTTTGCACAAGTCTTTCTACGACGTAAAACCACAAGATGCCATGTTTAACGAACCTTACATTATTAACAAATAAAGGATTTTAACAAGACACCTATTCGGAGCCTTATGAGAAAACCGCAACAGTTTTGAACTTTTAAACGCATTAAAAATAAAGAGCTTTGTCTGCGCTTTGTTCAAATGTCGGAAAACAAAAACGTTAAGCGTTTCTTAATTTAGAAGTCTGTCTTTCTTCACCTATTACGAACGAAATAACTGCCTAGTAAATGGCCTAGATTCTTAACACAAATCTGTAGCAATTAACATAGAATGGCGTTTAGTCATTCATTAGCGGTGCCAGTACGTCATCCATGTACATATCAAGCGATGCATTGATCTTTTGACATTTATACATTGAACACTGCTCTAATGATGATTACTTAGCTGTTTCATAACTTCCCGTTATTACAAGCTTTTCTTTAACTTACACTGTTCGTATTTGAATGTAGGTAGGTAGGTATCTACCTAACTTGAAAATTTGCAAACCATTTTCGAGCACTCTCTTTGCATCCGGTTGAGCTGAAATTTAGCATACTAATGCAAGTCCGGAGGAAACTCAACGGTTATAATGGCGTCTACTTGAAATTTGGTTTGGATATGCAACTTGGATGATTATACAAGCACAGCCAACAAAAAGTACAGTGGGCAAAAAAGCTTGTATTGAGAAAGATTTTTTTAACCGAAAACTTGATTTTATTTCAGTAGCACACCAAAATTATCTGTTTATTTGGTAGTCGTTGCTAAGTTGGTTTTGCTACTTTGCTGTTTACGTCATCTATTCTAAAGCAAATACCTACTTACTTATCATGGTCATAAACAATCGTGGTATAAAATTAAGCTCAAATAAGTTTTTGAAAACTTTTAAAAAGTACTTCTGTAGGTACTTGGGTGCTAAAGTATTCCGAAAAGAAAAAAAACCGGTTTTGAAATTGGGATCAATTTGTTGAGTGCTAATTTTGTGAAAACCTGCTTGCATGGTCTGGTCACTAGCATCATTCTATCTCTTTGTTCTTTCTCGCTCTTCCTATTATACTTGCGTTAGTAACCGTCTTCTTTAATTTTGCTAAATGAATTGACGACACATGAATTAAATAGAAAACTAGGATTGCTTTCGCACGAAAATAGGTAATTACTCGTCTGAATTAGCCAAGGTAAACATCGCGCCATCGTCAGGTTCGAAATCGTATAAATTTATGAGTTTTCGTTTCGATGCCAAGAACGCATTTTCTTCAGTAAGTAGATAGGTAATATACAATTCTTATACACTTAGGTACTAATTTACGGTAGACAGTCAGATCAAGATGAATTTGGCGACAGTTTAGTGGCAATGGGATATTTTTGGGTTTTATCGACAGTTGAGGATTTGAGACCACCCGCAACGCACCAGGCGCCGCAAGCACGACGGCGATAAACACAGTAGTAAAACATTCAGTCACGTCGTCGTGGCCCTACGTAACTAAATTACCACACAAATTACATATGTTACGTGGAAATTTATAATAGATGAAATAGATCGATGGCACATGTACAATCCCTCAAAAATTTCACAATAGAAGATTACATTAACACAGACATTCCAGTCATTCATTACCGGTACCACAATTTCGTAGTCGAAAATTGATCAGACGAGATCCCTCCATTGCGTAACTTTCTTAACCAGTCTTCCTGGAACGGTCGACGAGGCTATATTTGGTAAGCCAAAAGGCTTTTGTTTAGCATTATTTGACGCCTGCAGCGGTTAAAACCTAGCTCAGTTGTTACAAGCCCCAGCCAGACTAGACGTATTTAATTATCCGACTGGAAAGGCTAAGGCTAAAGGAAACCTATCGGCTACGTCGTTAACTAACCCCAAGTTTTTCATCTTCGTCCGTATCCACTTTTACCGCTGAATAGATCTTTAGTTATCTTTTTACTTCGCTATCTTAATAATTTACCTAAAAATCCGCAGTCTGTATTAAAAGTAATAACAGTTGAAAAAGGGAATTTTAATATTAAATAACAATCTGCAGGCGCATTTTACAGTAAAAGCTGTGTGCAATAAGTCAGGGAACATTCCAACCCAATCTTTACCTATGAAACAGTGCCGTGACTGACTGACAGACAGACACAACGCACAGCCTAAACCACTGGACCTAGAGCCTTGCAATTTGGCAAACATATACCTTGAGGTGCACTAGGAAGGGATTTTTCGATATTCCCACGGGATAGCGAACTAGCCCATTTTGAAATATTTCACGGGGGCAAAGCCGCGGGGCAAGTTAAAATATATAGATTTAAATCCCAAAATCGTCTACCCAGTCTGCCACCCTGTCTTAATTTCATTGTTGTTAATCTAGTATCATTCTTCTTCAGGTTTGGCGCTCCTGATAGCTGGCGGCGTGCAGTACTCGAACACACCAGCATCAGCGCCACCCGACCAGGACAGCGGAGTGGGCACCCTCATAGCTGGCGGCGTCATACTCTGCCTTGGAATGTTGTTTGCTGGTAAGTTTGAATCATCAAATCGGTATCGGTGAATAACCAACTTAGGACAGTTGAAAAACGCCCGACATTGTCATTTCAAAGTTCAATATTTCAAAAACGGGTGAAGCAATTTTAATGAAACTTAGCTAAAAACCATCTCGATTAAACCACATCGAAATCGGTCCATCCGTTAGCGAGCTATGCTGTGATGCCACAGACAGATACACCGATACACATGACAAACACACCCCTCTTTTTCGTCGGGGGTTAAAAAATTGAAGTGATCATGTCCTAAAAAGTCCGATATCGAGTTGCATAAAAATCGATAACCCTGTGATGTTTTCTCAAATGATAATTTCGCGTAATTTAAACTATATATGTAAGTATTCATGAACCACTGAGTTTTCACTTTCAGGAAAGTAATTAAACAAATATAACTTAACCCATTCTAACTAGACTATGTAAATGATTTCCGAAATACCTACTCACATTTTAAACAACAAACGTCAGGGATCCTAATTCATCCTTTATGTTGTCCATTTCGACTGACTGAATTAGTTCAACAATGCTTGTGGACAAATTCATTGCCCTGAATTATTTGCTTCCGCCAACACCAATTATGGCAATTATACAATTTCTAGAGCGTGGCTCACTCGATTTAATAAGAGCTTCTGCTCTTATCTGTGATTAAGCACTTGATATAATCCTGTTTCACTATATTCCTTATTCGAAACCAGCCTTCAAATGATTATAGCTTGTGGAAAGCATAACTCTACTAGATAAATTGAAATCATCATCATAGAAAACTACAAAGGATGATATCGTATTATTACTGCTTCGTCGTGGTTCGCGTGCTTTTACTGTTCCAAATTTCATTATTTTGAGCATTTATGCTTTCAGAATCCTTAACCTTGATAATTTCAAGGTACGGTTCGGGCGTGGTTTGTGTTTAGGATTGAATTTGCAAGCGGTTTGACATTCACTTTATTGTCATTGGCTATTATGGCTTTTTCTTGTCTCTTTTGGGCAACCCTCTGCTCCATTTTATAGTAGTCGGATGTCGGAAACCATTTTTTTTTTACTTTATTCTTTGGGTCCGAGCGGCATTCGTGCAAAATTATTAATTTTCTAGACTCTAGTCTAAGAAGACTAAAAGGTTAAATTAGAACCGATGGATGGACGGAACGGATAAAGGTCTAGACCGAAGGTACAAACTTCATTGATTCACGTAAAAATAACTAGACAGACTTACTAAAAAAGTAATTAAGTTATATCGTGTGGATTAACGTGGCCTACGCACTAGTGATGTCTAATGGATGGACGCCAAGGGTCTCGGTTAATTTAAGTGCAAAAGGGTTTTAACTTTTGGCATCACATTCCCAGGCGTCGGCGGCTTCGCGTGGTCTGCCCGCTGGGGCGGCGGCAAGGAGGCGGCGTCAGGCGGCGCGGCCGGGCTGACGGCCCTCAACCCCTCGACGGACCCGCTCGTGGCCGAGCAGTACGCGCCCGTCCGCGACGCGCCGCCCGCGCCCGATGACGAAATGCGAAACCTTATGGATAATAAGGATTGGTGAGTTCAGATACTGCGAAAACAGAGTAGCTTAGTTGAGTAGATCAACATCATGGTAAACTGTGCGGAGTCTGGGAGAAATGGGATGTAGTCTTGTTGTAATTTAACCTGATTGGAATAATATAAACACGAGAAGTACGGGACCTGAGAGAAAGGATGTGGCCAAGTTTTGGGTAAGAATTTAAGACCGGGCAGTAAGGAACCAGAGGTAAACGAGATGTTGTCTTGTTGAGAACAAAGCTTTTGTGTAAACACGTCTTAATTCCTGCAAATGCTTTTTTGTTTAAGATCATAAACCTATAAAATTAGTTTGTTTAAGTTAGTCATGTTAATAATACTTCATAGCGTCACACTGAAGTCAACAACAAAGGTACATTACGCGGCTATTGTCAGCCCGAGGCAGGTGCGAAGTGTAAAAGTTCACGCGCTTCAGCCATTGTCTGTCTTGTTTGCATAACGCGCCTCGCCATGAGCGCGGGTGTTAATGTTAATGGGTGAGGTGAACCCATCACGCTCACGATCTACTTTAAGCTGGCGACTCGCCTCTTCTCATTACTGTAACGAACAAACCTTGGGAATTATTTTTATGGCCAAAAGGTTACTATTCGCAAAAGCAGTTTTTTCCCTAGCCTCATACATCAAATATACGTATGTGTTCAACTACTTTTTCGTCCGAGGAAATAAGAAATTTGTTTATAAATTATGAATAAAATTCCAAAACACAAATTCTTATGGGTGCACCTATCAACCAGGGCCTATTTACATATGCAAAAAGCAATACTTACTCGTTTGTTACATCCAACATATTGTTCACAATAGCCTTGGTAGACTAAACTGTAAGATACCTCTTTGCAAATATATATTTTTGGGCGTCGGTATTTAGTACTCTTCCAAGATTCCTTACCGACTTTACCAATATCAGAACGTTCATGACCGATCAATTAGCTAGGCATTTCTATAGTAAATACATACTGCTTTCTCACCTATGAATCACTGCGATAGGCGCTCACGTTGACGATTGTATAAATAATCGCAATTATAACGCATACACCGTTACCAATTGGTAATTTTTTTGTTTCCAGCTTAAGCAGTGCAGAGGAAAGCGATAAGATGTTAGACGGCCGACCGTCCGTCGCGTAAGGGCGGCTCCGGTTGCCGGCTGCTCAACGACACTGCGAAACTAGGACATCGCAGAGACCCTAACATTTTGTCACCCTAAAACAGTATCGAGTGGTATTATTGGTATATTACCTTAAGAAATACGGATTTAGATTAGAATATGCGTAGATGGTATAAGAAAGTTATTTCACAATTTTTTCGAATAAGATCGATAGGATTTAGAACCTATTCCAATGCCACTCGTTCGAGATCTGTGTCCATCGTGGTTTGTGGTATGATGCATTTCGCTGTACAAAAAGTCGCGAGTTACAATTACAACACACGATGTTATATCCGTAAAACAGAGATAATTGTCTAATGTGTGCTTGATTGTGTGATAGTATTATTATAAGCACTTATTTTATTTTCGTACACTACAATCAGACAATCGCTGCAGGTTAGTGCTGCAATTGTTTATGAATACACATTTAGTTGATTAAAATCTCTTATTAAAATTCAAACAAAAAATTGGTGATTAAGATTGCCCTAAAATATGAAAAAAACATGCTATACGTAACTCGGCATGCGATTCACAAACATTGATTGTTTTCTTAATCAAGTCTGTTTAAGCCTTTTTATAATAACAACATTTTCTATTTCTATGAGTTAAGCTTTATGAAGACTTGTCTTCAATGCTTTACCGTGTAAGAATAGTATTTGCATTTAATATACCTACTTACTTATCACGTTGTAAGTGAATGTTGTAAGCTATGGTTGCAGTGTCGCTTCGGTTTTTGGTAAGGTTTGTCTTAATTAATACAAGTAATTAGTGAAAGACAAGTGGCCAAATTAACGTCCAGAATAATTCATAGATATAGACTTGTATATTTACTTAACTATTTATTATATTTTATTAAGATATTCAATATCGTGAAAAATATCTGCCTGTAAATGTGTAGCTAATCAAAATGCAGGTCAAATGAACTCTGAATCTATTTTCTACATTCAAAATGCTTATTTATTTACCGCAAAAATTGCAATATCTAGTAGGTAAGAGTAAAGATGACTAATTCTAGTAGGTACCATAATAAATTTAATGTATTCGAATCACAAGTATTATTGATCCTTTTTCTCTCGAATTTAACCCATTTAGGGCCGATTTGACTGAACTGGCAATGGATTGATTATGAAAATAATGTTTACCTCAGAGAGGTAAGTTTCGCATTTACTTGTTCAGAATTTTAATATGACCATCCATGTACTATTTTACTTCATTAAAATATTTTTTTACTATGAAACATGAAAGTTAATAATTTATCTTTGGGTCTGGTTATGGTAGGGTTTAATAAATTATGAGTCTCAGCAATTTTATCTATTGTTATATCAGTAAATTCTGGGCTAGAGCTCAAACCAGCTTTGTCAAAACCGGTCCTAGGTATGTTAATCCCGTCCTTATTTAGGCGTTAGTGTAATAAGCGTGTTGGTATAAAAATGATCGTGTTTTCAGGTCTATGTGTTACAGCAGTTTTTATTTCTATGTTCAACTGATATTATGCAAAGCTCTCTCTTAAAACGTCATGTACTGAAATTCCTCAAAAAATTTAGACAAAATGAAACTAATGTACAAGTCAGGAAAAACAGTTACGATTTTTATAAAAAATGTAAATATTAGTTGAGTTGACAGTAATCATATTATGAAATAAATACATAAAAATATGTAAGGTCACTGTAAACCGGTGATGTACTTCATCGTAATGTTGAAGTAGCAGTAGTATCTTTTTATTATTTGAATGGTTTTTTTTATGTTTTTATTTACTTGATCGTATGTATTAAAAGTACATATTTCTTTGTTGTCTTTTTAGCTTGTACTTAATTAATGATCTGAACATCGTCATTTCACCGATGATAAATTGAATATAAGTCATATTCCTGATATAAGATGCTGTTTAATTTTATCCTGAATCCGTTTTAAAGTTCCCACATCCAATTAATAGTACATTATTGTCTAGGCCAGGAGGTAGGCAATTGCGGGCTGAGTATTAGATAATGGGGATGTACCGAAAAATCTGACCCCCTATTTCCATATTTTATTTCGATAAAATAGGCCAAAGTAAGGATAAGTGTTTCTAATTTTTTTATTTAAATGCTTATTTTTTTTACATTAATTAAAAATGTTAGCTAGAGCAATGACGTCACAATGAAGGGGTTTGATCAAGATAACAGATTTTTTCTCTTGAACGCACCCCAATGCACGTTTTTGCAATATCTGACTGGCAACACTTAGACATAACATGTCATGTTTTTAAGTTGTGTTCTTGAGGCATTCTTCTCCTTATTATCTAACTAGCAGCCCGTCCCGGCTTCGCACGGGGTAGACAATTATAAAATGAAAAAAGTTGTTGAAGTGACATAACTGCAATAGTTGGACATATGCTACCGCGGAGTTTTTTGTAGACATTATGATGTTCTTCAATATTGTTGTACATTATTTTGTTCTATCGCTAATAGTTTCGGCAGCGCATTCGACGAAAGACATTTTAAGACTCATTTTTCTACACCTTCGGTTACATTGTTCAAATTTTACCAAGGATCCCTAATTTTTTTCAAAATGAAATGTAGCCTATGTCAAATTGGAAGAATGTAGCATTCTATTGGTGAAAGAATTTTTTAAATCGGCCCAGTACTTTTTGAGCCTATTCATTACAAACATACAAAAATAGGTACAAATCTTTCCTCTTTATAATATTAGTGTAGATAGTGTAGATATTCCGACTGAAGGACTTTGTATCCATGGTCATGAAATAAAAAAAAAAAACATGTCATGTCATTGTCAATCATGTCACCACATGATACCGATATACACAGAGTACTTTTTTATAACTGAGATAGAGATGTCACTTCAACGTTTCGCACACAGCGACATCTGGTGCTGTGTGACGGCAAAATATGCGATGACGTCATTGACGTCTAGTTTCCTAAATGTTAAAATAATTTACTTTGAGCAATTGCTATTACACCATGTTCTATTATATACATTAGAACATGGTGTAATAGAAATTGCCCAATTTCCCGTTTTGATGAATTTGATAATCATTCAGTGCTTTATTTTTTACACGTTTTCTTTTTATCAGGCATTCCAACTCCAACTTAGACACCTGGTGAATGTGAAAAACCACAGATTAGAGAGATAATCGCGGCCATTATTCATTCGTTCCGTTCCACTTATACCTTCACTGTACGTTGTTTTTAGTAAATAAAAAAATCTAAATAAATATCAAAACCTCCTAAATTACTAAAAATCTAAGTTTTCGCCCCATTTTATTAGGGTTTATTTGCAGAATGATACGCTAACTCAACCAGTGTCCATAGAATATTCTATATAATATTCTAGCGTAAGAAAAACTGATGCGTGTAATGATATTTTAGATAAGACATTACTATAATTAAAAAATGTCGATGTTACCAATGCTCACAAAATAATTAATTAGCATAAACGCATTTTTAAACAAGGAAAGATGAATGAGAGCATTTATTAAGCGAAAATAAAATATTTATTCAAAAATTTAAAACTTCAGTATAAATTATATTGATATTAGCACCACCTATCGACGTGTGACAACAACTTCATGTCTATAACCCAACGAAATAGAATATTACTTAAGTATATACTATACAATGTAACTTGAGTGACTACTGAAATTAGCTGGACAACCAAGTGTACATTTTGTTCTAAGTTATACCACCGTGCCGATATAGTCTCCTCAGTAGTCCCTAATATTACTTGTTCTCCCCTTCATACTTCATACCTACCCGAATAGTTTTGGTTCCTAGTTAGTTTTTGTGTGTGTCGTTCTGTGGTGGTTGGTGTAGTTAATTTTTTTTTGTTTTAGATTGGTTGTGGCTGGTATTTTACCGAACACGGGCAACTTTACCGTACAAGACCAGAGGTCGTTTGGCAGTGTCTTATCCAACCTCGACATTGGCGGAATCATCGCACCGATCGATGGGGCCATTATTATCCCAAAAAAATTACCGATATTTGTTGTAGATTTTAAAGACCTTGCGACAAAATGGACAAATATACGTGTTTCGTGCGTGATTGTATCAACTTCCACAGAAATACGTGCAGGAATATTATAAAACTCAGACCAGAAGTATCGCCTTTGAAATTCTTGTCTATAAAATAATACGTGAAGTGAAAACGTTGGACCCCTTTTTCCGACTACTGACTATATTTTTCTACAATAAAGCATTTAATTCATACATCATACATGGTGAGTTTGAAATTTCGATTCAGTTAACGTAAACAAATTAATCGTGTTTTGAATGAAACGTCAAAGCGACATGAAAAGCTGTCAGATAAAAATTCAAATGGTCCGAAACCGTCGTATGACACTCAATGTTGTGAATTTCACTGACCTTTTTAACTAAATTTGTACATTGAAACGATTTGATTAATTTAGTATATTTAAATATCAAACCAGCTTTTCCTTCGTAAGTGTTTATTTATTTTATTTCATTTTTATTTTGTAACAAAAGTATGACTGAAAGTTACGTTAAAATAAGAATGTACACCACAGCTGTAATCAGGACTCCCAGCAGACCGACCACAGGTTAAATAATAGTAGTTTATGCAACTGCTACATAATGAGGGTCCTTAAAACACGAGTGTGTTTTTACGAAACGAGGCGAAGCTGAGTTTAATAATAGGATCACACGAGTGTTTTAAGGCCTAATTATGTGGAGTTGCATACATTACTTTATCTACACACATATTATAAGTACTCTTAAGACGGGTTCAGAAGCCGAAAGCATACATCATACCCATACCTGCCACGAATTTGACTGTTTTTTTTAATCATAGACAAACATACCGAGCTGACGTTTCGTAAACTGTTTTTTTTTATTGTAAAAAAAAACACATTATTATTTATACACGTCGGACTGAATTCGACTTATATACGTGAGTGATCCGTTTTATTTCACTATGATTGTAAATTACGTTGGTTTTCAAATTTGAAACATCGAATTCGATATCGAAAAGTCATCGAATCACGACATCGAATTCGATGTCGTAATGACTATTACTTTACTGGAGGTGGTGGTGGTGGTGCTTGGGCTCGCGCTGTCGGTGAGAAGGCGTCGTCGTGCTGCAATGCTGGTCATTTTCTACGGTTTCTGAACGCATTATAGAGGAC
This sequence comes from Clepsis dumicolana, assembly GCA_963691665.1. Classification (NCBI taxonomy): domain Eukaryota; kingdom Metazoa; phylum Arthropoda; class Insecta; order Lepidoptera; family Tortricidae; genus Clepsis; species Clepsis dumicolana. The sequence continues at coordinate 6,017,612 of OY829516.1, read as the reverse complement.
TTATGATATGTGTGTAGATAATAGTACATTGTGCATGAAGGGCGGTAAGAAGGGTATTACTAACGAAAGTCTATTAGAAGGCCGACGCCGAAGGCGGAGGGCTTTTAATGACTTGAGTTTGTAATACCCTTACTGCCCGTGATACACACAATGTTTCTCATCACATTTGCGAGGAAATAAATATATACAACAAAAGGCAAAAAATCTATTTATTAAAAGTTTGGCCTTCACATACAGAAGACATATTTTACTAAGTACAGGCAGTACCTCCGTAAATATTAGATTAAGTATATACGATTATAAATATAAACTCAGCAGTCGGTAACAATAGTTTTGAGATTGTCAACTTTTTTCAATGGAGACTTCGGACTTCCAGTACTTCCACAGATAATGATAAAAAACGCGTTTAGAAACTGGAAAGACGAAAGCCCATCCATACACCCAGTTTTTATCGTTTTCAAAATAAAATTCACTGAAATAATTGCAAAGTAAACTCAAATAGTTTTAAAACACAATAATAACGTTTAAATTAAGTAATACTTATTTGTAGAAAACGTAAAAAACCATGTTTGATTTAAAACCTCCTTAGTGTGGAATGACATATTATACCTACTTACCTACGAGTGAACGCCATATTTTTTAAAACTAAACTCATTACTCCCTTGGGAAAATTACAAATTACCTATTACTCCCGTAGGAATAATTTAGGCCGTTGTCCTTCAGTATACCTGCGTACAATACGACGCTTTACGAGCAAGTGTGATGAAAAAAATATTACGAGCTCGTGTCTTCGGTATGTCTTGGTCACAACGAGGTCAAAATAAAGTTAAATGAAAAAATAGCAATAACTTATTAATAAAATCATTAGAATAAAATCTGACGATTGGAAATTGTTAAGAAAACCTATTCCTCGAAATGGTTTTTGAATTAGCATAGGTTGTCAAAAACTGGTACATCCCCATTGCTGTTCTGGCCGTGGCGAATATAGTGCTTTTTTTTTAAATCAGGAAGGAAAATAATTTTGCCTCGATTCCATATACCTATCTTAACCACTTGACTTACGTAGAACTTACAGCGAAATAATGAAAATGACTTTGTTTTGCCCCTTTTTTTAATCCAACTTTTTTCTTAACTTGGCTCATGGCTGTTTATAGTCTCAAGACTAAATTTACCTAAATTTTAGGCATAGTGTTAATACTTAAAAAGAAAACTCTCCTCCTCTTCTTTTTCAACCCTTTTCCACCCAATGCCGAGTGTAGGTCTCTTCTAATGCACGCCATTCCTTCCGGTCTTGCGCCTTCCGCATCCAGTCCCTCCCGGCCACCCTAACCAGGTCGTCGGTCCAATGCATCGGTTGCCTGCCAACGTTTATGTGGCCTACCCTAGGCCTCCACTCAAGCACCCGTCTACCCCATCTGTTGTCCTGACTACGGCTTATATGGCCTGCCCACTTCCACTTTCTGTTAGCGATCACATGGGCAACGTCGATTAATTTCGTTCTCCGGATTTCTGTGTTCCTGATTTGATCACGAAAGGAGATACCTAACATAGCCCGTTCTATAGGTCGATAGCTCTTTGAGTGACTTGGAACTTGGAAAAAAAACGAGACAATAATGAAATTTGTAAGTATGTAACATTCCTGTCGAGTTTAGCGCTTTACCAATGTTTTCAGTTGGTTGGCCGTAAACAACGCACTTCGCTGTCTGATATGTGTTTATAGGCTTCGCGGTGGATTAAGATCGCTCACCGAAACTGGTGGGGACAATTGGCGCATCTGTACAATCGCGCACAAAATTGCTAAGTTCTTGAGTGTATTTCTTTGAAATATATTTTTCTTATTTCGCTGTTTTTGTACCTTAGTCACCTAACAATATAACACTCATTGTTGCTTGCGACTTATTTTGCTAGTATGTAGGTATATTCAGAATCTTGGTAGTATTTTTTTACCTGCTTTAAATTACACACGATGTAATTAGTTTCCTTTTTAACATAACAATTCACGTCATAAACAATTTTTCTGGTTTGCCGTGTTAAAACTTTATATTTGGGCATTTTTTTTCACGAACTACAACATCATAACGTACTTACTACTTATACAATAAAAAAATCTATACGCAACAGTACCCAAGAGACTAGAGACGCGTGAACGAAGCGAGGGAGGGGAAGAGGGACTGATTACACGTTATTGGTAGATCAGTCTTCGCTCCCCTCACACCTCTGACCTACGAAATACGCCGCATGCCCCTTCCACTTTTGCCGAGCGATCTTTTTTTTTGAGACCGGATGATGCTGTTAGTGTTTCTACTGTTACAGCTGGGCCCTGGCTTCGGTGGGCGTGCTCGGCTGGGCCGTCACAGCCGCTACCTCTACCGAGTGATCTTAAACCGCCGCGCGACCTTATAACAATGACAACTTTTACGGACATTTTTGAGAAAAATAATGTAAAACAAAGTATAGTGGAAAGTTTAAAATTATATTATTATGGACATTATTTAGTCAAGCTAACTTGAGTTTATACACAAAAAAATACATATAAATTCATATACATAATCAATCGGTAAACAAACTTAAATCTAATCAGTCTCTTGTGGTCCTGCGCCACCAAGGAATCCCAGTCACATCTTCTTCCATACAGGGCATTGCAGTTGGTCTGAAACAAATATTCCGAATTTCTTTTTATACATTTACAATGTTTAAATTAGTGAAGAGGGACAGTTTGACTGGTTAACTAAACTGCAGAAGAAATGTTTTTAAAGCACATTTGTAAATGTAGTGGCTAAGGGTGTTACCATATCAATCGATCGATTGCGATGGGTTGGTGTGGTAGCACCCTAAGTTATAAATTTGAATTTGACAGCTCACCTATATACTTGGCTATGAGGTAACGTGGACGTTAATAACGGGCAAGCTGGGGCTGAGGGATCCTGGAAATAATATAAAATATCAGTTAAATACCACCAAGATATATTACAAAAAGTATTTGAGTTTTTTCGATCCGTTTTGTTTGTTATGTAGTGTTCAATAAAGAGTTATTAAAGAAATATTGTATTGTTTGACAATATTGATACCTAATCCTAACTAATATTATAAATACGAAAGTAACTCTGTCTCTCTGCCTGTCTGTTACCTCTTCACGGGAAAACCGCTGCACCAATCTAGATGAAATTTGGTAAAAAGATAGTTTGAATATTGAGGAATAACATAGGCTACTTTTCGGGAAAATTATATAGTTCCCGCGAGATAGCGATAACCGAAATCTACGCGGACGAAGTTGCGGGCAACAGCTAGTTTGTTGATATAGCAGTACTTGTATGGGCTGCATTGGTATGTGCATGTTGGAGCGCAGCTTTCGCTGCCGGATCTCGCGGCGCACGCAGCACTGCACACCAAGCAGCACGCAGCACACGCAGGAAGAGAGGCACCCTTAACACACAATCATTGTGATAAACGATAGCTCTAGGGGACTACACCTGCTGTTCCTTTTTTCTTGTGAGCAAGCCCTATATGACAGATTGGAATATAATTTTATTCATGTTGTGCAGCGTTAAGGTGCGTACGAATCAGAGGCAGGCTCAGGGTGAGCCACGCATGGCTCGACCAATTGCTCAAATTCGTAAGTGCTTCGCGCATTTTAGGGCGAGTTGTCAAGTGTCGATTTTTTGACCGTGCTCAAAGGTGCCTCGGTGTGCGTGTCTCGCGTAGTATTTGTTTGCGTTTAAATCAGGTAGTGGAGCGGGTTATATGGTCAGAAGGATAATTAGTCATAAAATCAATTTGTATAGTGTGCAATGGTGTAGGACAACGATAAATGTATCTTGAACATTCACTTTCTGATGTGTCTAATTTTCTAAAGTAATTTGGTGAAGTAAATGTGCACCAAATGAATTGCAATTTTTGTATAACCGTTTCATCCACCACCAAGGTGGAAATTTCTTGTTAAGAATACTGAATCACGATAAAAGCAGCATTAGCTGCGATCGCGATAGACGCCATTTTTTTCGACGCACAAATAGCGGTTTGCCGCGAGTACGTTGCCCCGCCGCACAAACGAACGCGCTACTAAAATGCTTGCGAGCAGCCTCGCCGTGCGTGGTGAGGCTGCTCGACCTGAGCGGCTCTAATCCGTACGCAACTTAACAGTTCGGAGGCATCTTGTTTACACTTAACAGTTGGTTTAGATAGAATCCTAGCAGTAAGTGGCCTAACTCCTATTTGAAAAAAAAAAAGTATAAAATGTCTTGTAAAAGAATATGTCTGGGCATGGGCACAGAACTGTATCAGGATAGAAGGAAATATCATACTTTTTAAATACTCACTGAGACATGAATACACAGAAAAATATAGCTAACCCAGGGAATCAAGCCCAGATCCTGGACATCTGTGTCATGTACCATGGCCACTACACCACAGCTAGCAATGGCAAGGATGGTGAATTTTTTCATGGGGTTAGCAATATTTTTTTGGTTTTTCTGTGTAAGGATTCATGTTTCAGCGAGTGTTTAAAAAGTATATAAATTAATATTGACAGGAAGTTTACCGAAAAAATAAACAAATTGGAGAGCAAATAAAAAAGGTAGTACCTACTTCAGTGTGATCAATCATTGATCATAAATGTGTATGATGATTTGTATGGGAACTGAGTGTTTCGTCATTTTGGGTAGATATTACCAGTGTAATTTAGTGAGGACATACCTCAATTTTATTATAAGCTGTAACTTTTGTGGTAGTGTTTGAACAGTTAATTGTTGAACGAAAAGTTCTTTTGTTTTCACAAACCATTTACGCATGCAGAAAGTGGTTGGGTGCTAGAAAGTTTAATGAGGTTCTGAGCCCTTCTCTTTGTCATGTGAGGTACATACACTCTTTCCTTCTGTCCCGTTATAGTTTTGTGTGTCTTGGGATTCAATAAGATGAGAGGACCTGTAGCAGATAGGATGAAATAGGCTGGAGTAACATAAGCTAGTTTTAGCTAACTAGTCAGTTAAATGTATTAGCTTACCTATATAGACTAGTACACCCAGATCACCATTTCTATTGGATCGCCTCAATACAATTCCAGCAATGCATAATGAGATCCCAGTCAAAATTCCTACAACAAATATAACCTGGAACAGAAAAAAAGAGCATAATTTAATATGGGGCTGTGAAATTAATAGGTAGGTACATAAATAAACTGAAGAAAAGTTTATCAAGATGGAGGGCTATTCACACCTAATATCACCACTTTTTGTTACTAATGGTTACAAAACAATAAAATTGGTTATTTGACACAGAGAAATGACCAACTTTTTTTTTTAATGTAACAAAATTTTATACTTAAATATGCCAACAGTCAGAGAAGAAATCAACAGATATTGTACCAAGTACAAGCAAAGGCTTCACAAGCATACGAACCAACTTGCGAGGGACTTGCTTGACTCAGGCAATAATACATCAAGGCTAAAAAGATGGCAAATTCTGCAGTTGGAACAGAGACACTAAAATAATAATAATAACTATAGTGATCTCAGTAGGAGTATCTTTTGTATTTTTTTCTCCCAATTTTTTATTTTTACAAAAAAAAATTCGACCTTTCCTCTATGTCCAATCGTGGTGTAGGGGAAAAGCACACGACCCAGAGTGTCGAGGATCCGGGTTCGATTCCCGGGGTTGGCATTTTTCTGGTTTTTTTTCTGTGTATTCATGTTTCAGTAAGTTTATAAAAAAATATAATTAATAACTATAGTAATAAAAAAAATATAACAATAATAAATCAAGTGGGAGAGTGTTTGTTGGAATACCCCTTAAAAAATAATAAAAATTAAACTATCTGATTAGGACTAAAATAGTTGATCGCAGATAATAATATATATATATATATATATATATAAACTAAATTTTATATGAATTACTGAAATAGGTATGATGTCATAATTTCTAGTGATCAAACAGCCTCCCTTTTTTTTATTTATGTTTTTGTTAGACTAAAAATCGTCTAAAACACAGTTACAAGTGAGACATTGGCTTTTACCCTATACATCTTCTGCTCAATTAAAATGTGCCAATAAATTAAAGTGTTCTTGTTTTGCTGTTCTAATATTTTATTTTTTACACTTTTTTCTAAAATACGGTATTTTTTTTCTCTTTATTTTTTTTAACGATAGAGTGAGCTTTCTTTGTGTAATTTATCTGTGGTTACGTATTGTAAGATCTGATGTAACTTGTTTTTAGAAAAAATTACTTTGGTAGAGATCCCTTGGTAGAGCCCCCAACTGGTAGAGATCCCTTTAAGGGATAAGTTCGCCTTTGTACATTTGCTTTTGTTCTGTTATCTGTATTTTTTTGTTTTATGTGCAATAAAGAGATATACACACATACATACTTTGTGCCAAGTTTCTTGCGGCGCATTCTTCTTGGCAATCATGGTCTTTCCGAAAGCGCTGGTAGACTCGAAAAAATTACGTGTAAAAGAGCATTCAACTGCCTATTTGCTGAATAAAATTTTGAATTTTAAATTTTGAATTTTTGAATTTTTACAAATATTTTCGAAAGCTTGATTAAGTGATAAGTAGCATAAAATTATTTTATTTTGACATCAGTCAGGTACCCAATTAACTTAAGCAGCAGGAAAAAAGAAGTTGATTTAGATAATCTCACCTGTAAAATGTAATAGCATACATATTCAAATCCAGGGCAGTGACCACCACAAGCTCCAATTATGGGTACTTCAGGGCTCACAGACGGGACAGGAGGAACTGGTGACCTCCCTGAAGTTTTCATCCTGGCTTCCACATCACATATTGGCAGTGAAAATGCCGATGCACACTCAGGAAATGTATAGGCTTGCGACACAGCTGAGTGCATGGGAAGTTTATCACCTTTTTTATAACTTCTCCATGTTCCTGCCCCATATGGTGATTGGTATACTGGTGAAGGAGGGCCATACTCTCTTATCTCTTCATTGTAATAATGAGGAAGCTAGAATCATCATTCAGTGATCATTACTCGTCTTCAAAAGGCGTGATATTGAATGTACTTTTTATTTACACAATACCTATTTAAGTTTAGATTTTATGAATTTACAAATACCAATACAAAAAGATATAAAGTAAGTTTTATCAGTAAAATAGCTTACATTGTAGGCAGTATCTGAGGTAGAACTATCGGTTCCCGCGACTTGGTATACAGGCGTGTTGATATCCTCTGCCCAAGGGAACTTTGCTCTTTGTTCAGCAGCTGTAGCGAACTGTTGCTCGCTCCGCGGCACCATCGTCGTCTGGTACGGGTGCACGCTCCGCGGCGAAACTTGTTGTTTGAACATTTCACTACAATGTTAGCTGAAAACAACCAATTTCATAAAAACTTGACAAAGTACACCCTTCTGTTACGTGCGAAAGAAATGAACGAAACTCACCTCATAGCCATTAATAGTCTACCTAATATGCATTATTTCATAGGTGAATATATAATTGAATTTGACTACTTTTTATTGAAAATGAAAAATAATAATTCTGAATTCCATTCTAAAGCCCAGTTTAAAGGTACTAGACGAAGACTAGCACTAACCGCGTCTCGACCACAGAGTATGAGAGTACCTTTTTGTCTCGACGTCGATCGTCGATCGCGGCGTCGCCATGTCATGTTTTTTTTTTTTTCTAATTTATCCATTCCTGAGAGGTTAAGGTCAGAGACCATACCGCCCCGTTACCGGGAATGTGGGAAGTGGCGGCGATAGCTTTCCGAACATACGGCCTAATGAGATCTTGAGCAAAACGTTCGATCTTGCCTCGCGCGGCATTCTTTATGCAATCGATCTACACGTTGCCAATACCTACCTAACTTACCTTACCGAAAACGAACTTTATCACCATCGATTCAAATCGAATGGAAATGTTGATTGATAAAACCTTGTTATTGCATTCTTAAGTGTAAACGGGCCACTTTTACTGTCAATAATCCATTCATTCACTATACTCTGTGAATACGTACGGCTCTATCATGACATGATCATGACATGAATCAATCCTTTATCTATAACAGTGGTTTGCACCGGAGCGAAATCTTGCGTACCGCTGAAATTCACCGGTGATTTGCTGATGTCCGGAGATTCTCCGGAGATCTCCGGAGAATTTTGATAAGTAGTTAGCTAGAAATCAAGCTTCTATTCAGATCGACTCCCTGCCCAAATCCCTGGACCTAGAAAACTGGAATTTGGCATAGAGATTCCTTTTATAATGTATATCCGGGCCAAGGCGGAATTTTTTAAAATGCCAACCTTAAGGGGGTGAAACTTTGTATGGGAAAACGGTATTATTTTAAGGTTACCGTCATGAAACTTGGTGAATATATGTTTGAAATAAAATAAATTAACAGGTGTTTTACCGTTTTTGAAAATATCTACCCTAAGTAAATGTGTCCATTTATTTGTTAGAAATCGATATGGTTGTAAATCGTAGTGACTATAATACTAAACGTGCGAAAAAGTCCGACTGATTCGGAAGTTCAATATTTTAGTAAGTAAGTTTAGATTTTTTGTCTTCTGGTTTATTATTTCGAGAGGATATATAAACACAATTTGTGCAACTTTCGGAGCGATTATTTCCGCAAATAATAGTTTAAATCAAAAAATTGCTTAGAAACCTCAAAATGTTATGATTGAATGAATGAATGATTTTCAAAAGAGCTGTCGAAATATTGCACACGTTGATGTTTGCTGTATATATTTTCCAACTTTTGTTACATGTTACAGGTCAAGCTGTCTTCGAGTAATCGGGGAACATACATTAAAAAAAACCGACGAATTGAGAACCTCCTCCTTTTTTTTGAAGTCGGTTAATTAAAAGGTATATGATAACAAATAGTAGGTACCGAATAAACACATCTTTAATTTAATCAATAAATAAAATGTATCTTATATTTGGTTCTGTAAGTTGTAATAACCGGAGAATACCGGTGTTTCTCCGGTGTTTTTCACCGATTACTTTCACCGGTGGAGTACCGGAGAATCTCCGGAGCTCTACGCTCCGGTGCAAACCACTAATCTATAAATGTATCTATGAAAAAAGCGCGGGAAACGTGAAACGCGGCGGTTGTTTTCTGGGTTTTTTATTTTAATATTTTTAAAAATTTGTTAAAAGATCAGTTAAGTAGTGATATTGTGTATATTTTGATTCACCTATTTGTAGTTAATATTTATATTTGTGTAGTGTCATAAATTTCGTCGTTGTAGGTAAGTTTTTGTAAATATTTCTCCCCCATGGGGGACAAAGAACCTCCAGACCCTGGAGGTGCTAATCTCCAGGTTGCTTGTAATATAGTTATTGATGATTCCAGTGTAGACACGGACGCTTCTACTACTGGTAGCAGAAGCGACCGTAAACGTATTTTGAAAGTCAATAAAGTATGCAAACACTGCAATAGAAAACGAAAGAGAAATAATGGCGGATCAAATCGTAATAGTGTTGGAAATGGAACCGCACAAAACACAACTAACCAATCTTACAGAAGAACAGTATTTGCTAAGCCCCGTGGCCCACCAATTAGAACTAGTAAAGGGTATGATCAAGCTGCCCATAATGCCTTGTTAAAAGAATAGCATATTCTTTTAACAAGGCATTATGGGCATTATTCCACCTCCAACAAATGGTTGTGCGCTCAAGGATCCAAACAATTCTGAATCTCAAACTCAGTCTGCGGCTGAGGCTATAATTGCTTTGATTACTTTGTTGACCAAATCTAACCTTGTCTCATCATCCCACGTTGCCCCCTTGCTTGAAGCAGTTGCTGCTACCTTAATACAAAATGAACAAGATAGTTCAGTGGAACTGCCGAAGTGTAATTAGTAAAAAACAAGACCTAATCTATCTTATAAATAAGTTTAATACTGATGGGTATGGTGGAGTGGCTTTACTCATCAGGAATTGTATAGATTTTTCGCAAATAACTACTCCATCACACAGTAATGATGACTGGTCCATCGTTGCTGCCATTGTAAATAATATTTGTATCATCTCTGTATATATTCCTCATCCATCATCAATAATTTTTCATGAGCTGGAACAAATAATATCTGCCCTTCCAAAACCTATCTTGATTCTAGGTGATTTCAATTCTCAGCATCGTTCTTGGGGTAGTTCCGTTTCTAGTTACTATGGCGAGCAAATTTTAGACATTCTTGATAGTCATAATTTGTGTGTTCTCAATACTGGCTACCCCACTAGGCGTACTGGCCCCTTGGAGGCAGTTAGCGTCGTGGACTTATCTATTTGTTCCGCTCAACTTTCATCATCTTTATCTTGGTTTACATTAGATTCAACATATGGCAGTGATCACTTACCAATTTTAATTCAATTTCCTTCTTGTATTCCATCACATCCAAAGCCTAGTCCCAGTCTCAAGTATAATTTAAGTAATGTAGATTGGAAACCGTTTCAGAACTGTGTGGAAATGAAAATACCGAATCTTCCTAGTATAGCTGAAGGGGATGTAGTTAGTTCCTCAAGTGCACTTGCGAAGATCATTACCGAAGCAGTTGATGAAAATTTTCCTGTCAAAAATAGTGCATTACGTAAAATTCCTTCTCCACCTTGGTGGGATTTTGAATGTTCAGAGTCGATTAAAAAACGAAAGGAGGCTGAAAAAAGCGTTATCGTCAATCCATGACAAATGAAAACTTTGAATCCTACATGCAGGTTGCACGAGATACTAAAAAGTTGTTGCGCAAGAAAAAATACGAAGGATGGAAGCAATTCTGCTCGTCACTTTCTCCCAATGTAAAACCTTCTTTAGTATGGAATAATGTAAAAAGGTTTAGATCTGCATTTAATGATACTCCTAGACAGATTCTTTCTCCTAACCTTGCTCAACAATTAATGGATTGCTTAGCTCCTCCATCAGTTCCTGAAGAGTATGTTTTTCAGCCTTCTTTCATTCCTTGTAGTCCTTCTTCCCAATCTGGTCTTGGTTCTCCTTTTCGAATGGAAGAATTAAAAGGGATTTTAAATCATTTAAAAGATTCTGCACCAGGCGAGGATGGGGTTCCATATTCTTTTCTTTCAAATGTCAGTGACAATATTCTTTCTTATTACCTTTCTATCATAAATACAGCTATGTTTATGGGCATTGTTCCACAAGCATGGAGATCTCAAATTGTGATTCCTATACTCAAGCCATGTAAACCTGCAGATGATGTTTCCTCCTATCGCCCAATTGCACTTTCTTCAGTATTTGCCAAAGTGGCAGAACATTTGATTAAAAACAGGTTAGAGTTTTTCATGGAAAGCAAGCAACTATTGGCGCAAAGTCAATTTGGCTTTCGTAAAGGTCGGTCTTGTCATGACAGCCTGGCGATAATAACATCTGATATTCGTTTAGCATTTTCGAATAATGAGTCAGTGATGGCTGCATTCCTTGACATCAGTTCGGCAAATGATAATGTCTTAGTGCCAGTGTTAAGAGACAAACTTTGCAAGTTAGGTGTTCCTTTAGTTTTGATTAACTTCATAATCAATTTACTGTCAGAAAGATCCATTAGTATTCTTCTAGATGACAACAATCGAATTAACCGTTCAGTGTGGCAAGGACTTCCACAAGGTTCTGTACTGAGCCCATTGCTATATAATATTTATACATTTGATTTAGAATCATCTTTAAATGGTTCAGTCAGAGTTTTACAGTATGCCGATGATCTACTATTGTATTCACCTGACTTATCCATTGAACGGGCTAGTAATAGTCTCACATCTTCCTTATGCTTATTGAAGAAGTGGTTAGACTCCAATGGCTTAGAGCTGTCTGTGTCTAAAAGTGCTGTCATTTTATTTACAAGAAAACGTCTTCCACCTCCAATTTCTGTTAAATTTGGTAATCATGTCATTCAAATAAAAAATCAAATTAAATTTTTAGGCATCATATTAGATAGCAAACTATCAGGTCTTGCTCATTGTGAGTATATCGTTTCCAAATGTGAAAAAACATTAACATCCTCAGATGTGTAGCAGGGGTATGGTGGGGTGCACATCCCTTTTGCTTGAAACTATTATACAATGCTTGGATAAGAAGCATTTTAGATTATGGGACTTTTTTACTAGAACCTGGAAGTGCTGCTGGTTTTAAGAAATTATGTGATGTTCAGTCTAAAGCTCTTACAATTATTTGTGGTGCTATGAAGTCCAGTCCCATAAATGCGCTTCAGGTGGAGTGTGTGGATCCTCCCCTCGACTTACGGCGTCACTTTCTCAGCGACAGATTTCTTTTCCGTTGTGCTCAAGTTACTAATCATCAGCTTTGGTCAATCTTGCCCCAACTAACTCTACAGATATCTTGTTCAAGTTACTGGAAACACAAGAATTCTCCTTGTTTAATTAAAAGCTTCCAAAGATTTAAATCTATTCTGGCTCCCACTTTTAACTCTTCAACTCTCCCCATTTTTCAATATGAATATGAATCATTATCTCTGGTTCCTTCTGTGGCTTTAAATATTGGTATTTTCAAGTATGGCCTCGAGCATAATCGTCAGTTTTTGAGTTTCATTGAAACCGAAGCTCGGGATGTCCATTATGTGTACACTGACGCTTCAAAGGTCTCTCCCAATGGTTGTTGGTGTACTGCACTCTCAATATGACATAGTTCAAAAAATAAAGCTGCTACCAAAATCTTTGGTGTATACTGGGGAGTGTTTCGGCATCCTGAAAGCAGTAGAATATTGTGTTTTAATGAAGCTTAGAAACTCTATCATATTCACAGATTCGCTGAGCTCATTGCAGTCTATTTCTAAATTTCCATTCAAAGCAAAATCTAACAATCCACATATTTACAAAATTCGAAGTCTTCTATTTAAATGTTACCAGAATGGATATGTAATTTCCTTTGTTTGGATTCCGGGACATAGGGGTATCAAAGGTAATGAGCGCGTAGACCGGTTGGCTCGCGAAGCTATCGATTGTGGGGATCTCAACCCGTACAAAAATCTTTTAGCACTGCCAAAGATATACCTAATGGATGCTTGGAGTCAATTCTGGACCGCTCCGGATGTAAGGACTGGTTTGCGGTATTGTGACATCCAACCTACAATCCCTGTCAAACCTTGGTTTTCAAAAATCTCACTTTCTAGAACGGCTTCAAGCATGATATCCTGCATGAGATTGGGACATGTTTGTACACCTCAGCATTTAGCAAGATTACGAATAGTGGACAGTTCTACATGCGAATGTGAAGCTGTGGCTGACCTTAATCACATATTTTTCGCCTGTCCATTATATGATCGTTCCGCCCTTCTAAATCAGCTGTCACTACTTGGCGTTCCGTTTCCTTTATCCGTTCCTCCCCTTCTTATCATAAATGATAAATCTATGTATATATTCAAAGTCTCGTATTCATTTAAAGAGAAAGAAAGAAGAAAGAAAGAAATCCGCGATCCGCTAACAATATAAAATTGTAAATAATCTATTTATTTTAACCTTCCTGATCTTGTCCGTCCTATTTTCTAAATTCCGATCCTTTCGCATTTTCCATTCCTATTTCCGTTTCCCCGTTTGGCTAAGTGCGCCAAGAGCGAAGCTTATTAAAAAAAAAATGCATCTATGCTATCATCAGGGGGAGGAAAGTTACCTGTATTTGACAGTTGAAGTTTTTAGCTGCGCCATCTCTTACCTGTGTAAGGCTAATTTTTAGTAGTTAGTGCGTCAATCATTGCTGTCGGTTTAAAAAAAACACGGTTTATTTATTTTTTCATTATATATTGCAAAAAATTATGAAAAAATACCGAACCGAAGGCTTGTAATTTTCAGTCACAAATTATTGCTTGTACTTCTGTTAAAAAATTTGCAAAATTTATCATCATGCAAAGAAGAAAAAAAACGGTTTTTGGTACAGCTACTACATCCCTTCAATTTTCGGACTCAAGTAAACGTTATGACGTTTACTACAGCATGCAGCCGATGCAGCGCCCAGCGGCTTTCTGTTTTTTAGAAAATGCGCAGTGTTTAACTGTTATTTCGTTAATTGTCCACTAGTAAATACGTAGAGTCGATTTTCAGCTCCTCCGTTTTATTAGTGTCAGTTCTTGTGTATTGGACGTTGCGGCGAAAATTCGGACGCTTTAGTTACAATCTTTCTGTGTTGTTTCAGTTATTTATTGCGATATCAGATGCTTGTGATTTGTGCTATTGTTAGTTGTTGCGATTTTGGACGCTTTAAATGTATAATTTACGAAATAAACGATTTTGAATTCTGAGTTTGAATCTTTCATAATGTCTAATCTAATAAGAGTGTGTACACATAATTCGTGTGTGTGCGCGCGTGTGTGTTCGAGCTTGCGCGCGTGTGTTATGAAATCTGTTCTGTGTGTTCTGTCGACTATCACAGATAAAAGATGGCATTGCTGTAGAGGCTGGTTGAGGGTGACATTTTTTTCCGCTGAGAGGGCGCTCTATTCCCCGTATATTATATTACTCTATGGCTATCATCACATCGAGTCAAGACAAATAAAATAATTTTAAAGCATTTTTTTCTTCGTTGCATTGCATTGCAGTGTTTATATATATCTGCAACACCGCCATGACAACACGTTAGTGCCACAAAAATGACTGTAATCAGGATGCGGTGTGAGATGTGTTATGAGGTCTAACTCGCAGTGTTTGAGGTAACAAGATTTATCTTCGTATCATGCTTAAAGCGTTCCTAGACAGTTTTAAGCGTTGATTGTTCCAGTACTTTGAAGAGCGTAATGGTTCACGTGGACGGAACAATGAGCTCTGACGACGACAGGTCGGCTAGCGCAGCCAACTTCTGCCGCGACTATATTCGAGGATGTTGTGTACGTGAAAATTGTCGGTATATCCATGAAATGCCACCCAGGGGCTGTTTGAAAGACCTCTTTCGTTTTTGTCATGACTTTCAAAACAAAGGATGTTATAGAAACAGTTGCAAGTTTCTGCATAGTACAACAGAAGAGGAAGCTCACTTTTATTTAACTGGAACATTCCCTCGAGATGCTCGCAACGTGCTTGTTTGCCAGGCTTATTTACATGGAGCCTGTTCTAACCCTGATTGTAAGATGATACACCCTCCAGAAGTAACAAATAAAGAACCTCAACATATGATGAATGTACCACCTCCAAATTTCAACCGTCCACCTCCTATGATGAGAGATGAAGATTCTCCTCCAGAGCCCAAGTTAAGACGATTTACGTATGAAGATAATGCAATAGAGAATCAAGTATTAACTACTCAAAGTTTATGCCATAGCTGTGAATCATTGGACCATAAAGTGAAACTGCTGCATGATAACATAAGTGTTTTGTTAAAAAAAGTTGCAGATTTGACTGAAAAGAATGTGCAGCTGACTTCCATGAATGAGTTTTTATTGGAGCAAGCACAAATCAGAAGTGAACAATCATGTGTAATAACATCACGCCACGGGACATCAGCTCCTGTGTCACTGGCCACAGTCAGCATGACACCTGTAGTCAGTCTATCTGGAGCTTTGCCTACATTAGTTCCTGCAGCAGCTACACCAAATTTGGCTTTAGCTCCTGCTTCATCTAGAGCTCAGTTATTGACACCAGCCCCACAATTGCTCACTGTCAGTACTACTCAACAGCTCATGGGTAATTCAGGGGCACTGATAGTGACTAGTGCAGGCGCACAGCAGTTGATGCATGTGAGTGACTCTGGGACACTAATGGGGGGCGGGCAGACAGTGGTGGCTGTGACGCCAGCACAGCTGACGCTGGCGCCGCCGCCACAGCAGTTGGTGCAGCAGTCGGGGTTGCCGCCTCAGCTGACGGCGCCACAGTACGCCACGCAGCAGTCCGTGCAGCAAATGCAGCAGAACGCACAACACCTCGCGGCACAACAATCTGCTCAGCACTTGGCAGCGGCCGCGCAACAGTCAGCGCAACATTTAGCGGTGCAACAATCTGCCCAGCACCTAGCAGCGCAACAGTCCGCGCAACAGCTGGCGCAGCAGTCTGCACAGCAGTTGGCCGCGCAGCAGGTGCCGTCGGCGCAGCAACTGGTGCACCAGACTTCCACTCAGCAGATCACGATTTCCAGCACCAGCCAGCCAATGGCACTCTCTAATTCTCAGAACCAACCCTTAACATTTCCAATTATATCACAGAGCATCTTGCCCCACTAATAAATATAAGTTAAGCCAGTTATGATCTTTTAAATTTTGTTTGTGACTAATTAGCAATTAATTTAAAGTTTCTATGTTTGATATGTTGACTGTGCATTATTTATCAGACTTCAAAATTTGGATGTATCATTTGTAATTTATAATGTAAATGCTGGATTATCAAGCAACAATTCAATACATAAAAGTTAGAATTAATTAAGTAATCATCTCTACTACTTGATACTTTAATGATGTTATGTTGCTGAGGTGATATTTTGGCCACCAATCAGCTACTCAATCAAGTCAGACGAATCAGCAGCCCTGCCTGCTATCTTCCTGTTAATCGCTGCATTTATGTGGCATTAAATAAAATGACTAATGATGTAGCTTATAACATTTTTGTATCATGTTGTTAGGTATTTTAAATACAGGAGTGACTGTCACAGTAGTAGTTTTAAATAGACAACTACTATTTCGTATATGAATATTGTAGTAAATATATATGTTGTACGATATGATATGACCTCACACTGTTCTCATAATTTGTAACCATACCAGTTTTCACCCTGCTGTTGGATAAGTTGACAATTTTTTTTTTTTCAATTAAGCTTAGCAATCTAGCAGTGAATTGGTCAATGTTTTTTAATTTACGTTTTTTTCCATTGTGGTACTTTAGATGCTGGCAATATGCTGTGTATTGAGTTGAGAGGAAAAGTTCTTGAAGTGTCACAGTCTACCCAAGATCTACTTACCCTTAAACCTTTACTTAATGCATGCTAGTGTACTTAGTGAATTGTTCCTCTCAATAGACAATACAATGAGAACCAAAACAACTAGGTGGCTTTGTTATTGGGCGTTTTATGAATTGCTAAGTTTTAATGAATTACCTATGTATAAGATTGTTTAGAATCTTTAGTTAGCCACTCCTTGTGACCCTTGCATAAATATAAAGTATTTCTGACACATTTTAGAGTGTATAACTAGTTGGTCAATTTACTAAATCAAATTCGATCTGTTTTAAAAACTATTTTTGGGCATTTATTTATTTTTAGCTATGAAATAAGTTCTATGGCTGTACTAATAGGTAACTTATTTAACGATTAATAGGAAAGCATTTGTTCGATACAATTTGTTTTATTGAAATTAATGCAAGTTCTACATTTGGTGGTTCGTAAAGTAAAATAAACAGATCAGATTAAAATATAGGCTTACTTATACCTAATATAAAAACTGTGCCATGTTTTAGTACTTTTAAAACGTAGTTACTAAAAACTAAGCAATCTCCTGGCTATTTCTACTACTTACCAGTATAGTATTTTAAGAGATTCGGCACCAAGGCTGATCGAGCGGGGGGGGGGGAGGGGCTAGAAACTCCCTCCGCCGTAAACCAAATCTCGGATCCGCGCCTGGCATTAAGTGCGCTCTCGCACGTGCCTACTTACTGAGGGTTAACACTTTTTCTAATGTAGCATTCCTTTTTCCTGTACTTCATAAGCTTCCCTCGAACTCCGAGCACAAAATCGCCCGTCCGATCAAAAGCTAGGGCAGTCACTTTATCAGGAACATTTGAGACCAATTTCATCTTGCCAGTCTCATTTTCATGGAAGTATATCACCGAGTCACTGGCTACAAACACGTTGTCCTTGTAGAATGATATTTGCCCCACACCATTGTACGTTACGTTGCCGATTTGAACCGGCATAGACTGCGTTGATCTTAATACAAATAGTTGCTCATGTTTAATATAATAGAAATTATTTTTATCATCAATTGCCAACTCATTTAACGCTTCAAGCGTATTGAAGCGAATTTTCTTATCGCCGTCCAACAAATACAGCTCTTCAATCCCGTTGTTGCTGTTGGTGATGTATTTGTTTCCATCTTTATCGACAAACATCATATTTATTTTCAAAATAGAGTCTGAAACTTGGGTAGCGTTGCGCGTTTCGTAGTCGTATCTGAACATGCCCTTTTCAGTGCCAAAGTATACTTTTCCATTTTTGTCATCTACCGCTACTGAGTAGCTGACTCCCTCTGGTAAACCTTAATGCGAAAAAAAAACACTTTCATTTAATCAGTGAACGCATATAAAACATGGAAGCATTCTTGTCACTTTAAAATGGCACCACGAAAACTATACCGCGGTGGGTGGGGCTTGCAAACTATACCGGCGCACCGATCAGTTAGGTTGCGCGAGTCCGCAATGGCGGACGCTGTTTTGACAGTTAATTTTAATTACTAAAATTAAGATTTACGATTCTAAATGCCTTCATGTGTGGTGAAGTGGTGCAAAAACCACACGGATCACTGTCCCAAGGGTAGTGGAGTCACTTTTCACATGTAAGTACACCATTTACTTGCAAATCCAAAAATCTCCTTGCTTACTGCAGGGATGTCATTATGCATAATGTGGTAGCTCATTTTACTAATTAGGTATTTATTACTTATTGGACTAAATATTTATTAAGATACAAACATTCCGACGAATTGAGAACTTCCTCCTTTTTTTGAAGTCGGTTAATAAAGGTTCTCTACGATACTTATTTATATTTTTTAACCAAATCTTATGATTTTGTTAACAAGTTATGTGTGCTTTTTTATCATTATTGTATATATTCTGGTGACCATTCGTTTAAAATTTAATAGGTAGGTATCTACGACTGTGTAAGTTATAACATATTATAAGTGATTAAATACATTGTTCTCTTTTTTTCAGTAGAGTACCTGTTCTTTCCCATGATGAAATATTGAATTTAACTTTTTCTTTATTACATATATTTAAATAAATAAATAACTCGACATAATTTTTGTCAACACGTGCATATTATAGGTACTACATAGGCGAAAGCGAGTGGAAATTCGGAACTTTGTCTGTGGATTACTGTAAGCACCTACTGATTTTATAGCAAGGCTGGCTAAACCCAGGCTCGCGGGAAACTACGTAATTGGTCCGCCAATGCATTTGAATTTGCCCGCCAACGCGTTAATTGGCCAGCCAGCCAATAGCGCGACGCGGCGATGGTTGGCCACACTGATACCACCTCTAAAAGTTGTGGCCCGGCGCCGCCTCAGACTTGACGCGAGGGTTGACTATGTTAGCATATTCAACCATATTCAAAATTGGTTTGGTTACGTATACTCTAAATTTGCTATTATATTATATTATAATTATTGTGATAGTGCAAGAATACGATTTTTTTAATGACTGGTCCCCTCATGCATAACGTTGTCCACACATCTGACCACATCTGACAGACATTGACATCGCAGCAGACGCGCGAACCAATAATGGCCGTAATCTGTCATGCCGAGAACCAATCACATTGAGCGAGTGCACATGGCCGGACGCTGACAAATGCTACTGGCCTTCTGGTCAAATCTTTGAGTATTTATAAAATGGCGTAACTAGCAAAGCACATCCTAATAGCAACCTAGATTGGTACGCATTAACCAAATTTTTGAATGCATGGATAGTTTGGCGTATGATTACATTGCTGATGTGTGTGTACTTCATCTTTGTGCGAGTTTTGGCTCTGCTAGTGAACGATACGTTGTATGGAAAGACTGATTCCATGTTTTATATGCGTTCACTGCATTTAATGCATTTTTAAATTGCTAATTGATATTTGTGTACCTTAGGTCTTAAAAATATGTACCTAATGATTAGGTCCTAATTACTTCTTCATGACCTTGCAATAGAGTCGTAGTTAGCTAAGTACATACGAGGGGCGGCTGATAAGTAATCTCCTTGGTCAGAAATATATACAAAAATAATGCTGGCTGGTATGGATTTATATTCGTTTGTTATTCTATTTTCAAAATGTATTACATTCATTTGTTTATTGCATCACGTTTATTTGTCTCCTACAATTGTTTCAAACATGTCGGTAGAAAAAGTGAAAATGGATAAAATCGAGCAGCGTGCGGTGATTAAGTTTTTGACTAAAGAAGGGAATACGCCTTCGGAGATCAGACAGCGTATGTTACGTGTGTTTGGCAGTTCGTGTTCTTCCGAATTTGTTATAAAGTTTTGGTCAAAGCAGTTTAATTTAGGTCGTGAGAGCCTGGAAGATGATCCTCGTAGCGGAAGACCAGTTTCGGCCGTCACCGATGAAAATGTAGCCAGGGTGAAAAAAAATATATTAGAGGACCGACGAGTGAAGCAGTGGGAGATAGCTAGAGATGTGGGCGTCAGTAAAGAGCGGACAATGAAATAATTCATGAGCATTTGAACATGTCCAAGGTTAGTGCACGTTGGGTCCCCAGAATGTTGACTGCATTTGACATGGAGAGGCGTGTCAAATGTTGCGAAGAGTTTTTGGACATGAGTCGAAGGAAAGAGGAAGAAATAATTTCTAGAATTGTAACATGTGATGAGACTTGGATTCGACAATGGGACCCGGAAAGTAAGCAAGAGTCGTTACAGTGGAAATTTAAGGATGAGAAGCCGCCTCGGAAATTCAAGGTCTGTCCATCGGCAGGTAAACTTATGGCTACAATCTTTTGGGACAAAGAAGGGATTTTGCTCATAGATTACTTACCGAAGAAAACTACAATGAATGCTGATTATTACTCAAACTTACTATATATCAACTAAGAGAGACAATAAAAGAAAAACGGCGAGGTAAGCTAAGCAAAGGAATTCTGATTTTGCACGATAACGCACCAGTGCATACCGCCCGCACAACGAAGCTAGCAATTAAAGACAATGGTTTCGAAACCATTGACCACCCCCCTTATAGTCCAGATTTAGCCCCCTGTGACTATTTTCTGTTTAGACTTCTCAAGAAAGACCTCAGGGGACGAAGGTTTATGACCGATGACGAAATGAAGGCTGCGGTTACTGACTTTTTTGACGACAAACCGAAAGATTTTTTTTTAAATGGTTTAAATTCAATATTTGAAAAATTTAATAAGTGCATTTTACTAGCAGGGGACAATATAGAAAAATAAAAAAAAATTAGCCACGACAGTCTTTTGTTTCATTGTTAGGTAGATTACTTTTCAGCCGCCCCTCGTATTTTAGACATTGAGACAAGCGTAATGAAATAAAAACGGATCACTCGCGTATATAATTCGAGTTTAGTCCGACATGTTTCGGACAGCCTGTGCGGCCTGTGCCTAGTAGTCGCGCGAGCAGAGCCGCGGCGCGCAGTGTGCGTCTCGCTGCCGCTGGGTCGTGCGCTCCCAGAGGAAGGACTACGAATTAGTCCGAAACATGTCTGGCTAAACTCGACTTATATACGTGAGTGATCCGTTTTTATTTCATTAAGATTGAGTCTCACTGTAGTGAAAAAATAAATGAAAATAATCGATTTATTGATTATTTTTGTTTTTTTATCTATGAAACATTCATAGCATGAAATTCAACATACAATGACAATGCAAAGAAAAATCTGTTATGCGGCTGCTTAACAGATTTTTCTTTGCATTATCATTGTATGTTGAATCTCACTGTAGTTTCATGTTAAAAATTGAGACAAGCAGTTTAATATTTTTAAGCTCATCTGTACCTACTTATACTTGTATGTATCGAAGTAAAGGGGTGATACGAACTATACAAAACCGGCCAAGTGCGAGTCGGACTCACGCACGAGGGTTCCGTACAAAGATTTACCTTGTCCAGTATTAGCAAAGCCCTGTTCCTATATTTTGCTTAGGATTTTACTGCCATATACAGTGGCGAGTAGACGAATAAGCGTCAATGATCTCTAGCCCGCGCGTCATCCTCAAAGTTCTCCTATTCGACTCTAGATGTCGTTAGCAGTGGTAAACAGTGTATATTGGTCTGTGACATACAGACAGATTTTGAGACTTTTCTGTGTGGTTGTGCTATGAGAGCTACCTTCATACCAAATTTCAAGTTTGGCAACTGGTAGGCCCTTTAGGTTTTTCGGATTTCGGCAATTTGTATGGAAATAGCCTTTTTAATAACTGTATCTTTTGATTGCGTGGACTTAGAAGGTTGATTTTTTTCACAGCTTCAAGGGATAGCAGGCTTGAGTATTTGATATTAATTTCAGCATGCTACCTCCATGCGTTCCAGAGAAAAAGGGTCTTGACAGACAGACGGACAACGAAGTGAAATGAAGTGAGTGAGGTACGGAACCCTAAAAATAAAACATAAGAATGAAAAAGTTATACAAGATGGGCATTGCATAGAGTGCAGTTGAAAAATCTTAGGTCTTACCTGTAATTTTTTCAGCAGAGGTAGTTTTAAATTTTATGACATAAATGTCGTAAAAGAATCCATCATTTTCGCTTCGAGACTTGACGTAAAACAAATTCCCATACACGTCGTAG
Source organism: Clepsis dumicolana (assembly GCA_963691665.1). Lineage (NCBI taxonomy): Eukaryota > Metazoa > Arthropoda > Insecta > Lepidoptera > Tortricidae > Clepsis > Clepsis dumicolana. The sequence continues at coordinate 5,995,210 of OY829516.1, read as the reverse complement.
TGAGCGTCGGAAGGAATCACATCGCCGACATGGTAAATATCTGACACTTGGTATTGATCCCGATCGATGTTCACATCTGACTTACATTTTGGCAAATCGAATGTGATACTTTCATGCACGATCAATAAAAACATGAACAGTTTCATTGCTAGTTAAAACAAACGTAACGTGTTTAATACTTGAGAGTTTTATTCTTAATGAGAAGACATCAAGCCATTATTATTCTTTATCAAATTGCTACATTAAATCATTCGCATAAATGACTACGTATATAAATAAAAGATTATTACAACCTTTTCTTCGAGCATAAAACGCAATTTAAATAAAATAAACTGAGGCAAAATTAATCGCCCACCCTATTTTCACTATTAATTGTTAAAGTAATCTTTATTTAAATAACTGTTTTTACATTAATCAAGGAAAAAAATGGTGGGCGATTAATTTTGCTTCTGTAGGTATACAATAACTAGATCTTGATGAAATTATTGCGTTTATACGCTGGTTTCTAACCCGATAAAAATAGTAAACACAGAAAAATATGTACTTTGTACATATTGATACAATTCTGAACGGGTTATTCACTTGTCTACATCAATTTGTTCGTACATGCGAACTTATGAGGGTGTTAGGGTTCCGTGCCTCCGTTGTCCGTCGTTCAGAGGGCTGTATCATTAGAAGCATATACACTTGGGTCCCTATATGTATAAGAAACGTTTTAAAAATTATGTAAGTAGTGTGTAACGGGGGTATGGGACCCTTCGTGTGTCGGTCCGACTCGTGTTTCGCATGTTTTTCCCACTTGTTCCCAACAGGAACGATATATTTGTAAGTGTATAAAATAATAATTGATTTGTTGATAAAACGAACAAATGATAAGAATATAGCTACCTATTTCTATATCGTATAAAATAGTATAAATTAAATATACAACCGACGTCTAAACAGGCAGATCTATTAACATAATCGCATACATATAAACTTAGCCTGGCTATGGTTACCCATAAGTTAAATGCAAATATAATTTTGCGCCTCTTCAATGAGACCTATGGCGAGTCAAAAATCCGCTAGGATCACTAATGTTGAGTGAGGTCTGTCTGTCATTCTCCACCAATGAGAAATACTGGCATGATTGGTGGAAATTCACTAAAGACCTCACTCGACTCGACACTAGCTATCCTAGCGGATTTTTGATTCGCTATAGCCCTTATTTAACTATCAGTGCGCGTCATTAGCTTGATTAGTTGACCCTTGACTATTAATCCTCGTTGACCAAATCAGAAGGCAATTAGTTAAGGAATTTGTGTTTGGGGTGACGAAAACTATGGATACCTACCGCATTTCCTAATTTGTTGCGATAATATTCCACTCTAGCCTAATTATACAGTTTGCATCTACAAATACAGATTGCAATGCAAGTTTGCTTTATTTGCTTCAAGCAGCATTGATTTGTAAGAAATCTTATTAATTTAATATCAGTAGCCTGGGTCACAGTGGTTTATGTTGATGTCATGTTGCTGCTCCTGATGCATTTGATGCTGCAAGTAAGAGGGCAAGCGTCCCTGTCTCTCCCCTTTGATTTTGTGAATCTTCCAGCGATGGCCTTGCAATATCTTCCTGTAATAAAAAATAATAATTTTCATAAATTTGGCACGGATCCGTGACTAAGCATACGAGGGGTTTATCGTAAATTGACAAAGGCTGAATTTAAAGTTAAATATAATAATCGAGTGTTAGAAGTGTGAACATGTGTTAAGAAATACGCCCCTTTTCTTTATTGCAAACACTAACATTTTATCACGAAATTAACTGCAAATTGGCAAATTCACATTTTAATGACATTAGATAATGATAATGACTTACTTTGTGTTGAACTTCTTGTAGCAGACATCACACTCCACGGTTCCTTGCCGAAGGTGAATGTCTTTTATGTGCCTCTTCATGTCATGTTGATAGGAGAACGCCTTGTCGCAGTAGGTGCACTGAAAGTGACCCTAATGTTAAATAAAATTAATGATTATCAATTAATTATAACATAATAACAAGAAACAAATTACACAAGCGAAAATTTGTTTAAAAAGGGTAAAATAATTAATAATTAATTTGACGATGTTGGGCAAAATAGTGATAAAAATCTATACAGGGATGTTTAACCAGATACCCCGAAATATACCTAATTGCTTATCACCTGTATACAGAAGAGAACCATATGACGAAAGCAGTAACCTACCTTGAATGGTCTTGTGGTGCTGTGCACATGTCTCATATGCTTGGCCAAATTGCTGGATGTTGTGGTGGCTTTGGGACATTGCGTGCATTTGAACGGTTTGTCAACCATGTGTGAACGCTTGTGCACTTTTAACAAGTCCGCCGTCCTGCCTTGGTATGGACAAATGTCGCACTTGTAGGGAAATATGTTTTCGTGAATACCCCTGCAAATTGAATTTAAAGGTTGGGTTAATGTTAATACACACAAACAGTCAAACAGGTCGCCAGAAGTTGCAGGGAAGATTATTCGTGCATGTGCATTCTAACTATTGGTGCATAATGTCCATTTGAACACTGCTCTAAAGTCAGTGGCAGTCCACCAATAAGAGGTCCTTGGAAACACGACCAGCCCATTTGTACTCCCTCATAAGTTTTCAAATTGGATCATAGACAAACATAAAGAAAGAACACCCACGCCCCCGAATCTTGGGCTACAATCGCGCCTGATTAGAGCAATAATTTTTGAATAGATTAGAGATAGGTATTTATGATTAATGATACAGAGTAAAGAGATCACTCACATATGAACTAACAGGCTGGCATTGGAAGAGCATGTTTTGCCACATATGTCACATAGGAACTTCCTTTTGGTAAGCTCTTGAGGTGGCTTGGTTATAGTTTCACCTGGACATCGGGTTAAATGATCACTGTATGAATCCTGAAAATGCATAAAAATACTCTTAATCTTAGCAACTTAAGGGGTACATATAGCTTTATAGCTAACTTATACCTACATATACAAATTAACAAACATCCACAACCATACATAATAAATATCTGCAAATAATTTCAAGTTGGAAGTATTAAATTTACATAACTTACCATATCAAAAAAGTCTTTACAGCAGGAATGGCAACCCCATATGGCATTAGCATCTGAGAATATTGGTGATGGAATGTTATAAGAATCATTACTGTCTTCACCTCTTTCCTCATTCTGATCTTGGCTGCTCTCACACTTAACATATTCTGAAAAATCAAACCTCAATTATGCTCCCTCCTTTTCAATTGTCTAACTTATAATATAACAGCATTATAACGGATTAATATTATTTATAATATATTGTTCAGTGGTTTGCTATCATATTTTATAGATTTATTAAAGTACCTACATGCTTCATATTTTTAAATTTTACTCTCGGAAATGTTTGTTAACTATTAAGGTCTTTGTAATTGAATTAAAATATGAACTTTGAAAAAAAACCTGATAAAAAAAGTGAATGATCAGACAAATCATAGCTACTACTTTAAAAGGAACTAATTGTCATACTGTACCAGATATAGGAAGATCATCATGCAGTGTAAGGTCTCTATGGCGTTCCTTTTTCCTTTTTAATTCTTGTGAAGCAGTGTCTGTGGGTAAAAAACCATGGTATTCAAATGTCATTTTACTATCCTCTCATGAAGGATAAGCTTTATTTTTCTTTACTTTACAGAGTATTCAGTGAGGTATAGGTTCAGTTCAATTGTAAATTAAATATATAAATAAAAAAGGCTTGTTAACCTTCTTAAAATAAAAGTTAGGCCAAATGGATGACTCAAAAAAATTATTGGCAGACCATTGACCTATTTTTGTTACCTGGCCCCTATTTCACCATCTTTACAATTATCAGTTTTATATGACAATTCAAACTACATTTCTTTGACAATATGAAGCGCGCTAAAACAAGAGCTCTTCAAGTCAGCAGTTGATACCGAACTGTCATTGAAAACTGACCACTGTAAAGTTGGTGAAATAGGGGCCTGCAATCTGCAATAACAAATGTACTAGAGTGAAATTGTCAAACTTGCTTAGGTGGGCCTTTAAAATTTGTCCATGGGCAACATCTTGGCCTGCAAGCCTGGGATTGAGCAGCCTTGCTTTAACTCGACATGGGCAGGCCGTTTTTTGGAATATTTTTTTTAAATGATGTATTGAATTCTGTGTTAAATCACTAAAATTATACTATCTCACTACACTAAAATATTAATTAATGGTTTACTATCACTAAGTCCACTGTATTGTCTAATATTTACACACTAAAAGTCACTAAATAATTTTAAATCTAAATAATTGTTATGAGCCATCTAATGTCCGATTCAAGCATATGCCAGGCATCTACCACATGAAAAAAAAAATAAAAAAAAATTGAGATTGGAATAAAATAGACATCCATACATAGCTCAAAGCTCAAAAATTTCTGGATTTTTTTTATGGATGAAAAAAATTACAAAAAATAAATAAAAAGCCTTGACCTGTATCAAGTCAACAGGAGAGGATGGGTTAAAGGATTAGACTTGGGAGATTACCTTCCTTTGCAGCCATTTTCATCATTCTCTTGTTATTCTTTTGGCACATGTCCCTAAACATGATGCATCCATTGAGAAGGTCCAAGCAACTTTGACACATTTGTATTAGAGCATCTGACTTATTAACCTGAAATTGTAGGAGGTAGGTAGGTGTTACTAGTTTCAGACTCAGAATGTTTCAAAGAATCAGGGCCGGATTAACCATATTGGGACCTCTAGGCAAGCTAATTCTCTATCCCCTTTTCAGCCGTTTTTGAAGATAAAAAAAACAACAGTACCTATTGTTATTGAGGATATACACATTTTCACCCCAAGAAACATTTTCAATTTTCTTTCTTTCGAGCTGATATGGGGCCCCTAGGCAGTTCCCTACTCTGCCTAGAGGTTAATCTGGCCCTGCAAAGAACCTAAATCAATCTAATAATAAGAAAAAGAAACTGCCTGTTCCACTTTTATGGGACACTTACCGTGACGCCTGAAAAGTGTTTAATTTCTTCGGGAATATTAGGTTGAACAAAGTTATTGAAAATAGGTATATCCCCATTTTCGGAAGCACATATCCTGCACATGCCTGGCACTATTTTAACGTTCGAGAAGCTGTAACTGAATCAAATAATTACTATTTAATAATGAGTAATAACAATATTAAACAAAAAAATTAAATAAAAAAGTTTACACATACGATTTCTTCCGCTTTTTTTGTTTCTTCTTCTTGGATTTCTGTAAAGCATGAGCATATAACATAGACCTAAGTAATAACAGGGAAGCCATTTTACGGTGTGCTTTGAGTTTCCGTCACTGAATTTATAGATTTTAAATAAACAATATGATTACACTATACTAAGCCGAATTTTGTATAAAAAGCAATCAAATCAATTCACTACTTGACTTGACTTGAGACTTGACACTGTCCATAGTCTTTGGTTTGGTATCCATCTCACAGTCTCTGGAAACTTAGAACAATTTTTTTTCTATGAAATTTACAACCCTCCTCTACCAACATAACATAACATCTGTTTCCGTCGGCAGCATTGAGTGCGAATTAATGCCACATAAATACTAATTGTAATATTGGTAGAAATTTTATGAGCTAATTATTTTATTTTGGGATGCGAACGCAGAGAAACATTAAGTATGCAAATTTTGATAACATTTATGTTATTTTTAGAGCGTCACTGCATCAACAGACAGTATTTCATTCAACAGTCATCAACAGTCATTATCGATATATCGATGAAAGAAAAAGTATCGATATGATGCAGGACATTCCTATTAACCTTTGCCAATCCCTAAATAGTAGAACACAGACCTAATAGCAAGTGGACCGGCGATACCTACAGAATTAGCGTGCATACCTACTAAAATTTGGCACGTAACATGGCTGCTTTTCCTAGGGTTGGGACTGTTAAACGTATGCAGATATCGATATCGATAAAATCTACGCTATAGTAGTTTATGCAACTGTTACATTACGAGTGTTTTAAGGCCTAATTATCTAGAGTTGCATACATTACTTCTATTTACACACATATTATAAGTACTCTAAGACACATTCAGTAGCAGAAGGCATTACCATATCCATACCTGTCACGAATTTGACTGTTGTTTTTTTATCATAGATAAGTAAACATACCGAGCTGACGTTTCGTATCGATTGTTTTTTTATTGTAAATTATGTTGGTTTTTGCAGATGTTTCATATTTTCTACGGTTTTTGAACGCATTATAGAGGAGTTATGACATGTGTGTATATGGGTTTGCAGATGCGTTGCCAACCTAGAGAGCTAAGATGGAATTCCTCTTGTGCCCGTAATTACACCGGCTGTCTTACTCTCCACACCGGGATACAACAGTGCAAGCACTGCTGCTTAGCGGCAGGATTAACGAGTAAGATGGTGGTAGTGATCGGGACGGACCTGGCACAAGGTCCTACTACCCACAAAAGTAGTACCTTGTGCGAGGTCCGTTCGGCCCTCTAGGTTGGCAACGCATCTGCGAACCCTCCAGAGATGCGGGTGTCTATGGGCAGTGGTGATTACTTACCATCAGGTGACCCACTTGCTCGCTTGCCTTCCTCGTTGTATGAAAAAAAAAAGTGAAAATAAAAACATTTGCTTAGTATTAGGCATCTCCAAAGTTTTTATTCATTTCTAATAGTTTCTGAAAGATACTTTGTCACAACTTCTTATTCCGTGATAGCGAAACCTCAAATCTATAATCATTTTGATTACAGACATTACCTTACCCTCACACTTGATGTACAGGGCAACACAGGTGACAGGCACGAGTAGACTGAAAAAGAAGAATATTAAGTATCTATAAGTTTATCTCTAGCCTACTCAAGGGACATTTTTTCCAAATCTCAAATCTGGTTCAGGCTGTACGTTGTGTGTCAGTCAGTAAGTCACGGTTTTATTTTATATATTTAGATATAATAATTACCTGAATTGCTCCGTCACGTCAACAATCTTGTCACATTAAGAGTTCTGTTGAAGCATGACATGTCGAAGTGCATCGAGCAGACAAACCGTGTCTTATGTCGTGGGTTTATATTTTCAATTCCAACCCTTTTCTTTTTGGCAGTTTCATTCACAGGAAATCTGACGAAAAAAAAAATCAAACAATGTTTAGAATTTCATCGATACCTATGTCGATACTTAGCACCGCATAAGCTAATATGCCAAAATCATGCAAATTATTTGTGTTGAAATAAATAAAATCATTGGAAAACCGTACTTAAACAGACGTTCGTAATCATTTTATGAGATCGTTATGTTACGATACATGCCAAAATACAATAAAACATTCGGATTATTCAAGGTAACTGGTTACTAACTTTTGAAGAGTAAATTCAGGTTGATTAATGTTTTTTTAACACTACACTGTCTGACGCAGCACTAGGGCATGATTGTCCTATTAAAGACAAAGCCCTGCACACCATGATAACTCGTTTTTAGAGTAATCCTCACAAAAACAGCAAATATATTCGGAACCGTTTGATAGCACATCTACCACGAAACTTGGCACGGAACATGGCGGCACCTGCCACGCTGTCGTAAACTCGTGACGTCATTTAGAGAGTGCTGCCAAATTTAGTAACCAACAAATACTATTTGTCTCTCCTATTCATATGCAGCTGTCAGTAAGTTAAAAAGAGATAAAATGCCGTTTGACATGTATGTGTCGATATGGCAGATATTTGTATAAGTCACGCTTCATATAGAAGAATATAGCGCCTCCACTTTCCTATCTCAATGTAGTAGAATTAGTAAAATCACAGAGTAAAATAAAAAAAAATTGACAGTTCGTCGTCTCATGTTGGTAGCATTGTTGTTTTTACGCGAATGTTGGCACTGAAAGGTTGTAAACCTCCTCAAAAAGTGTTGTATGAAGTTCCCTCTCTTAAAACGTAGTGATTATATTCTCTTTGCCATCCCACATCCATCCGATCCATTCACAATATCCATACAATATCCATCGGTATATTTCCACAGATTCGTGAAGTGTGGTAAATTTATCACCTTCATTTTTATTTTATAATGGCAACAAATTTATTTTAACATTGGCTGTTTTGTATCCATGCTCATGAAAAAAAAAAGCATTAGCTTAGCTGTCTAGATTTAGATGTCACTGTGTCACTCGCAAACGCAAATAAATTGGCTTTTTTGTGTTATTTGTGTTAGATGTAAGGCATTTGAAAGTATTTTTACTGTATATTTGTAAGTTATAAAAATGGCAGTTTACTTGACTAAATCAATGTTATCAAAGTTTAATAAGGCAAAATACTCTTCAAATTTCAACAATGAAGATGAAGCCAGCAGCAGCAGCGATCACTGGCTAAAACTTATGGCTGACTGGTAAGAGTAGTGTTATGTTATATTCGTAGCATTAATACATATAAACGTAACTGAAACTTCTGTACATTTTTACAGTATTATGTACGTGCAAAAGTATACTTTTCTATCCATGATTCAGAAAAATACCAACTAAAAACTGGAAACGTTTTTCTGAATTGTTTGTTTTTTGTCCACAGTAAGAAAAGTGTGCGTCTAGAGAAAGATATGATATGCCGCATCTGTGCTAAGGGTGGTTGCACTCCATTGACTGATAAAGTCTTTGACTATGATATTATAAGTGCCATCCGAAGTGTCACTAATGTTCCGGTAAGTATTTTTTTTAACTTAACTGGAATCCTTTCTATCCAGGAGAGAAGGTTGCTGCCGTAATTGTTAGAATATTATTGTGAAAATGTGAGGGAGGTAGGGTATGTATTTCTAAGGTAAGATAACCTAAATAATAGTAAAATTAAGAACAGCCGGGTAATAAAACAGACTTACCTTGGTTCAACATTCATCCTTTGTTAAGCCACTTCCATTCTACGTAATTCAACGTCTTCACATGTTGCTTTACTTAATGCAGAGGAACCTAGTGAAAATATAATGTATCAACAAATTTTGTCCAATTAATGAGTATCATGCAATCTACCTGTTTTATGTTTTGTGATTGTGCTCATTGCATGTAAATGTATGGATTTTAGTATTAAGTTCTCATGTAAGTGAATGTAAATTCTTAACGGGAATAATGCTCTTTAAACCTGAAACCTAAGGTTGATTGATAGTTATTATTTTAATTTCAGGTAACACTAGATGACTCGCTACCAAAATTCATCTGCACAGATTGCCTTAATTCTCTTAAGATTGCATTAACCTTTAAAAAGAATTGTGAGACATCAGATAGAAAGTTCAGAAAGATCCTGCATCCCCAGGGTGACCCGACATTTCACTCATATCCATATTCAAAACATGATTTCCAATTGATACTGCATGAAATGAAAAAAAAAAGGATCAAAATAGAGGAAGAAAAGGACAGGGAACGAAAGAGGAAAGAGAAGATGTATTTAAAGAAAAGTCCGAAAATCAAACAATTTAAATGCTCTCCCTGTGACATGAGTTTTCCAGACAAGGTATATTACATATAATAAGTAACTAACTCCTTATATAATAAAAATTCAATTGAAAACTAAAATTAAAATTGGTTTGGAAGTCTGAATAAATAAAAGAATAAGCTTTTCTTTGCTCATACGGGCCAGTACCTATCTATATCTAAACCTATTCTAAACAGTAACATTGATGCAACGATTATAAATGGAAAACAGGTGTATTAGAATCTCATAATAAAATATAAAACAGTCTGCGTAAAAAAGGGTTCAACTGAATTCTGTCATTAACAATTACACTCAACACTTATCAATATTGTATAAGAAACAGGTAAAACCATATCTACTCCAGTTTATTACTATCACTACATAGGGGCCATATATAAATAACATCACATTTTAAGGAGGGATCACTTTGGTGTGATGTAATTTATGGAAAAAGCTGGAATTTAATTATCTGAATGAAGGGCTTATATTATTATACTAGTGGCTCTGTGAGTTGTATACCTCGCGATCTTAATGAAAACGGGATATTGACCGCGATTACCTTATAGGTTTGATGAGCTCCCGATATTTCGACGCAGTTACATGCATCATGAATTAATGATCACAGGCATGTAACTGCATCAAAATATCGGGAGCTCATCAAACCTTCGCGTAATCGCGGTCAATATCCCGTTTTCATTATGTCTAATGCAATTAATCGCGAATCATTTAAAACTGTCATTCTAATGAAATTTATATACAGTGGATAAATCCACATGGACCTGGTTGGATCGCTAGTTAAGACTATAATTGGCAATTAACGGGCAGGATAAGCTGATGGAGCACCGCCGCGAGCGGCAGTGCATGCGGCGTGCGTGCGAGCTGTGCGGGCAGCTGGTGCTCAGCATCACGCAGCATATGCGGCACATCCATAAGCAGACCATCCCACATAAGTGTAATATTTGTGGCAAGGAGTTTCCCATCATAGCAAGACTGAAGAATCACATGTGAGTAACTCTTTTAAACTTCTAATTTATCTCCCCGCTTGTCACATTACAAGTACCATTAAAAAACCTTCCATCTCCCAGGGTTGTTCACACAGACACATTCAACTTCTTCTGCGACCTCTGCCCATACAAGTGCAAGCACAAGTACTACTTGGTGATGCACATGAGGACCCACACTGGGGAAAAGCCGTACAAGTGCGCCCAGTGCCCGGCCACCTTCGTCAACCCTTCCAACCTCAATAAGCATAAGCTGACGCATCAGGAGAAGCAGTTTAAAGTAAGTTTAACTGCCAGGTAAACTCATTCTGTACCAGAATAGCCAATTTATTTATATTATATTCTAATTAGATAAGACTAGAAATTGATTATAATGTAGAATTCTACTGCTGGACATTATGCCCCATGTAAGAAGATCCATCCTTTTAAAAGCAAAATTTGCTGAATTAGACTTATATATCCTTTAGACTTAATGAGTCTAGTCTTTAGTTATATATTTAATTGAATGCACTTACACCCACCGCGCTGTCCGATGCTACTGCTACGCATCTACGAATTTCAATATAATACTACAAATGTGTTTTTATATTATCTATGGGTTTTCATGAAATTATTTCCTGGCGCGGCTAAAAATGTTTAGCTAGTAGGTTGTAATTTAATTTTGATTATTCGAGAGATACCCTTCAGCTTGTTCGTCTGTGCGCAGTGCATGATCTGCGAGAAGGCGTTCCGCACGAACGCGGCGTTGCGCGAGCACCACGAGGCGGCGCACATGAACATCAAGCACACCTGCAACTACTGCGGACGCGACTTCTGCTACAAGTACGGCACACAACGCGGCGCGTAAACAACACGGGATAGGAATCTGTCGACCTTGACTCATAATATGATTGATAATGCGAACCTGATGAATTACGTTTCTGTCCAGCTGCAATGTAGTTTAATGCGCTTCTGTCAAAATGAGAGCTGTCCAAACGTGATAGTGGCCAAATGTGAATCTGATGAATTACGTTCCTGCCCAGCTACGATCAGCGAACTATAGAGATATATACATCGGCGCACGAAATTACGACACTATAAACACGCACAATCACGACGCACGTACACATGACGCTCGCACATCGATAGTCGCAGCTCACCAATGAGCGACGACACGTGTCGGATGCGTTCGGCGTTTCTCGACAAATTTCGGTCGAACCATCCAATTATCCCGCTCAGCGAGGACGGTATGAGTCATAAGTATGGATTTTTAAAATGTATATTTACTTACTTAATGAAGGTAATTCTAGTGTTTTTCATATCCGTATGGTTTCTGCACCACTTCACGACACACGACGGCATATTTGTAAAATATTAAATTACGCAAAACATAATAATATTCACAATCAAAACTCCCGTGACACAAGCTAGACGCACGTCACGTATGTCACGCCTGACTGACGCACGGCCTATGTGATGGAGCAATTTTTTGGGCTTATAGTTACGCTTCCATAGATATTATTATTCGTAGGCTACGATAACGTTTTGCGCGCTTCTGTCAACATGAGAGCTGTCCAATCGACAATCGCGATAGTAACCGAATGCGAATCTGATGAATTACGTTACGTTTAACATAAAACTACCGTGAGTCTCAATCATAGTGAAATAAACGGATCACTCACGTATGTCAGTCGAGTATAGCTCGACATCTTTCGGACTAATCCGTAGTCCTTCCTCTGGGAGTACACGCCACGCCGGTGGCGAGACGTAAACTGCGCGCCGCGGCTCTGCTCGCGTTACGTTAATTACGCTACGGTCCAAATACTAATAAAGACCGACTACTCCTAGAGTACCTACCAATACGCAGCCGTATTATAAAAAAATGTTCCCATTCTTGTCAAGATTAAAATGATTAAGCTGGTGAGTGACACAAATTGAGCAGCGGCAAGCAGCGGCTAGCGGCGACTTCCCGGCGCGACCAATGTTTACATTGCTCTCGCGGGCTGCCTTCATTCGCCTTTGTGTCTTGATCACACAGAGTGGTTTAATTTCAAATGTTTAAGGAGACAGACAACCTTTTTTGAGGTGGCTTAGTTGTACTTCATATACCTATAGTATTGTTCAGATCATGTTGATTGTTCTGTTAGAAAAATACTCAAGGTCATTACGCGCAAGTCTGATACTTAGTTTCGTTTGCGTTGTGTAGTGATTTCGCTATTACGATAACCAGAGAGCTTCTTGACCACATCGTGATTGAGCATCGCTCTTTACGAACAGACACCTTCTCTAGATGTAGTCCGTTCGAAGATTTACCCCTTTCATCACGAGCGTGAACGTAAAGCAAAAAAGGCAACACTGTCTTGAACATAAAGCAACAATGTTTTCCACAGGTCTGATCTCCGCAAGCACGAGATACGTAACCACAATCGCACAAAGCGCGATTACATTGGCGGCGAGCCGTCATACAAGCAAGTGGAGCGACTTCAGAAAATACAAGAAGGCGCCGCTGACGCCATGGAGAAATGGCGGCAAGAGCAACAGATTGCCGTGGCCCAACCCGCGGCAGTAGTGCAGGCCACTTACATCGATGCCAATAAGGAGTTTCTGCAGGGCAACCATCACTTGTATTTCGCTGATGTCACTGGCATGATACAGCAGCAACCGGCTATGGGTACGTATGCGTTACGGAAGTTGCGATCATGTCGTCTTTTCTATTAGCTAATTCATATATATATTTTAAAAAAAGCATTGTTAAAAAATATTCTTTATCTACACACATTTAAATATTTAGACGGTTTAATTGTTTTAAACTAACTTTTTGTATTTTTTGTTTTTACGGTCATCCCGTAGTTTGAAATTCGGTTTAATTGTTGTCTAACAAACATGGTAATTTGTTTCAGTTCAACCACAAACCGTTCAGCTACAAGCTTTGTAAGTATATTTAACACTCGAATTAAATTTGTAGCTGCAATTTCATTTATTTTCTTCTACTCTTACTTAATGATCTTTTTCTAGGCCGGATTTGGAAATGAAAAAAGACGATGTCAAAATCTACGAAGCCCCAGGAATCAGTTATTATTAACAAGGTAGTTAAAATAGCGATAGTTTATAACTAAGTCTAGTGTACGTAATAATAGCCCCATGTAATCGTCATCATTGCCATTTCATTTACTTTTGTATTCAGTAACAGCATACATTATAGAGAATAAATTAGAATTATGCCTAGTTAGTTAGTTTTATTTCATTTTAGTTAATACTTGTTTTCGCCCGTGGCCAAACCGTGGCTTAGTTCTCGCGCCGAAACTTCCTATCCCGTGAGTATTTCGTTAAATCCCCTCCCCATGCAATGTTCAAGTTTTATAATCGCAACTTTAATGCCGGCTGCTCACACTCGCCGAGACCGGGCGAGGCACGCATCCCGTCCCTTTCTTGCTTATAAGTCCCCAAAGGGACATGTGGGCCTCGCCCTTTTCAAAAACTGTGAAACACGTTCATTTACTCTTGAAAAATATATTGACTACTAAGTTTCATGATCGTAACATCAATATTCATCAAACAACAACAAAATTCATCAGATACTTGTTTTGTGGACTTTATAATAGGTACCTACCATATAATTTAGTTATTCAGTGTTAGTAGAGCTCTGCTCCTAAGCAAAATGTACGCCGTGTGGGGTCATTTTATATTAGTCTCCTGACATGTACGGACATAAAAATTCTAGATATTCGGGTTTATCTGATTGGTTGAGCTATAAGAGCTACCTTTATACCAAATTTCAAGTTTCTAGGACAACTGGAAGTACCTACCGTACCTATAGGTTTTGCGTTGACTTAGAATTTTTTTTCATAGCTTCAAGAGATTGCAGGCCTGAGTATTCGATATTAATTTCAGCTTGCTATCTCCACGCGTTCCAATGAAAAAGGGTATTTATTGTCTTGACAGACAACAAGACAGACAGACGGACAACGAAGTGATTCTATAAAGGTTCCGTTTATCCTTTTATGGTACAAAACCGTAAAAAAAACCTTAGAAAAAAAACGTAAAATAATCCTCTAAAATAATGATAAATAAATAAAATAAAATAAAATGACAACAGAAACTAAAGCCTACAGTTTTATGGACTAGCACTAAGCAGCAGAAATATGAAGTCGGTGCGGTGCGAGCGGAATATTCTTTGAATGAAGCACCGACTTCATATATCTGCTGCTTAGTGCTAGGTCATAAAACTTTAGGCTTTAGTTTCTGTTTTCCGAAATAAACGCATTTTATTTTATTTTATTTATTTATCATTATTTTAGAGGATTATTTTACGTTTTTTTCTAAGGTTTTTTTTTTGAAGGCGGTTTTACTTTTTTGTTGAAAGATTTTTATTTCACAATTTTACGTTGATTTAACATTTTCAGAATTATCCTCCAACTCCCAACCGTTAAGGAGTTGTACTTTCCATCATCAGCTCATCATCATGAGATGATGACTACCAGACGCAAATACTTGAATAACCTTAGAAAATATATGAAACACATAGTACGTGCCTGTAAAATTTGAGGGTTGCCCTCGATTTCCCTGAGATCCCATCATCAGATCATGACTTGGTGACAATGGGTCCATAACAATAGAACCGTGCTTAGATCATTGTATGACAGCTTCGGTTACTTGGCTACTACTGTTGATTGTACTCACATAGAAATATGCATACTTATTGTAGGTACGCACTTAGGTACGTCGGAACTTAAAAAGATATAACTACAGACAGATAATGCCCTCTCTCTCACTCTCTTTTTACATTAGAGTCGCATAAGTGGTTTGGTTCTGCGTAGCTGCTGACTGACTTATGGATACTTGCGAATTCAAGCACATCGACCCGAATCAATTTAGAAACGTTCGCTGCTTAAATTGACCGGGTTTTGCACTCACCTCTTTGAACTATACCGAGCCAATCGTTAGCTAAATATTGAATTCAGAATGGTAGCATTCAATTCCATTTCAATCATGTTACAGTAGGCCGAGCACGAGTTTTCGAATTCTGCGTAACGTTACGTTATCGTATCGAAATCGAGAAACCTGTTACTAAATTTTAATTCCAAATAAGCTCACGGGCGGGTGCTGTTCCAAGCGTCATACAAATTTCTCGATAACGTTAGGTACTACACGATTACGTTACGCAGGATTCGAAAACTCGTGCTCGACCCTCTGCACTAAGTGTACGGATCTATAGCAACTGCTCCGTTTCCCAGATTGTTATCGAGGTAATAATGGAACGGCGAACGGAATAGGTTGTTGTTCCCTCGGGATTGTGACATTGCATTGTGTCCGGCAAACGGCGCAGGCTCGCTGGACGGCTGTAATCTTGAAACTTAAACACACATTGTGTCTCCTGTGGCTTACACAATGTAGTGGCTCGTAGAGAAGTGTAGTTAGGTAAGGTATAAGCAAGCTATAACATTTAACATTACGGATCGGTTACGTCATGTTCATGGCTTTCGAGGCCCAATTTTAACTGTTGCTTTTTTATACCGTGTCGCTTTTATGTTTCTGGTTATTTTACAACGTACCCCTTCTTTTATCACAAAACTGACATCAAACTTTATGACGCTATTCGAAACTTGAGAAGTAATTTTCGGAATTCCTTTTGTAGCTATTACGTTCTCAAAATCTTCCCTTTCTCTGAAAATTGCCAATCAAATGGACTCACTGAGGAAGCGCATGCACCTACCAACCAGAAGTCGCGATTCCGCTATCTCCTGCAATAAATGTAAGTACCTAGGTAGGTATAAATTAGGGTTTCTGAAGTGCGTAAAGGAATCAGTATATGTAGGTACAATCTCTTTATTTTGTAGCTTATCACAATCAGATGAGTGAGCTTTTTGGCATTTTCCGTGCTACTCGCGGACTCCAATAGTGGCCGTAAGGTTTCATAAACGTTTTATGAAAACCCGCTCTTAGCTTACCTACTACTTTTATGCGTAATAGACGACGTAAGTATCCAATACCAATATCTTCAGGAACGGGAAATGAAAAAAGTTTTAAATAAAGAGTCTCGAAGTATGGTAAATTCCGTGCATGGAATACGTAAGCTGTAGCGAAAGGAGCGTCCCGCTGCGATGATATGGAAACCGAAAGCAAAAAAAAAGTAAAAGCCATGACGAGAGGTAACTAAGTATTCAACTAGGTAACAACAAATTCCTTCATTTTCAATTACCATAATTCGGCTAAGGTTGAAGTCAATAACACGAGCTACTGGAATAAAAGCAAGGAACCTTTTCGTCAAAAAGGCGAGGCAATACTTACCTACTAAATTACATTAGCAAGTCGCAGCCGTAGACGTCTAAAAGACGTGATTGTAATAAAAGCAAGGGAATAAAAGGCGCCTTGAGACATAGCTACAATATTCATACATGTAGTAGATATTATCCCCCAGTGAACCGTAAAATCCTGAAAATAGGGTCGAACGAATGCTATCTCGACACGCCGGGGAATGGCTCTTGAAAAAATATTTATCATTTGTCGAACACTATTTATTATTTTGTAAGATCTTCGTGGGAGGGTCACGGTTTGAGAGGATTCACAATTGGCCGTCATCACCTTTGATACCTAGGATAAAATTCAAGAAGAGACAGATCCATCAAAATAGATCCATTTATATGCATAGTAACATCAACCCATTTTTCTGTGTGTAGGTAGGTATTTTAACTTCTTTGAATGATATTATCACCACCTCCAGTTTTAACCCGTGCCGAATTTAGGCTAATAACCGTACCGCATCCTCGGCACACATTTGCAAATAAATTCAATTTCCTCGAACGGAAATCGTTACGTCCGTACCTTTCTGCGAATATTTTGCGCACGGAAAATCAAGTTAAAGATAGCAAGTGTAGGTAAATAAAACAAAACATGGCGAAGAGCAGTCGGTTTATCTAATTGAATATTTCGCAGCCATGGCTCACTTTGCTGGTTTTGTGCTCAGAATTTCCCGCAATAAGTCAACTGAACTAACTAAGGTCCTCGAGGGGCTAAGTTGAGTTTACTTGGAACTAGAATAGTTATAGGTACAAATACTCACAAAAGACGGAAACTACAATACTTACTAGCTTTTGATTCAGGCGGGAGTCCGATTTATGGAGTACAGTGGTTCTACATTTCTTGTGCCCCTGGAGGAGTTCAGATAGTAAGTGTTGAGTAGGTAGGTACCTATATTATGTTGTTACGTAAACACTAAGCTTTAGACCAAAAAATCCGTTAGGTAGTGCCTGTTTGGAAAATGTATGATTATGTATTGATTTAAAATTTCGCGATTTTCACACATTATCATGTCACTCGGGACTTAATCACATAAAAATATTTATTATTTAAATACCTCTACGTTTCGGACGCGACGTTGCGTCAAGGTATTTAAATAATATTATGTTTTTACGTGATTAAGCCCCAGTGTCATAATAATGTATGGTTATGTAAAAGTACCACCAACGCTAAACGAACGTGAACGTGTTACATTGCATGTGTCGTATCATTTTAAATTGTATGATTGAGAAAGTATTTTATCCGTGAAATGTCTTCATTCACGAAAACCAGCTTGATCCAACAACACTTGACCCGGAGTGAAACCTTTTCCAGTAGGTTAGTAGGTACATTCAATTTACTTCCGTGAAAGGTCCTAGTGGAGATTACTAAAAAAGCCAGGGCATTGTTATCGACAAACGGCAAACAAATACAATGAAAGCTCTTCTGCCATGCCAATACACGTTTCTAATTCCAATGCCAATATATTATTTTGGTTTAGTAAAAAATATTATAAGTACTTACCTACTCGTACGCTACTTAAGCGACTAGACAAAATCCAATTCAAAGCCAAAGAGTTTATTTAATTTACGGCGTTGACACTTGATTAAAAACTCCCGACATGCTTCGTTTGTAGCGGGCTCTACATCGTAGCGATGTGCAGATTATTCGTAGAAGGTCTACGATATTGTGAAAACGCAATTTTATCCATAAATAATTGATGGAGGTAGGTATCGTGAATTTATTTAAAGAGTCGTCATCAAAAAATACTTAAGCACTGATCGAGGAATAAAGTAGTAAAATTATTCAAATAATCTACGTATGCACGCCTACACACTTCTACGGGTTCCTCTATCAGTCTTTAACAAATTAAAAAGGGTTAGTTGAATAGGTATTATTCAAATCCTCAATTATAGGGAAACGGAGTGCGAATGTCACTTTAAAACAGGCCCTTTTTGCTCTGTGGGTTACGGTTATTTTCATTGAACGAATTTTATACAAAATCATTAATTTATTTTCAGTTGATGCTGTGGTTTCAAGCCGATCCCGTTAGTGCTGGGAAATGAGCAAACTTTTTGCTCTCGTTACTTTCCCCGTGCCACAGGGTAGGTAATATATAGTTTAAATCAGTTTCTAAACTGAGTAGAGCGGGAAGCTCTTTTTAGCTTGTGAGAATTACACGTCGAGAGGTTTAGTATACATTGGATGCATGTTGCTTCCAAAGCCAAGTTCAGATATCGAAGTACATTTCAACTGATGCGTTTTTTTTTCAATCAAGTAAGTACATGATTAGGTATCAAGATTAGGCACCTACACAAGACAAGCTGCAGCCGAGATATACGTGTACGACATAGGGTCATAAACTTTACTAACAAACGTGACAAGAGTGAAATATGCCGTTTTTTTCATAGTTAAGGTATCAAGAATATAAATTTGTTGCCCAAATTTTGAGCCATGACGAATCTAATCATCTGATTAAGCTACTATAACTTAACTGTTCCCAAATGAGAATAATTATATAGGTAGGACTTTGAACGGGATAAAACTCGCTTGATTAGTGGTTGTTAGGGTCCTACGGGACGTTAAATAAAAATAAGCGGACTGTATCAATATAGGGCTGGTTTAATCGCCGTTACAAATACAAGTTTAACGCTAATTAATAATAAAAATATAAATTAATTTGGGAGGTGTCCGCGGTCGGTGGAGATCGTAAGGCGAGTGGTGGCGACGCAGCCGGCGCGATGGTCGTGACGTCGCCGTGTCGTCCGCCCGCGCACCTCCTCCGGCTCGTAGCAGAGCCGGTGCTTAACAGTGGTCTCTTAGTCGAGCAAATAATTGGAATGGGTTGGTTAAAGTCTAGTGTCTTATAATCCAAATTAAAACAAAGTCTGATTCATAGATATTTTATTCAGTATGTAGCAGTTAAATACTCTTTTACACTTAATTTTTGGGTCTACCAGCGCTTTCGGAAAGACCGTGATTGCCTTGCCATTGTCAAGAAGAATGCGCTGCAAGAAACTTGGCACATGTTTTTTTTTTTAAACAAGTCATGAAAGCTTAGCGGCCACGGCGCCCAGTACCTACTCATTTGCCTACAGTGTCATTACGGGTATTGCAGCGTAATTAAAAGTAGCATGCATGAGAGTAATTTTCATGACAGTACCATTATTAATTTTTACGACCATGCATCAGCAATCTCCATTTCGCCCCCGTTGTCTGTGTGCTTGAAGCCACATACCCTAATACCTAAAGACAGGCTGCAAAACTGATTAAATCCTCCGTTTACGGGCCGCTAGTGGCAGCTACTTTTCGTCGGCAAGTGGCCTGTGTGGCTATTTTTTTGCGGTAGGTACTAGTGATTGAACCAGTGCGCGACAGCCCTTAGACGAAGGCGAAGTTTGCTAATGAAGCCTGCCTGCTGCGGTTCGTTACGCTTCGACGAATTTAATTTTTGCTCCCGAGAACGTGCCGCACGTCTTAAACAGAACTTTATTAAAACTCGTTCGCAACTTATTTTCTGTTGATGTCGTGATGTTCAAATAATTGCCATTGAGTTATATCTATTTTAAAAGTGGCTTAGGTCCGTTTGTGAGCTGATTTCGAAAATAACTATTATTTTCATTTTGTATTTTGTTTTACCTGCATATTTTATGTATACGTCTTTGACACCATATAAGCGTAAAGTGGTTTCTACATTTCCAATACAAGACCTTTGAATTCAAACAGAAAACAGCTTTCGCGCTACTATAGGTATGTAATGTACTTAAGTCTAAAACTTACGTATAGTAGCGTTCCTAAAAATAAACTCAGCTGCTTCGCCTTTGGCTCCCTGCGGGTGTTTTGCCGAGTTCAACTTTATTGGGGAACACTTACTTTAGTTGGTAATGTTAGAATATTTATAAATTGCTGTTACTGTTGTAGGGAGTATTTGTAGATAGGTACATAATTCAAGGTAAAAGACAAACTAACAATGGATTTATACAGAAATTCCATTGTTTCCATAAAAGTAACCCTAACAAAGAACTATTTAGGTGCAGATGAATTTTGAGAATCTTGTCTTTTTTACCAGATTACCGTCGCCAGAAACAAGGGTTATTTGTAGTCAGTTATAACAAGTAAAATAGAATAGTGAAACTTTTCATCTGATAATGTTAACATTACTTTTTACAAGACTGCCCAAGAAGGGTTATGTTTTAAAATGAAGCTTCAGTCACTAATGAGTTAAATGAGGTAAGTTTTAATAATGATATTTAATAGCAGGTACCTTATGTTACAGGAACCTCGTTCAATAATACACGCTGGGAAGATTGTAATACGTTATATTGAGAAAACAAATTCAAAGCAACAAACAGATATTATTCCTTAATAGTTAAGAGACAACCGTACGGCTTGACGTCTTTTCTCCAACTGCCGGGCGGCCGCGCGCTGTATTCAAATTTAATCAAACTTACTTTTTATTACATGAATGTACTTATTTATATATATATATATTTATTGCTTTCGATATTCATTAATTATTATTATAAACAACAGCTAACAGGCGGCCACCCTGCGAACGGAATGACCCCATTCCGATCCGACTCGGCCATTCTCAAGTAGGGAGTATGGCCTCATACTTAAGTAGGTGAAACATTAACAATCATTCTTATTTAGTAATGAATTTCTCTGGCCCTGTTACAATTATTTTATGCATATTCGAAAATAGTTTAACAACCGAAAATTATCACTGTTCAGGTAAACAACCAAGTTTGTGCATTCTATTACATCATCCTGTACTAATAACAAATAACTTTAAACACAATGTCCATTTATTTGCAGCAGCTCTTTCATACCATAGTAACTCAATCAATACGTAAAATAAGTGTCATAACTAAGTATAATTTTTAATGTTCAACGAGGGCCACCCGAGAGCCACACACATAGCTTCCGTCTAGCCATCCGCAAGCCACGGCATGCTCGTGCTGTCACACCCGCAGCTGGTGCCGTGCAACCATCCGCAGGTCACGGTGCACCAGCTCACCATCGGCCATTTTTCCGCGAATGTCCCTCCTCAATTCAGTCACTGATTCCCTCGCCGGGCGATAATGATTATCCGGACTCGGTCGATATCTGTGACCGTCTCGTCTCTAAGCTGTAACTGTGAAGGATAGGATTTTACACAAGTTTAAGGAAGTCTAATAACCAATGCTCGTATAACCATTAACGTACAATCAGACTTACAAATAAATGAATACTTATTCTCTTAAAACAAAGTAATAACACAACAGTTAAAGTACAACAAGATTACTTATGTGAATCGTCAGAGTCGCTTTCACTGTTATCGCTGTGTTCGCTCGCAATGGGAGATAAACATAAGGTAACCCATGGTTTTAATTGATCAGCTGGGTATATATTTTTATATTGTCTCTGAGAATGACCTGAGATGCTAGATACCTCGTATCTGTCGTTGTCTAATACCTTTGTGACTTTGAATGGACCTCGGAACTTAGGGGCAAGCTTTTTGCTTTTTCCCTTCTCTGGATTATTGTTAGGGATCATTACTAGATCACCCTCCTTGAACGTTTTTGTAGGTGCTCTCCTTTTGTCAAAGTTCTCTTTCATAACCTTCTGTCTGTTTTCTATTCTTTCCTTAACGCTTTCCCTCATTTCCTGCCTAGCTGTATCAGACATTTGATCTTCAGTCTCAAGCGCTCCTCTCAGGATACCTTCACTTTGCGACGTCGTTCTTTGTCCAAATACAACTTCAGCTGGTGACTTTCCAGTACTCTTATTAATAGTATTGTTCAAGCTCCATTGTAATTTGGGGACATTGATATCCCATTCTTTCTCATTTAGCCCGTGGTTCATGGCGGACAGTGAATTAAGTATGGTCCGGTTGTACCGCTCGATTTGCCCATTTGCCCGCGGCGTCGCAACGGCGTTTAACACATGCTTAACCCCTATAGAGCTTACAAAGGACTTGAATTCGTTCGACGTGAAGCTAGAACCCTGATCAGAGATAATCACTTTAGGACTCCCAAATGTTGCAAAAATGTCCTCTAATGCCTTTATTGTGGTCTTGGATCTGGTATTTCTTACTGCTTTAACAAAAATAAATTTACTGAACCCATCAATAATGCCGAGAATGTATGTATTCCCCTTTTTGCTTTTAATAAAAGGACCTAAATGGTCCATGTGCACTGTGTGGAATATAGCATTAACTTTCGGGATAGGATGTAGATAACCTGTCTTCTTTCCAGATAATTCCTTATTATAAGCACAGTTGATGCATGCATTAACATATTTCTTAATGAAGCGATTCATCTTCGGAAACCAATAGTCAGCTAGTATTTTTTCTAACGTTTTTTCAATCGCAAAGTGTCCTGCTTCGTCATGATTCAGCTGACATATCCTCCATCGTGCTGAGCTAGGGACAACCCATTTTAATTTGGATCCTACACGTCGGTAGATCTTGTTATCGCGTAGGACATAGTTAGTCGTTATGTCTTTAACATCTTCTTCACTAGTTTCGAGAATAGTTTTAATATGTTTTATACGAGGATCTGTCAACTGCACGGTGTGGAGCCAATCATTAGTAGTGATGTTGAGAATTTCTAACTCATCAGAGTTATCATCAGCCTCGGGCAATCCTACTGGATTACGACTCAGAGCGTCCACATGCTGCATATTATGCCCTGGCCTATATTCAATAGTAAAATTGTATTCTTGTAGCATTAGCCACCATCTCGCAATTTTGGGGATCAAGTCCCGCTTTGTCAGAGTAGCGCGCAACGCACTACAATCAGTGATCACTTTGAACTCGAGGCCAATCAGGTACACTCGAAATTTCTTTAAGGAAAGCACAACAGCCATCGTCTCTAGTTCATAAGAGTGCCAAAAAGTTTCCTCTCTTGTTGTTTGGCGGCTGAAGTAAGCAACCGGCTTGAATGGTGTTTCTTGATTTGGCGTTTGTAGTAGGATACCACCCAACCCTATCTTACTAGCATCGCAGTGCACTTCAGTGGTGTAGTTCGAGTCATACAATGCTAGTATAGGCCGTGCAACTAGCTTGGACTTAATTTCATGGAACGCGCTGTCTTGTTCGTCACCCCATTGCCAAGGCACGCCAACTTTAGTCAGCTTCGTCAAAGGTCGCGCTATAGATGCAAAATTATATACAAACCGCCTAAAGTAGCTGGCTAACCCTACAAATTGACGAATCTGGTGCACGTTAACAGGTTTGGGGAACTCTGAGACAGCTTGTATCTTTTTGCTTCCAGGTTGCAGTCCCGCTTCGGATATCTCATATCCGAGATAGTCTATCTTCGATTGGAAAAAGAAGCATTTCTTTAAATTGAGTGTAAGCTTAGCACTACGCAACAGCTCCAATATGGTTTTGAGCTTGGTAAAAGCTTCTTCAATTGTACTGCCTGTTGACAACAAGTCATCTAGATATGGGATAGCTAACTCGAACCGCATAGCCCCCAGTGCTTTATTAATCATACTCTGAAACACAGCGGGGGCGTTGACGAGGCCAAATGGCATCCGTGTATACTCATAATGGCCGTCAGGAGTCACAAAAGCTGTGACATGTCGTGACTCCTCAGCCACCGGTATCTGGTGATACCCGGATGCCAAGTCCAGGCTCGTAAAGAGCGATTTACCGCTAAGCCGGTCGAGCTGGTCGTCTATTACTGGCATAGGATAGCTATCCTTTATTGTCTTTTTATTCAAAGCCCTGTAATCGACGCAAAGACGGTATTCGTTATTCTTTTTGCGTACCAATACTATAGGGCTGGCATATGGAGACTGAGACTCTCGTATGATGTTGTTAGCTAACAAGTCTCCGATCATCTCCCTAACTTTTGCACGCTCACTGTATGGTAGTCTGTAAGGCCGATAGGTAACTGGCGTATTGTCGCTAAGACGAATGGTCATTTCAGTGATATGGGTTAGTCCCAGTTCTTGCATATTAAATGCGAAACAATCACGAAAGTTATTCAAGAGCTCGACTAACCTATTTCGCTCTTCTATCGAGACTTTAGGCCCTACGTTTAACATTTCTAGAGTTATTGGTTCCTCTCTCGCGTTAGCAGGTGACGGGGTTTTGTTTTCGACGTCGATTGCTTGAACCAGTTTTTGATCTCTCTTTGAGAGAAACGGGTCCCGATTTGGTAGTTTAATTGCTCTTCCGAGAAGATGTAGTTTAGGCAGAGAACCTGTTTTCTGTCCTAAATTGACTATTATACAATGACCTCTACCATTCTCAAACTGATATATGCCCTGTAGTACCATATATTCATTATTGGGTTTCATGCATACACTTCCTGGAATGAATAGAAGTCCTGTGTAATCGCTTTCTGTATGGACATTAATGTTTTCTAGCCCGACAATATTGGCAATATCTGTATTTAGGACTCCTAAACGTTCCACATCCTCACAGTCACAATATAAGGTTAACTCAGTGCTTGTTTTGTGAACTGCCACGGTCGGTAGTTCGGTTAAGGTTTGTCCGATAAGGACGTCCGTATTAAGCAAGTCGTCAGTCACAATGTACGCTTCAACATCCGCCTCTACTACGTCCACTACTATCGTTACAATTGCCCTAGCTAACGGAGTAACGCTCCCGAGAGCAAATCCCGTGATGACGGGGAGACCAGTGTTGTCAAATATCAAATCTAAAGATCTAGCGACAGACTCTTTAACTAACGTACATTGGCTTCCGAAATCGATATAGGCGGAACAACGCATGCCGTTAAGGGTAATCGGCTTAAAATACTTACTATTTGCTTGATCAATTGATGATATCTGCAGAACGCTTTGAGTTTTATTCGTCCTTCCATCTGCAGTATTTTCGGACGTTTGTGGCGCTGGTGGTGGATGTTTAGCATAGCAGTTCTGCGCATCGTGACCAATCTGGGAACACTTTTCACACCTCTTGATGGGCTTAGTACATTTTCGGGCTATATGGCCAAACTCCCCACAATTGTAGCACCGGTACCTTGGTTTGTCTCGGGTGGATGACAAAGACCCACCCGAATTGCCATTGTAACGGTTTAAATCGTGGTTACGGTTCTGTTGCTGTTCACTTTTAGTAATAGGCATATTGTCTTTCCGTGGTATCATAATATTATTTCTTTTAGATACCCGACGTAAGTATTTCAGCAACTGTGCGGGTCTCCTAAAACGCGAACCCTGAGCATTAAGTCGTATTCCGTGGTCAAATATGCCGCTAATTATGCAGTCAGCAGCATTTCTACCAGTAATGCCGCACATTTTCACAAGACTAGCTTTCGCATGATAATAGTCTTCCAACGACTCTTCTCGTTTACTTCTCCTACTGAGCATTTCTGTCAGTCGATCAGAGTAGTTTCTATCGTCAGGGAAAGCTTTTATAATTTTTCTTTGCCATTGTCGCCAGGTCAAGTTTACTGTGCTTCTTCCCTGATACCATTGTTTTGCATGCCCGGCTAGCTTCGGTATGGCGTAATAAATGGTTTGTCTCTCACTCCACTTGTAGATTTTTGCGGTCTCATTTACCTTACGGACCCAGTCCTCCGCTGTTTGTGAGTGAGTATCGGGATCGAATTGCGGAATGACATTATGGGCACCTTCAAAATGGTTTCCTTTACCCCGCATTATCTTAGCGAACTTCTTAAGGAAGTCGCTTTGTTGGCTGCTTTCGCTTTCACTTCGTAGATTGCGTCGCTTTCGTTTCCCACCTCGTCCGGAGCGACCACCTAAGCGGGTGCAGTCACTCTCATAGGACGAAGTGGAAGACGAGGAAGATGAGCTCGAACGATGCAGTCGTTTCCTATATCGCCGTCTACCAGTGTCGCTACTATCCGTACTTGACGATGTAGATCGTCTCGTTGACGGGCGCCGTACCTGTCTGCTACGACGGCGATTAGTCTTCCTACGTTTGCTCCGGTGTGACACATGGCGAGAAACAATGCTTCCGGAGATACTACCAGACGTACTACTACTGCTAGACGGTGACCGCCTACGACGGGATCGGCTACGATACGTCACGCGCTTTTGTTGCCTCTTGTTGGTCGTAGTAGCAGAACGCCTCCTATCTTTACGTTCTCTTCTACGTTTTGAACTACGTGACGATCGTTGTTGGTGTCCTTTGTCGGTGGGAGGAGTATAGCGTGACTCATCACCGGACGACATACTGTTATGGCTATGTGGGTGAAACTATTATGAATTCCACGATTTATTGCGTGTGGTTTGTAACAGGTAATAATTATCAGTAGGGAATGTGAAAATTAGTAGGAGGACACCAGGAGAAATAAAGAAAAGACTGATTAGTGATTGCGAATAGAACCCTCTCTTCGTCCTTTTTTTTTTTTTTTTATTAATACCACCATGTTTCCACCCTAACAACACTGTCCAATACACGTAACGATAAGTCAACGATCTTATGTTAAATAAGTAAAAAAAAAGTCACATACCTAGCCACATACCTATTTTATTTTATTATCTTAAAGTGTGGGTATGTGCTTTAGACGAAAGCAATAGGCACAGAATAGTTATAGTTGCAATAGGTAAGTAAGTTATACGAATTGGTAGGTGATCGATAATGAATGATTTAAAAATTAATAGATACGATCGCATAGAAAAGTACCTACTTAAATCGAACCCACGACCATACCCAGTGGTAAGTAGTCAATTTCGTGTGTATGACGGGTCAGTGGCAGTTATCTCACTTAAACCTTGTGACTACAGTAACGAAAACTGCTGGTCACTAAACATCTTACGATGGATTCAATAAATATAAATATTAAATATTATCATGGGACAATTGACACCAATTGATCTGGTCTCAAGCCTGTACTATGGGTACTAAGACAACGAAATATATATTAACAAACTCATGCGTGATCCACTTAATATATAATGTGTCATCACCATCATATGACGTCACAGGAGGATTATATAGGTATACAAATAAATGCTTAGCATAGGCACTTAGCTCGCCTGGATTATACTCAGTTCCTCGAATCAACTCAAGTTATTCCGTACTACCCGCCACACCGCGCGTGAATTATACTTTGCACTTAATTGACGATTTTACATAAGTTACAATACAAAACTACATTACCATCGTCGTCCTCTGTAATAATTTAGCTTATAGTGTTATTCAATTATATTGATGGTACAAATTGAACAACAACTTTAGTGTAAATCAAATTTTAATAAGTAAGTAATAATGTAAAAGTTCATACCTCTTGGTTTTTTCCAACGTTCTTACCACTTCTGACTGTTACAGGAACCTCGTTCAATAATACACGCTGGGAAGATTGTAATACGTTATATTGAGAAAACAAATTCAAAGCAACAAACAGATATTATTCCTTAATAGTTAAGAGACAACCGTACGGCTTGACGTCTTTTCTCCAACTGCCGGGCGGCCGCGCGCTGTATTCAAATTTAATCAAACTTACTTTTTATTACATGAATGTACTTATTTATATATATATATATTTATTGCTTTCGATATTCATTAATTATTATTATAAACAACAGCTAACACTTAATATATATATAACTTATAATTTAGATAACTTAGATACCTAGACAGCAATCTAAAATCCATCAGTTTCACTTTAACTTGAACAAGGTTACGAAGTCATGAATTTATTTTCACGTGAAATAGGTATCTAACTTATTTGTTCGTCGAGACCAAGTGGAGACTTATCCCTCGATGGACAAAAAAATACCTACATTATAAGACAACTCTGGAGATAAATATCGTCGAGTCAAAGATTTTTTTTCATCATCCGATGTAGTTAAGAATTCTTTGATAGTGTTTCATGTTCTTTCAGACTCCGGGGTATTTGTCTAATATATCAAAGAACTTTTACCTATATAAAGATTAAATTAAAGTTAAATGCACTACTACTTTTAGACCTGCAAATACCTAGCTAAAGTGACTTAGAAACTGGGTCTAATTCCATATCTGCTTTAAAGTACCTAGTATAAATTATGATGAAATAAAAACGGATCACTCACGTATATAGGACTACGAATTAGTCCGAAACATGTCGGGCTAAACTCGACTTACATGTATAGGTACGTGCCTGATCCGTTTTTATTTCATCATGATTGAGTCTCACGGTAGTAATATAAATTAGTTTGCAAGAGAGTGGTGTTGATTTTCTTACAATGTAAATACCGTAGACAGAGAAAGAGATAGACGGCTGGACATTTCTTACTCACTCACACACAAAAAGGACGGCTTAATACACATTATTTATGACTTTTGACAGTATGGAATAGGATATGGTATCGGGACTCATATTTTTCAAATTCATGACAGGTTTTCTTCGATTAATTGAGTTTTTCTCTATATTCGAATAGTAGGTATTTTCATAGGCGTAATCTCTGAAATCGGGCCTAGGCATGCCGACATAACTGCCTGAGAGACTTAAAGCGTAGCAAATCTAGGACATTTTACGGTTTGCTATTATTACCATTGAGAAATCTATTTGTTTAGGTACTAAATTGAGATAGCTTTCCATCTTCCTAAAGTCTCGACAAATCACCAAGGATGTCTGAAAGTCATCTAGGGTGATATGATAAACGCATGAAGCTAAGAGCGTCAGAGACGGGGGCTTTATAAACGCATGAAGCTAAGAGCGTCAGAGACGGGGGCTTTATAAAATCACATTGGACAACGTATTGATTGGCATTCGAGATGATATGACTTAGATAGATTGTGGCAGCGGCTGGCCCTGACGCATTGGGGGAGGAAAACCAAGACTGTCCTTCAACATTACAAGATTGATTAAGCTTTTGTAATAGGTATGGAATATGGAAATGAACTGCGTTTTTTATTCAAAAACCCTTATGTGTTAGCTTTTGTCTAATATTTATGTATTATTTATTACTCTAGGCCCAATGTAAGGATTTATTGGGTACCGACTAAAGCAAATGTTTGTGTAGGACTTCAGGCAACCTTCGACATGTAAGTATATTTTCGCTGTGCACACTTGATAACTAAGGCATGTTTGTTTTCTTCTTGTTGTTTTTCCTTTTGCTTTTGAGTATGTTGTATGAAATAAGAAAATAATTTATTGTATTATCTTATAGCATTCGAAGACGGTTTTATACCATGTGTTACATATACTAGCTAAATTGAAGAAAATCGAATTAACCATAGAAATTTTGGAGGATAACATAAATTTTCTTAAAATAATTTAAACTCACTAGTTTCACACAGTCTCACTAGTGGCTATTCCACTAGACTCTACGTCCCCCATGCGAGTGCCAGAACATAATATAGGTATTTATAACGTTACGCAGGATTCGAAAACTCGTGCTCGGCCTACTGAGGCCCAAGCACGAATATTCGAATACTGCGTAACGTAATCGTTATCGTATCGCCGTCGGAAAACTTCATATTAACTTTTAGTACCAAATATGCTCACGGGCGGCGCTTTTCCGAACGTCATACAATTTTTCTCGATAACGCTCCACTCGATTACATTACGTAGCATTCGAATACTCGTGCTCGAGAAATAGTTTCAAACTCAACTTTCAATAGGGGAGCTGTTCGTAACATAGTTTTACTGTTTTCATAGTTTGTTTTAACTTTGAATTAGTGACCGTAATGCCCGGTTTTACTATGAAATTGGTTTACATCGTGATATTTCAATTCCATTAGAATTGACAGATACGTCGTACCTACACATAGTGTAGGCATGTGTCCAATGCATCACAATCAAAGTTATGTTAAAACAATAACTGAGTGCAATTAGCAAACATTTAGTCCTCTGCTCATTAAACTAATTAATCAAAGCCCTGCTTTCCGCTTTGTTTGCGCTTTTTGCTCGTCTCAGATTTAAATGAAGTCAAAGTGTAGGGTTATTTGTGAACACAGACGAAAGCGTAGTCGGATTTATTACTTAAATATGGTAATCAGAGGGTGTTTGGGTCGGCACTTGCTGAATATCTCACGGAATAAAAGCGTTATGGATCGCTATTGGGGTGAAGTTTTCTTTCGATTTGTGTCGGGGCTATTTCAGTATTTCCCGCCAAAGTGACGAAGTATTGAATAACAATGGCAAACATAAATAAAAGAAAGTGAAAGCGAAAACAAGCCGCGTAACCATTAACAAATGAAAGCGATACATAAAAATGCAGCGTCTTTTCTGAACTGAATTTCAAAGTTCTTCTCATTTGCTGTACACAATGTGGAATTGTGGATAAAATATTGCGCATAAATGAATTTATCCAAGGCAAGTACAGTAATATAAAATTGTTGCTTTACATGTTTCGCTTGGTTTCTATTTTTGCTTTCTTTGTAGGTAATACTCCTAGAATATTTCAAAAATCCTTGGACTTTCTTGTCTCATAGGTATATGAAATTATCGGTGATAAACCTGAGCATGAATATGAAGTCGCAGGGAAGGTTAGATTTCACAAGATTAAATATTGTATCATGCTATTCGTGCTGCAAGTTATCTCGTATGTCAACGAACGAGAAAATAAAATTAACTTCACTAAAAATGTGACATAAACGCTACACTTACTCGTCTCTACGCGAGGCGAAGTACTGTTTTTTTGTAAAAAAAATGTAAAACAGAAATAATGTTTGCGATTTTCACTACTAAGGCAACGAAACGAAATTAAGTAGGCACCTACTATACCTACCTACCTACAAATAACTTTATTATTGAGGAATTAGTGCAGCTTCCTTTGTCGTTCCTAATAAATATCGCCTAATCAAAAATAATCAAAATTATTAGTACCTGTGTATAGAGCGGTCATTGCGAATTTGCTCATATAAAATATTTAATCTCAAATTTAATGATAGTATCGCCACCTACCTTCGAATAGAAAAATACACCCTACTGAATAACTAGTACCTTAGCGGTACAAAGTCGTGGATTATGATTTTGTTGCCGATGACCGCTCTACAAACAAATGTTGAATCTCTTTGTGCGCCCGACAGACACGAACACCTTTCCTTGTTTATAAACTCTAGCGTATAAGAAAAAGTGTTGGCTGGCCCTTTAACCTATACCCAGTAAATATACATTTTCTTACTTTTTAGAGGTTATTGTGTCGGTGTCAATTTTTTTTTTCAGGTTCAGGTAATGGTTACTGTCATGCATAATTAATTATACTACCGAAGTACCTAACAGTATACCAAATTTCAAATCTGGATCCTTTGGAAATTAGTGAGATACCTTCATCAATTAGGAAATGAAGTGGCGATCTTCAAATACCTGAAAAGCTATTATAAATTATAAGAACAATCTCGATCACATCAGTGCCCTAAGCACGACTTGTCGAATCCTGCGTCACGTAAAATCGAATAGTAAACTATAACGAGTTTGTATGACGTTTGGAACAGCGCCCGCCCGTGAGCGTATTTGGAACTAAAATTTTGTATGAGATTTCTCGATCTCGATACGATAACCGTAACGTAACGCAGGATTCGACAAGTCGTGCTTAGGGCACAGCTAACCCTTTATGGGACAAGAGCCAAAATCTTCTCTTTTTGAGTCGGGGGCTCGGGGGTTAAAAACAAACTCAAACATGACTACCGACTCTACTTTGTCTGTTGTTTTAAAGTCCACATGTGCTGAGAAACTTAGTTCTCGCAGTAAATTATAGTTATTCCTTACATGTAACAATTCAACTGATTTTCTCTTGTTTTGTTAACAATTTAACACGTCTTGTATGTTTGTTGCAACTCCAAAAAGATAGAAATTTGCAGAAGTTATATTTTATAAGCTTCTCTATTTGAGAAACATTAATTACTTATGTGTCTACAAACTGACTGAGGGGTTTGTTTTATTTTGATAAAATCTAATTTGCTTCAATTGTTGTTATTGTTAGGAAATAGTGTTTAGTCGCAACTTACTTAGTTGTTTACTTAACTTCAATTGAGTTAGTTAGTTATGAGATTATTTTAATAGGGTCAAATCAACTACTTTTTTTGGTATGTCAAAACGATTTGATCGGATCCGTTAGTATGAAGTTTGTATTGAATTTCAGTGCCCTAAGCACGACTTCCCGAATCCTGCGTTACGTTACGGTTATCGTATCGAGATCGAGAAATCTCATACTAAATTTTAGTTCCAAATACGCTCGCGGGCGGGCGCTGTTCCAAACGTCATACAAACTCGTTATAGTTTACTATTCGATTTTACGTGACGCAGGATTCGACAAGTCGTGCTTAGGGCACTGAACTATGACGTCTTAATTTTCAGTGATCAAACGGTCACCTTTTATTAGTTTTTGTTACATTAAAAATCGCCTTAATTGCAGTACCTAATAAGTGAGCCATCGGTTTTTCATGAGTATATTCGGAAGCTTTATAATAAGTGAAAATGTAAAATGATTAATTTTGACATCAGTCAACAACCCTATTGCACGCCCTTATACAGGATGTCCCACGGCTATGCTACATGGAGGAAAAGTACCTGAAATATTGTAGATAGAATATTTTGTTCTATGGAGACATCCTTTTATTTTTAAATTAAGTACCTAATACCGCATTGAAAGATTTTTTTTTATAATAATTATATGAAAAAATTGTATGAATATTGTCAGTTATTATAACGTCGCCCACGTTATAATAACTTTAGTGTCAAATTTCACGGTGTTCATTTGTTTTAAAATGTTATGTTACTTATGGGGAATTATTACTTGTCATTTACTCTTTCGATGGCCATCATAAAAATACAGGTTTTTTTATTTGGTGTCGGCTCGATTCCCAGGTGAGGTAAGCATTTTTTTAAATGTGTGAATGTAGTATTACTTAATTAAAAAAATAAGGAATGTCTTTGTAGAGCAAAATATCCTATCTGTAATATTTAAGGTACTTCTCCTGCATATGGCATAGCCGTGAGACCCCCTGTCTAATATACCCTGTGACGGAACAGAGTTTTGTTAATTTTGGGTATTAGCCAGGGCATCCACTTGCCAAATGAAGTCATTTTATGGTTTTAAAATGAAAATAGCGTGAGATTCAATCACAGTGAGTTCGACGCGAAGCGTGTGCTCCCAGAGGAAGGACTACGGACGGTTTAGTCCGAAACACTCGACTGACATAATTCACATAATCCGTGTGTGATCCGTTTATTTCACTATAATTTTATGGTTAGGTACGAGTATTTTCTAGGACTATTAATTACTCTAAATGTGTGACAAGGATGGTATCTACTCACTTACTGCTGCAAATAAATAAATGTATGTTGACACCTGCAGTATAAATAAAGACGGCCGATACTGTCAGGGTTTGTATCTTATTACAATCCATTTTTATTTATTCGTTCCAGCAAGGTTCCAGCAGAATAATTACGGAAGCAGCGGTTCAGATTCAATAACGATGGTCTTTTTCTCCTATTTCACATTGTGAGTTTTGGTTTATTTTATCTGCCGACTTTCCGCTGCCTCATTACAAACGTACTGAACTGAAATCTATCCATAATGACTCCATTAAAAGAAAACATTTTTAATAATCTAGTAACTGCCCAGTAGAACCTTTTAATAACAACCTAACCCACCGCATTATTTAGCTTTCACAGGAACAATCATGACCAAGTAGATGAAATACATTCAGAACATTAATAATGTTTCGTTATTACCTACTGTCACCCTACTGTTAATTTTTATTCACATATTCAGATATATGCAAAGCAGGAACATTTATATGTGATCTCATTATCATATATTATTCACGAAGCCAGTTAAACATTTGAGTCATCTTAGAGGCTGACGCGTGAATTGAGGAAGCACTAAATTAGTTTCCAGTGTTTTATTATAAACACATAGTTGTTGTGAATGTAAAATTTTGATTAATCAATTACCTAGTCGTAGTACAATCTAGCTAAAACATAGACAATCTAGACCAATAGTCCTTAAGAGGGACTAAAACACAGCAAGTATTACGTCACGGTTAGAATTTGTATACCTACAAGAAGTAACCAATAGATACCACCTCTATAGTTATGCTTTTACGAGTAAACATATACCAAGACGGAATCAAGGATTATAATACAGACGGGGTTCCATTATGTTCAGGCGATCGGCACAGCTATCGTGAGGGATGCCTAATAAAACTTATGAACTCAACACAATTAATTTGCATTATGTAAGACGGTTGTCTGCAGCAAATTACTTAATTGTTCTAAGTTCATAAATGTGGACCTCCTCAAAGTAACGCACCGAGTTTTCGAATTCTGCGTAACGTTACGTCATCGTATCGAAATAGAGAAACCTCATACTAAATTTTAGTTCCAAATACGGTCACGGGCGGGCGCTTCCAAACGTCATACAAATTTCTCGATAACATTTTACTATTCGATTACGTTACGCAGAGGGTCGAGCACGGCTTTCCGAATCCTACGTCACGTCAAATCGAATATTACACGTTGTCGAGTTTGTATGACGTCTGGAACAGCGCCCGCCTGTGAGCGTATTTCGAACTAAAATTTGGTATGAGGTTTCTCGGTCTCGATACGATAACCGTAACGTTACGCAGCATTCGTAAAGTCGTGCTCGACCCTCTGTAGGCCGAGCAGAACACTTGTCGGATCCTGCGTAACGTTACGGTTATCGTATCGAGATCGAGAAACCTCATACTAAATTTTAGTTCCAAATACGCTCACGGGCGGGCGCTTCCAAACGTCATACAAATTTCTCGATAATATTTTACTACTCGATTAAGTTACGACGCAAGTTTCGAATGTTCGTACTCGGGCCTCTGATTCAATCAACCCATAAAGGTTTTTCCTGTATGTACGGATAGTCTGCCGTATCACGTCTTTAGGGTGTTTATGTTAACTCGAGTGCTTATACTGATTCTGAATTCCGGCTAACGAAAGTTTTATTAAAGTATTGACGGTAAATGTTGAAAAATGCACGTTTCACGAAACGTGAACTGTAAATTAATTGTGATGGGTCAAGAAAAATCAATATTGCCCGGGAAAATAGCCTAGCAGCGGCAAAATGATACCTCACTAAGTATTTCTGCTAAATTAAGTAATAAAAATAGGTACTTGGTTTTTAAACAGAATCGAATAGCCGATATTCATTAATTACATTAGATAAACGTAGCGCGCGGAACTACTAGTACGAAAATTAAAAAAAACCGGCCAAGTGCGAGTCGGGTTCGCGCACAGAGGGTTCCGTACAAATTTGTAGGTACCTATGTAAATAGTTCGTCTATCACGGAAACCGAACCTCAAAGATTGGTCTCGCTTTTCCCGAGTGTTTTAATTCGTCCAAATGTTAGCAGAGCACTACTCCTAAGCAAACTGTACGCAGCGAGGGGTCATTTTATTACGGTTCGGTACTAACACAGACATAGACTAAGTTGGTCAACTATTACTCGTCAACCTGTAAAGGTTAATTATCTATAATATTCCTTGGAAGTTAACTATATGCACTAGATATGTACCTACTGCTGTTTGTTTTCAAATTTCCAAAGGAGAGGGGGGGGGGGGGGTCACTTGACTCAAAGAAAACTGAGCACTTCAAAGCTCAAACGAATCGATAGATGATATTTTTAAATGCCTCATTACACCAAAAAAAAAAATTTTTATTTTTATTCTTCCGACTCAGTATTCGCTAAGTAATTTGAATTTACTGAAACGTGAATATATTAGGAGTTTTTCAGTGCTACCAATGATTCTCGGATAGCGCAGTTAGTAGCGCGACACCACGGTATGGTGGACGTCCTGGGTTCGAATCCCAGTTCGAGAATTTATTTTTCTGGTCTTTCTGTATATTTACGTTTTAGTTTGAAATTTGAGAAGTAAACATTACAGCTTTCTAGAACCATTAGGGTGTTGAATAAAACCAAGCTTGAATTTCAATATCGGAAAGGTTTCGTGCATGGTTGGCCACACCTATCGCGGTCCAAATCGCGACACTAAGCGGTCGCACTGAGAACTGTCAAAATTGACAAGGGTAGGCAGCTTACTGATAATCGACGGCAAATCCACATTATCAGATAAACTTCAGCAAGTGGAAAGAAAAATTTCGAGACTCGGTTCGGGTTCTAAGTACTTATGAATACTGCTTTTTGAAATTGAAGACCGCTTAGATAAGTTTAAAACCCGATTCTCGAAATAAGAGTGTCTGGTAAACTAATCTGATTTCGTTTCACTTTTTCAAATAAGTCGTAACAGCCATGTTATTAGATCTTAAAAAAGATAAAAATAAAAAATTAAAAGAATCCCAGTAAAGCAAACACACATATATAATGTATATATTTTTTACTCATTCAGTCTGTTCCGTTATTGTACATTGTTCGGAGGAAGTATTCAGGAACTAAAGTATGTAAAAACTTGGTATTATTATTTCGCATGTTCAAATTAAATAAAACTTAAAATATAAATAATATCCCGTCAAGTAATTCGCTAACTTTCTTATTTGAGATAGCCACGTCTTGGCACTATCGTAATGGAAACGGCTAGATCAAGTTTCGCCGCAAATACTGCGAGCGACGTTACCCGATCCGACCTCACTTATACCCACTATAAACATCTACATATACTATAGAAAAGAGTTTTTACGTAAATAATCTCTCATATACATGAATCAAGCTTGTCAAAAACATCGCGTTCTCAGTGTATCTTCGATGGCGTCACGGTAAAAGCCCGTCCATTATGTAGCCTAAGTATATTTAATGATTGATTAAGCTCGAGTTACTCTTTGTCAAGCTCTTTGGCAGAGGACGATATTTGTCCAGCTGAAGTGCGCTGTTACAATTTTTAAGAGCGTCGATGAATTAAAGTGAATTAATATTTGAGTAAACTTTGTTTTTTTCGAAAATGCTTTAGGGGGATTTGCGGCCACCGCACTAACTCCGCGTTAACATTACCTACGTCAGACAGACGACACCAATACGTCAAGTTAGTTAATCCCGAGTAGTGTCAAACCATAATTATGTAGGTACGTGCAAGTCGGCCTAGGTCAGATCTTTTGTGATTCGGGTTTGATATCAGCTAGACTCATGAGAGATGTAATATTTTTAAAATTTAATTTCTGTTCTGTTCCAAAATAAAATGGGTGGAATTTTCTTTCTCTTGCCGAAAGTCAGTCAATATTAACAGAATCCAAACCGTATTTTTTTGGGACGTACGAGGGCTGTTTGATAAGTACCCGTTTATGGAAAAAAAACATTTTTTTTTGTCAATATGCATTTATTTTTCTACGTAGTCACCTTTTAACTCTATACATTTGTTCCACCTATACTCAAGCTTCAATAAACCATCCAAAAAGTATGATTTTGGAAAGTCATTAAAATAGGCCTCTGTGGCGGCAATGACTTCGTCATTTGATCCAAATCGCTTGCCACCGAGCCATTTTTTTAGGTGGGGAAACAAAAAGAAATCGCATGGGGCCAAATCTGGAGAATACGGGGGGTGAGACAATAGTTCGTAGCGTAACTGTGCTAATTTAGCCGTCACAACTCTGGACGAATGAGCCGGGGCGTTGTCGTGATGAAACAGTACTTTTTCTTTTTTAAATGGGGTCGTTTGTCCTTCAACACGGCGTCAAATTCATGCAATAAATTGGCATAGTACTGCCCTGTTATTGTTTTTCCCTTTTCTAAATAGTCAATATGTAATTGCGAATCCCAAAAATCAGTCGCCATGACCTTTCCAGCCGATGGGACGGTTTTTGCTTTCTTTGGAGCAGGTTCACCCGGTAAAATCCACTGCTTCGACTGCTCTTTCATTTCCGGGGTGTAGTGGTGGACCCACGTTTCGTCCACGGTCACGAAACGAAGCAGAAACTCCTTCGGGTTACGTTTGAACACGGCCAAACACTGCTCCGAAGTAGTCAGTCGGTTCCGTTTTTGCTCCTCCGTGAGTAAACGCGGCACCCACCTCGCCGATACTTTCTTCATACCCAATTTTTCTTCTAATATGTGTTGTACCCTCTCGATTGAAACGTTTACAGCATCAACGATTTCTCGAAGTTTAATTCGGCGGTCGGCTAAAACGATAATTTTCAATTTTCTTAACCATATCGTCTGTAGTCACCTCAACTGGCCGGCCTGGGCGATCCTCATCAAAGACGGTTGTTCTCCCCCGCTTAAACTCGTTATACCAATATCTGACGGTTGTCATAGAAGGAGCACATTCATGGTAAACCGCTTGCATTCTTATTTTTATTTCATCTCATGTTTTTCCTTCCAAAAATAAGAATCTAATTACAGACCGATAGTGTTCTTTCTCCATTTTAACAATTTTAAGTTCACGCCTTCACTGAATCGTTGTCAAATGAGAAAAAAAACAAAAGAATGCCATTTTTTTTTTAATTTTCCTGCCTCTGAAAAATGGCTTAAAAAGGTGGTATACTTATTTGCGGCCAGTGATATTAATATATTTAGAAAACGGGTACTTATCAAACAGCCCTCGTAGGTATATCATGTTTAGTTTATGAATTATTAAATGTTCATCAAAAAAATGCAAAAAAAAAAAGAACTAAAAACAATTACTTTGCTCACCCGCGACCACTAATGACAAATAGTTATATCTGTACGGCAAATGTATGTTTCCATGCAACACCTCCGCCTCCACTGCTACACAAAATTGCAAAAAAATATTTTTTTAGTATGTACCAAGTACTTTAAAAAATAATTTTGAACCTTTTGCAGATATTGTGGTTACGGGAACATTTTTTTTTATAATTATAACTTTAACGCATTGTGTTATCTGCAAGATGTTGGCCTAGTTAGTGAATGATGGATTAAAGGTTTCAGTTTACGAGCCGAATCGTGTGCGCGCAACGTGATAAGTAGAGCTATTCTGCGAAATATATTATGCATTAATCTGAGGCTTCGTACAATGTGACGATCAGCTCGTACAGCCCATATGTTGATAACAACTGGGGTATGATTGTTACTGTCCCAAACATTGGGCGGAAAAACGGAAATGTTATACCTTCTGAAGGCAAGCCATTTTCAGCATCTTAGTCACATCTAGCATACCTCTATAGTATTTACTCTAGACTAATATTCACTTTGTAAAGACTCTAGTATGTCTACGGATAGCGATGATTAGGTGATCAGGTCAGTCACTTGTTCGTTTAAGTTCGTTGATGGTGGTGGATAATAAAATCGGCAAAGACCTTAATAAAAACTTCCATAGATCTTTCATACCCCGACCAATGCACGGGCCGCAAGCTCTTTTTCTGATGCCTCATCATTTTAGTTTACCTATGACGTTAAGATAAGAAGTGCAGCCAAGGGAGTGGTAAATTTTGTGCCTGACCTATTTTAATTAACATACGTGAATATGCCAACGTTTTCTATACTAAGTTCAATGTTTTTCAACCGATTTTTCAATCTTTATATTTTAAGCTCTTATTCCATAGATACCTCTCCACTACCACTCTCCACTCCTACACGTGGGATAATCGGAACTTATCTAGGGATTTAAAAATCAGTTCTAAAGGGAAAAAAGTGCCGTTTGCTTTTTCCGTGTATCTAGGCCTGAACTGACTGTAATTAGATAGGCTATTTTACTTTACGAGTACGTAAATACTCGTTACCAGTTATTCAGTTAGCTATGCAAATTGCGAACACAGCTTAATGTTGTGACTGGAAGCAAGAACGCGTAATCTAAGTTAGAAGATTATTATTAACTGTTTCGAGCAGATGTTGCCAGCACCTATTCTAGACCAGGTAAAGTTATGACAATAGAGAGATGGGCTGTTTGAGTAAAGTCGAGCTGTGAAAGTTATTTATAATGCAAAACATAGCTCGGTTTTCAAGTCCACTTGGGATGTTTTTTCAGTGGAGATTTCTGGAGACCCTTTTCATAAGTAGGATTTGGAAACGCCAACCACTTTATTGCATTAGCATAAATGCCTACATTAAGAGCTTTGCGTTCGACCTGTTATAATAAAATTAATGAAACCATGACATGCTTGATTTACGATGTTTAACACTTTATTAACTTTAAAATTTATTTTGTATTGTGCTACGTGCTAAAATGTGTCTCTACGAGCGACGGTAAGAGAAATAATACCTTAAGTGTGCGCACTTAAGGTATTATTTCTCTTACTGTCGCTCGATGCCTTACAGTCGTTTCGATGTTTGACGAGCGGGCGCGCAGTTTTTGCCAGTCGACTGCTACATAATTATCCCGTAAGCGGGAGGCTGGCTGATGTTAAAAACCGGCAAGAGCATGTCGGGCCATGCCTAGTGTATCTTCGTGACACTTACGTCCTTTTGTAGAGAAACGCAGTTTTCCAGCAGTACTTAACTCAAAAACGGTAAATCCGATCATGTTGAAAACAATTCTCGTTGAAAGTATCTATTAAGTGTTTCCTTTGTATTTTTTTTTCATGTATTTTTGACTTACGGTTTAGAAGACAAAAGGAGGACACAATTTATGCAACATTCGAAGAGATTATTTCCGTTTATCAAAAAAATTGCTTAGGAACCTTTAAAAGAGCTGTCGAATATGTGCCACACGTTGATATTACCTGATTTCTTTTTTTCAACTTTTGTTACTTGTTTGAGTGCCCTCCAATAAATAATTATTTTTGTTATTCAACTATCAAACTAATATAAGCCAGAAATATAAAGCCAAGCATTTGGATATGCTGCTTTGAAGGCTGGTACAGTGACCTGCGTTAAATGAATGCTGGCGTATCTGCGCAATGCACCTAATATCATAAGAGAACCCCAAAAGATATACGTTAAAGTTTGAGATTTAATCTTGCTTAGCTTGGATAAAAAAAAACGGACAAGTGCGAAATCGAGTAGCGTGGAGAGGGTTCCGTACGTTAATTTTCTATTTTACTTTTAATAACATAGATAATACCTACCAAAGTTTCGGTGTTAAGGGAATGGTAAATTTTCGCTTACTTTCTTAAATGATTTTAAAATGATAAAAAATACATATTTGAAATACTCGCTATGAGCAGAGTCATTAATTTATGTCACACGTTCGTCTTCGGGTCAAGTAGTTTCGGAGTAGGTAAATTGGCTGTGACAGACGGACAGACAGACACGCGAATCATCCTATAAGGGTTTCGTTATTTTCCCTTTTGTGGTAGGTACGGCACCCCAAAAAACAAACGTACCTGTCGGTGGACAGCTACTAACTGGTTTATTAGTAGACTCGCCTCCGTTCTCACTATTTCTTCTTCTTCGACATAGCGCTTGGGCCCACAGTTGACCTTGTCTTATCTTTCTCGGTTAGTATGGCAACGCAATGCAAGTCATGCCATCTTCGTTACTTCGGTCCCTCTTTTAATTAAAATTCTATCGTGATATCTAAGTAACGGGCGTGATTAAGAAGCCGATGGCTACATGGGTAAATTCATATCAAGGTAACCAGGAAGCACGAATATTACCTTGGCGCGCTTAATTTAAGTCGAAATATTATTAGTGCAGTACTGATGAAAAAACTAGCTCGCAAACTCGCATTGTGTAGCCTTCGGCTTTACGTGCTTCGCAGTTTGCCTCGTCGGCACGTGAGCCGCATACCTAACGTCGCTATATAACAGTGCCTTCACTCACAAGAGAAGGTCAGCTATCATCTTCATTTGTCTAACAAACAATTATGTTAACACTTGTCTTAGAAACCGTTAATGAATATTACAGGAGAATGTTTTACTATTTTTTTATATAATTTTTGCATTCAAACGTGTCACTTTTTCATAAATGGACGACGCCACTCTATCTATGATACATATTAGGTTAGGTAGGTACCTAAATACCATTTATTCACATTGTCAGCTAAGAAACGATCTACACAAAGAAAATATAACCTCGGCAGAGTAAAGACGGCGGGGACACTTGAGCTGCGAAAGGCCTTTCTCTCTCAATTCCACTCGACTGCCTGAGGGTTGAGCACGACTTTTCGAAATCTGCGTCACGTAAAATCGAATAGTAAACGTTGTCGAGTTTGCATGACGTTTGGAACAGCGCCCGCC
Source organism: Clepsis dumicolana (assembly GCA_963691665.1). Taxonomy (NCBI): domain Eukaryota; kingdom Metazoa; phylum Arthropoda; class Insecta; order Lepidoptera; family Tortricidae; genus Clepsis; species Clepsis dumicolana. The sequence continues at coordinate 5,952,570 of OY829516.1, read as the reverse complement.
CGTGAGCGTATTTGGAACTAAAATTTAGTATGAAGTTTCTCGATACGATAGCCGTAACGTTACGCAGCATTCGTAAAGTCGTGCTCGACCCTCTGGTTCACGGTCGGCGCGGCGCTTAACCTATATATCACTGATCTTTAACAAATTCAAACTAACTGACTGTTTATCAGTATCTATTTGTAAAATTTTAAGAGGAACCAACTACATTTAGCTGTTATTCGGGTTAGTGTGGAATTTAACTACAAGTTATGAAGTTACGAATAAGTTGTCTTTGCTTTTAACGTGAAACTACCGTGAGACTCAATCATAGTGAAATAAAACGTGACGTGACGTTATATACGTGAGTGATCCGTTTTTATTTCACTATAAGTTGTCTTCGTTTTGTAGTTAAGTACCTAATTGTTTTTGCAGTCGGGTTTTTGTTTTTTTTTTAGATACGTACATATATTTTTAAACTTTTTACTTATGTACCTTAAGTACCTTAACTGAATAATTAAAAAATATGCATACATAGGTACAGTCAAGAAATTTAATTCCCTACCCATTTCGTTAAAATGTTGTTAGACATTCGCAATGCGTTAAGATCGAAAATGTCAACGTAAACACGACATGTCAAAGTAACGTCGTGTTCTATCAAGCTCTAATGGTGACAGTTTGCTATACGATATTAAACCTTAGGTGGGTGGGAAATTAGATTCCTTGACTGTACCTACCACGTGATGTGGGGTATGCAATAGAGCTAGCCCTAAACTATCATACATATGAGTCATAATGACTCATTTGTGTGATTGAATGAATGTAAAAGTACACCTATCAAGGTACCTACCCACGATACAGGCTAGATCTAGAGTGGAACTTAATCTTCAATGTGAATTACTGTAACATACCTTTTATACATATATTTTGTACATTGTATTTTTAATGAATAAATTAAATTCTACTTGAAATTGAAATTCACGTTAATCGCTCTGGTCTTTTAGATGATCGCTGTGAAAGTAAATTTTAGGGCCCCTCCTCGCGTCTCTCTTGTATTTTGACTGACTAAATTAGTAAGTATATGCCTACAGCACTCCTCCATCAAGCCGAATATAATGACTAATGATAAGTACCCCATGCGTTAAATTCCATCAAGCCGTTTAGGCTGCAGTGCGACATACATACATAATGGTACATACACTCGAAAAACAACCCTCCTTTCCGGCGGCAGTCGGGTAAATAGCCCTGAACTAGCGCCATTCAACAGATATGGCCGAACTTTTTCAATACAACTTATTTATTGCCTGAAGAAAAAGAGCTATTACTATAAGATCGTTTTAAGTTGGTAAGTCGGTAAGTACATAATAAAATAATGGTACAAACGAAGTAGCTACAGTTAGCAGTTAGAATATAGGATTCGGGTTTTTGTATTGTTTTGACATAAGCAGCGCCTTTGGCAGCCGAAGTATTTCTAAAACCTGAATCCTTATTATCATTTATCAGCCATGTAAATCCGAACAAATTTCTGACAGCAAAATAAAATGAACAAAAAACAAATGTTAGACGTGAACTGTCAAGTAATTTCCTATTTTTACCGTGCTCGTACCTCACTTAATATAATACCTACTATTAATAATTATAGTAGTATCGCATGCTCGAACACGTCGTGCTCGTTATGACCAAGTTTCGATAAGTTGGGTTACATTACAACGTGGTTAGTGCCTGTCGGGCGACGTCGTGCCGGATCGGATCGCGAACAGCCCGCTGGCGACCACTAACGAGAACTACAAGCAGGTACCGTGCCTACATGTAATAGTTGCTTATAACAAATACATTTATGAGGTTTATATTCTTACTATATGCGTGCAACTTTATTCTCACTAGTAGAGGTAAGGCGCGGGTAGAGAGCCCTCATCTATACTATCTATACTACCTCTCATATATACTACTGTAGTCTTTGAGAAAGCCAACGTGACAGAATGCGATCACCTGTGCAATTCTTTGATAGCTGACACTTCATTGTAGGTGTAGGTATACCTAATCATAATCAGTCCCATTCCCGGTACCATGTTGTGCGCCGCACTATTCTTAACCCCCGACGAAAAAGAGAGGTGTTATAAGTTTGACCTGTGTATCTGTGTGTCTGTGTGTGTATCTGTCTGTGGCATCATAGCTCCCAAACGGATTTACTGATTTCAATGTGGTTTTTTTAATCGAAAGCTAAGTTAATCGAGATGGTTCTTAGCTAAGTTTGGTTAAAATCGGTTCTCCCATTTTTGAAATATTGAAGTTTGTGAAGGAGTGAGTTGACACACCCGGCTCGGTGAATTTAGCGGCGCAGCGCAGCAAAATTCCGTACGCACAAACGGGAATACAACTTGCTGCCTACGACAGATCGAACAATTTTGCTCTCGTAATCATCTACGACCTTCCAACAATATCAAGTATAATGTGTTATTTTATTTCCAGCAATATCTCCTTTGGCGCGTCGTTCGTTTGAAATATGGCCGACACACTTGCAACTCACGCTACATGGGGTACATTGTGGGGATACTTAAATAAATGTAACCGTTTTACGTGGAATTATCTCCCGTTTGTTCTTTATTGCACGCTAACGTGTTTTTAAAACACATTGTGGATTGTGGAAACGAAAGCGTCGACCAGTATTTAGGTTAGGTACTTAAATATCAATCTCAATACTAATATCTCCAAGCATTTGCTAAAAAAAATACCGATCAGTAAATCTTCAAATTGCTCAGAAGAATCCAAGTATATACTTAGTATAAGCTAACTTTATTTGTCGTTGCCAATAGGAGGAGTTCACTATTTTCATTTCGTTAGTTGCCCGTAGGTGTGTGGCAACGATACGCACCGTCGGGTGCATACCTGTAACAGACACAATCTTGATTACCTTTTATATTCGTTCCTCTTTTGTTCTTTTTCTGAAACAGCGCGACTTTATCTCGGTGATGGCGGTTTTGTTGTCCGAGATAAGACTTCCCGTCCAGACGTTCCAACAATTTGTATAGGACAAAGAAACGTAGATTACGTCTTTTTCATTGTGCAAATAGTCACAACTGTGTTAAGTACAATTTTATGGCGAAAACATGGTGCTCGGGTAAACGTCGGAAACTGCAACAGTGTCGTGAGTCAGATTTGAATCTCCCGGGTCATCGCTCAGGGAGCGCGATATTAAATTAACTTTGTAGCGCTGGCGTTGAATTTCTTGGACAGACCGGTTCAAGTTCGCTGGAGCGAAGCCAACTTGGGAAGCAAACAATTTGCTGCGCGAAATGTATGTACTTAAGTATATAATTATACCTAACGTTTTTTTATTACTTTTAAAAATGAAGATGGATACGAATACAGATGAACAAGTGTCGTTTTTGCTTTACAGTACAATACAATACAATAACTCTTACCTATGGATTTTTAAGAATAAAGACACTTAATACCTATTAATTAAAATTGTGTTAACTTCTATGACTTCAACATACAATGACTTACCTATCAAATTCAAATTAAAATTCAAAATTCAACAAAAACAAGGAATTTCGTCACCTCATAATACCTATAAAGGTACCGATTGCTTATCCTTAGCCTGACAGTAGTGATGTCAACTCCGATGGAGGTCACTATTGTACGCAGCAGGCAGCACATTAATCACGGGATGGGGTCGGTTCGCGATTAGCACCAGAAATGCTGCGAAAGGGTAAGTATTAAGAGCGCTTGAGCACTGTGTCCGATTCCATTTAGAGTCCACCAGGCCCAAATTTAATGCTAGCTGCATTAATATAACTAAATAAATCAAGCATATGAAACTAGCTGGTGCCCGCAGCTTCGCTTCCGTGGCAGGATTCCCTATTCCGTCAGAAATTCGTAAAATCCCTCCTTCTCTTGTATGCCTCATTAAGGGAACCTCTATGCAAAATTTCAGTTTTCTGGGTACAATGGTTTGGATTGGGTATTGACGAGTCAGTCAGTCACGCACGACTTTTTTTCAATGTATCTGCATTTTCTTTGGATTGCTCTATAATGTCGACAGTCGACACTGCAATACCTACTACAAGTAGGTAGTACAAAATAACGACATGTAACATAGCATAGTCTAAAAAATGCTAACGTTCGAAACAGGAGTGTATTCTCTCAGATGACTGCGTTGCGTTCACGGCTGCTTTTGGGTCGAAGTGTTAAATTGTCGATACTATGACAGCCAATTTGACTCTTCGACGTTGAAAGTTAAAAAAGGAGTGAATTAACACCCCGAATCCGTGACATAAATTTAGAAATTGCCATTTTTATTCTACGTTGTTCTCACAGTTCCATTTTACGAAACACTGAAAAAAAGACAAACTGCATACTATTCCGTTAGTAGGTAACTCTGGAACTAAGTTTATTTTCCGACCGATCATTGATTGTTGTTTGGATCGGACGCAGTGGACCAGTACTTTTATTTTAACACCGGGATGGGACAGTATAGTATGGAAGTGGAAGCCGCTAATGATCGTTAGTGGGTACTGTCGGTAGATGCTGATGCTTAATTAATATGCGGGTCATATTGTACAATGGGTCGGTTCGCTGTTTAATGTTTCTGACTTGTTTCTAAGTGTTATCTTGTTGCAAATATATTAATTTTAATTTATTTAGATCATTGTTTGCATTTGAATGAAAAAATATAATAAATCGTTATTTCACGAGGATATGCGAGTTTCAAAGGAGTAGTGGGCTGTTTTATAATAAATGCGTTATTACAAATATTTGAAAAAATTGAGTTTTTATTACAAATATTTGACTTCCGTCACTTCGATACCTTCTTCTTTGTGAATAAGAGTTTGTCAATAATAAAACCGCCTTCAAAAAAAAACCTTAGAAAAAAAACGTAAAATAATCCTCTAAAATAATGATAAATAAATAAAATAAAATAAAGTGCGTTTATTTCGGACAACAGAAACTAAAGCCTAAAGTTTTATGGCCTAGCACTAAGCAGCAGAAATATGAAGTCGGTGCGGTGCGAGCGGAATATTCTTTGAATGAAGCACCGACTTCATATTTCTGCTGCTTAGTGCTAGGCTTTAGGCTTTAGTTTCTGTTGTCCGAAATAAACGCATTTTATTTTATTTTATTTATTTATCATTATTTTAGAGGATTATTTTACGTTTTTTTTCTAAGGTTTTTTTTTGAAGGCGGTTTTACTTTTTTGTTAAAAGATTTTTATTTCACAATTTTACGTTGATTTAACATTTTCAGAATTATCCTCCAACTCCTAACCGTTAAGGAGTTGTACCTTCCATCATCAGCTCATCAACATAAGATGATGACTACCGGACGCAAATACTTGAATAGCCTTAGAAAATATATGAAACATGATACGTGCCTATAAAATTTGAGGGTTGCCCTCGATTTCCCTGAGATCCCATCATCAGATCATAACTTGGTAACAGTGGAACCACCTCAGAAGTATACCCTTTCATTTAAAAAAAAAATTGAAAATCGGTCTACAATTGTATGTATGTATGTATATCTCTTTATTGCACATAAAACAAAAAAATACAGATAACAGAACAAAAGCAAATGTACAAAGGCGAACTTATCCCTTAAAGGGATCTCTACCAGTTAACCTTCGGGCGATTGACAGGACATCAGAAAAAAGAGTAGACATACAAATAAAAGTAAGAGGATCCGGAACCTGAAATTAACCTAATTGCCTAACTAAAGCATTTAAAATACACATACATAGAAATACAGATACACTCTAGTACATACCAATAACATAACGATAAATAAATACATATCAAGAAGTATACACTACATAAAATACATATATACACGAACTAGAGAACACACAATATCCCATTAAGAGGAACCGTCAAGCCAGTACTTCCTCAAGCGATTCTGCAGGGTGGCAACAGTTTGCGACTGCCTGATGTCACAAGGTAACCGATTCCACAGTTTAACAGCTTGCACGGAGAAGGATTTGGAGTAGGATTTGGAATGGGTGACAGGAAAAGAGAGAGAGAGATTGTTACTCGACCGTAAACGGTTCCCGAAACCAGTGGCCAAGTAGCTAAATCTTTCCGAGAGGTAGTAAGGGGTACAATTGACGGAGTAATCGATGAACATACATAAAAAAAAATACATACAGTGGAACGTAGAACCTCCTCCTTTTTTTGAAGTCGGTTAAAAAGGTAATAAAACTTTTTCAGCGAGTAAGTACTTGTCATCACAAAGATCCGGTTGTATTCCGATTTCACTTGTTTGAATGAAAATGTTCAACGCAAAAACGACTTTCGACAAAAAAGTCGTTTGCGCAGAGAAAGATACTGACTGAGATATTTTGTTTCTCGCCAATCGGCGATATGCCAATTTTAAGTAAGTAAGTAAGTAAACACTTTATTGTACAAAAAATAGGATAAAACACAAGTTACAACAATAACATTTGAGTACAAAGGCGGACGGATTTTAATTATATTAATGTCATTTAACTAAAGCTGTCTGTAGATATCTAGATCATTCAAAATTGAAATTTACCTATGTCAGGTAGGCACAACGTTTATGAGTGTTTGCTTTAGGTCAAGCGCGCGCCAAGTTTGTATCTATACCTACCTAGCAAAGTTATTTAAATGGAGTCGAGGCTACGAACATTGTTGAATATGCCATTGTAGCGTTAAATTGCTCACGTGCAACAACGCTTTGTTCAATATTATTTCAGTGATGCGTTAAACAGGTAGATAAATGGCACGTGGATCGTCCAGAGGTAAAATGAGTGCAATTTAGCACATTTATCGCACTATGACATGATAAGAAAAGAAAGAACCTGTCTTTTTGGGGTGCCTTTCGCATGATCTAAAATTTTATTGAATAAGTATGTTATTGAATGGCATACTTCTTTTTTAGCATAAAGATTTTATTGCATAGGTAGGTACATATTTTTTGTCCTAAAGCAATTTTAGTCTAAAATTTTAATTAGGTAGGTACTAAAAGGCTAAGTGCATAATTGACCGAGCAAATGAAGAAGTGAGCTTTGTCAACTTGGACAAATTTTCTTTCCTATGTCTGTCCCGCTGTCGTTTTTGGATTGCGTTTTGGTCAAACTAGCTTTACACGTACGTCCATCTCGTGTACCTACCGTCAACTTTTCCCAAACGAGGCATTTGTAGGCATGTAAGCACAGACATTAATGATAGCCACTGCTGGGCACCAGGCCTTTATTTATAACATTTAAAAAAAAATCAATAAGTGATTTACGTATTCGGTGCGAATTCTGAAAGATTTTTTATCGAAAAGTCGCGTTGTTTGTGTTAACACTGTGAAAAATGAAGTTAGACCGATATTTAATAGATGTCGTCACTAAAACGAAGTTGTTTAGTTGAAGTGAGGTGAGGAATGCGCGAAACGTTCAAGGTCATCCTCTCAGGGTAGCCTCTTAAGACAATTTCTTAAGTAATAATTTCTAGCTTATTCAACATATTAACATTCAGTATATCTTAACACTAACATAATCTTTTAAGTTTGCATTTAAACATGGGTATGTTTACTCATTGGGTAATGAGTTTCATTTCTTGACATCAACAGGCATACCGTTATACAGGTTGTTACAAAAGTACCCGTAAAGCCGAAAGTTAAATGGTCCATTATAAGGAGTCCATTTACAATATATCTGAATCACTGTATGAAATAAAATAAAACCTTTTTTTTCATGCAACTTTCTTTTACCATACTTTTTTTTTTACGTTTAATATGTAAATATTTAAGTATGTATTTATCTATTATAAGTATGTTTATCCGTTGTCTAGTACCCATAGTACAGGCTTTGCCTAGTTTGGGACTAGGTCAATTGGTGTCACTTGCCCCATGATATTTATTATTTATTTATACAATATGCAAACCCCAACCCTATATTTTTACGGGTTATTTTGTAACACGTTGTATAATGTATACTTATAGCCGTGCTCCGTCGTTCGACAGAATGTTCCTCTTACCATATCCAGTCCTATGTTTCATTAGTTTGATTTTGTCCGTATCTCTCAAGTAACGTATTATTAATACTAAAAAAAGTACAAGTGTTCTAACGCATTTATTTTGGACGAATTAGCCGTAACTGTAGGGTCGTGGCGTGTCAGTACTTAATCACGAAAAACTTTTTCACGAAAACTTTATCATAAACTGACTATACCACGAAGAGACTTTATGACGAAAAATCTTTATCACGAAAATTTTACCATGAACAGACTATATCAGGAATAGAGTTTATCACGAGAAGACACCACGAATAGAACTTATCACGAAAAACAACTTAGCCCTACACCTACTGCTCTAGAAATGAATCTCTCTTTCACCTGTGGATTTCGACATTGGCTCCGCGCCAATTAAGTTTGGGCAGGCAGGCTCAAGCAATTACGGGGTAAACTGGCTTGGAAAATTGTTCCCCGTCGACACATTAATATTATAAATTAGCGCAACATACTTTTACTGCTGCAAGCATCAATTAAGGGCAGGTGAAGTAATTTTCAAGTCATTTAGCCTGCCAGGCTTGATTATATGAACAAGTGATGCTGCAACGCAGTTGGTTTTAGAGGCCGACAAGCCCGTGAAACAATTTTCGTTTATCCGTTTTCCAATCTTCGAATACGACATTAGATACCGCAGTTACATTTAAACCCTCGATTTCTCGCTTCACCCGAGACACCGCTCAACCGCGTCCCAATTATTTAATACTGTTTTTGCTATATAAAAAAACTATGTAAATACAACGTTTCTTTACTTGAATTATTTTGAAGGCATTTTTTGGCAAAAGGAAAAGAAAATTTGAAACGTAAATAAAGATACACAACAGGCTGTTGTCCACCACTTTGTCATCGTAGAATAGGTGCGGTGGTCGCTATCCCGCGGGAACTACCACTATGCTATTTTCCGAGATAAAAAGTAGCCTATTAGATTATTCCTATAGACGACCGAATAGCCTAGTGGTTAGAGACCCTGACTATGAAGCTTGAGGTCCCGGGTTCAAATCCCGGTCGGGGCAGATGTTTGTATGATGAATATGAATGTTTGTTCTCGGATCTTGGATGTTTAATATGTATGTAAGTATGCATTTATCTATATAAGTATGTTTATCCGTTGTCTAGTACCCATAGTACAGGCTTTGCCTAGTTTGGGACTAGGTCAAATTGTCAAGTGTCAAATTGTCCCGTGATATTTATTTATTATTCTTCAAAGTAAATACTATCTCCTTACTAAATCTCGTTTAAAGTTATGAAGACAGACAGAGGAACCGGGTTACGTTCACATTTATAATATTTGTATGTATAATAATTATGTAGAGCTATACTTCGTTAAAAATAAATATGTGGGAAACTTGGAGGCTGTAAAAAAATCGGGGTCTTTCCTTAAAAAATCCTTTCAAAAGTTGTTAGATTTTCACAATCATTCAGCACCCCAGTTTTGTGAGCGAGGTAAGTTTCGGCAACTTTTGAGATCTTAATAGTGTTGTTACACTTATTCTGCGATTTGGTTGTAGGAGATTTTTGTTAGTATTGTTTGTGAATTCGCCAATCCAAAAATATAGGTATGGTAAGGTAAACTGTTTCATCCTTCATGCAGTTAATCTGTTATTTGGTATATTATTATAAAATGTACGAAGCATGATTTTTTTTTCTATTTATACGGTGTGTGTGATGTTTCCAATGCGCTCTGGGCCCGCGTGGGAACTTTAACCCAAGCCCTCTCATTCCGAGAGCAGGCCTGTGGCCAATAGTGGGTCGTAAATAGACCGGAGATGATGATGATAATGATACTTACACCGTTTCTATTTATGAAGTGCTTCGTAGGTGATTTGAAATTTTCTACGATTGCCACAGTCACACAAGGCACTATTGCAATTAGTGTACTTATCCAAAAAATGTATTCACAAATTCATGGCGATATGTTTAAAAAATTAAAAGGAAGGGTATATGATTCGTACCATACCCCACAATCCGGGATTGCGGATTGTATTACATTTGCATACCTTAGTGAGATGAGAACAGATTTCAACTACATACGTGATTACTGGAGCAGGTAACAGGTAGGTATTGTATCGCGAGCTCGCGCCGCGGCTCTGATTGCATAATGCAAAATGTAAATAAGTTGGAAATGAAACTACCACGGGAAATTCCTATGATATACTTTGTATGCATATAATACGTGAAATTCTTTCCCACTTCATTTTTAAGTAGGTACCTAAATGTTTCGGAGTTTGCTAGCAAAACAATACTTAGTTAAAACTTATAAACCAGACTTTAAACATTTGGGTTGTTGATCGCAAGAAATAATCGATGTTTAAAAATGTAACACTGTTTAATTGAAAGAAAACAATGTTAATAATAATAATAATAATTCTGATAATTGATGATAGAAACATATTATACAGGGTGGAGTGGAACGTCGCGACGAACCTTTATAAAAATGTCGTAGGTAATATATGAGCTATGTAATATCGCTTTATAATAGTTAGAAGCGTAAGTTGAAACAAAAGTTATTAAAATTAACTATTTTGTACTATGGTTACAATCCTAATTACCTACTTATAAATATTATCACTAACTCCAGTTGACGTTGATTAGGTACGTCAATTTAACATAATTAGGGTTGAACTGATTCATTTATTTCATTAAAGTTTAACGACCTCTAATCTAACTTGAAAACGGATAAGAATATAAAACATGGTTTCTAGGAGAAAAATACACAAAAAAGGCTACAGAATCTTACATTTTCGCGAGAAGGTCTCGTTACGTTTCACCCTGTATTAAAATATTTTTTTATTTAGACATTGACATATTTTATTCAAGAGAAGGGAATTTTAAATACAAGGAACTAATACCAACAGTATTGAATGCGCCCATATTTTTGCTTTACCCTCCAAGCCCACTTTGCTTGCCAATTAAATGTACTCCCCAATTTGTTTAAAGCAATTTCAAAAAGCAATTTTCTATATTCCTTCACGACTATCGACATTCAGGCATGAAATTAAAATTGTTGGAAAGTTAAATAAGCTGAAATATTGTAAATAAATAAGTTCTGTAAGTAGACATCGTAGTCATTTAGAAGTGGCCTTTAAGATATGGTCTTTAGACTGAGACTTTATGTAGGTATAAGCAAGAAATTCTTGTAGGATGAGTGAAGGCAAAGTAACTCGATATTATACTTAAATCGCTATTGAAAAAAATGGCATTTGAGTACATATGTTATGAAGGTATTTATTTGAAATTATGTGGGCTACGAGTACCTACTTCTTGCAACCTTCAGTATATCTTCGGCTTATATGGAAACTTACAGTTCTCAATTTTTGCCATTAAACGTAATTAAAAAAATTTGATGAACAAAATTTTATCTAGAAGAAATTCGGGAGTTTAGGCGATAGAGGTAAACTCAAGCGAGAGCATGAAACCCGACACGCTGTGAAGGCTTTTGAAGTCGAAGGTGACCGGATTATGCAATTGGGTCACGCCAATCCAGCTCACTCAAACAAACGCACAATTTCATAGCACAATAGATAAGGCTCAGGAGTAGCTAAATGATTTAGTACTTTGTGGCACAAATAATTCGGCACTGTGACAGTTTGAAAACATAACAGTGAAAGCGAGGATCATTATTATAAACATCAGGATAATACCATGAATGCCATGATAATGCCCTTTGGAATATTTTGAAATAGGAATGGTGTTGTGAGCCCGGCTGCGGAGAGCCGTCGGCAACCGTGCGGACGTGCTCGCGGCTCACATTACTAATGCTACTGGTAGTACTACGAAATTGGTAACTAAAACGGAGTACCTACCGAAGGGCCTGTCCATACGCTATGGCGAGGATAGCCTGAAGCGTCCAACAGTTTTGAGTCGGACCGTACTTGTTTTCCTCGCTGTGCCATAACATAATTCAATCTGATGTAAGATGCGTTTTCACCAGTAAGCCGGGTTAAAGGCAGGGAATGCTTCGAAAAAGTTCCCCTACGGAATAGAGAATCGTATCAACTGATGTCGTTGAACACATTTTCTTTCTACATGGAAATATGAGATCAATGTGGGGAAAGGTATAAATGAGACATCAGGTAAAGGTCAAAAGGAAATATTGGATGCACGTAGCCCCAGTGACAAATACAGGGTGTGGGCGAACCCTAATCAACCGGATCGCCTCACCGACATTTTCGACAGCCTTGATTTTGGCAAACATCAGCGAGAAATCTGTTTTTGAAAACGACTCTTAAATATATAGCCGGTAGGTTACTTATCCGTCGAGATAAAATGAAACATAGAACCTGAGAGAGCCAAATTGCAATCTTCCCTGTGGCTAAATAAATTCGCACAAAGTTCCGTGTGAGTAAGTGTGGCCAATATCAACGAGGAAATTAAATAAAGTGTTACTCAATGAAATAAATGAATAACGTCGCATTTAACTTCTGCCGGTGTCGAATCTTATCATCATCATCATCACATACAGTGGCAATTAAGTAGAACATTTGAGAGGGCAAGATGGAATCAAAATGTTAACGGAATCCTATTATCAGGTTAGAATATGTTAAATTTTTTTTACTGCCGAAGTACCAACTTCTAGTTTATTTGATGGTTACCATAGAAAATTCTGTAGAAAAGTATTGGATCAAGAAATCTTTAGGTGTCATTTATAATTGGTACTGTACATACATTATTTGAAATGAAACAAACAGAATCATGTTTTCTATTTGACAATATCCTCTCCGCCTTTCGAATATTCAATTATGAATTTAAATACAAAACGGCTTGTTAAAATCAGTTGTTTATTCATGCATACGAGAGTCGACACGAATACGCAAAAACAACCTGTTTTGGGCGTTGCCGCATACTGAATAAGCATGTCAGCGAAATCCGCTTCGCTTTTGAACGGGAAACGGAATCAACAATGCTACGAGCTACGAGCCCTGCCGCTACGGCGTAGCACCGTAGCTGTCTACGCCTCTACATCCGCCGAGTAATCCAGTTTGAGGTTTAAACTATTACTAGCTAGAGAACTAGCACGGCTGCCATAGTATCGCCTTGACGCTGAATGTTTCTCTTTCTTACTAGTTTGGTTATTATGCACATTATGAATCGCAGTCTATTGGGGAAGAAACAAGATAGAAAAGGACGCACAGATGATGATTATGTGGACGATTCGAGCGGATTTTATTGATATTTTACAATTATTTTGTCACACTCGCTGTTCGATATTTACTGTGAACAAAGATATTATTTAACAATTTGTGTTATTTCTACCTATCTTCTATACATATAATAAAATCGGAGATCCGGCGCGTCTGTACATTGAAGATATTTGCAAAAAACATTTGGGTCGCGTGGAATAATTAATAGAACACAAAGTTGGTGCGGTGCGAGCGGAATATTCTTTGAATGAAGCACCAACTTCATATATCTGCTGCTTAGTGCTAGGACATAAAACTTTAGGCTTTAGTTTCTGTTGTCTGAAATAAACGCATTTTATTTTATTTTATTTATTTATCATTATTTTTAGAGAATCATTTTAGGTTTTTTTTCCAAGGTTTTTTTTTTGAAGGCCGTTTTACTTTTTTGTTCAAAGATTTTTATTTCACAATTTTACGTTGATTTAACATTTTCAGAATTATCCTCCAACTCCTAACCGTTAAGGAGTTGTACCTTCCATCATCAGCTCATCAACATAAGATGATGGCTACCAGACGCAAATACTTGAATAGCCTTAGAAAATACATGAAACACATGATACGTGCCTATAAAATTTGAGGGTTGCCCTCGATTTCCCTGAGATCCCATCATCAGATCATCAAAAAAGTAAAACCGCCTTCAAAATAAACCTTAGAATAAAAACGTAAAATAATCCTCTAAAGCCTAAAGTTTTATGGCCTAGCACTAAGTAGCAAAAAAAAGCCTTCAAAAAAGAAGGTGGTTTTCGAGTGTATGTATGTATGTCTAATTCATTGGTACGCTTTACAGCCTAAACCGTTTGGCGGATTTCAACGTATGAGGTGTCATTAGGTTCGTTTCTGTTGTGGGAGGGACATAGGGTGTGTTGTTTCCCGGAATTACAGTCGGTTTTCTGTTTTTAATGCGAAAGTTTGTCAGGATGGGTGTGTGGATGTTTGTTACTCTTTAAAACTACTGAAAACTGTAAAAGTACTGAACGGATTTCAATGTAGCTTCACAGTAATGTAGTTTATACATAGATCAGAATAACACAGCCCACGTTTATTCGGGAAAATTGTACTTACCTATAGTTCCCGCAGGATAGCGATAACTGAATTCTACGCGGACGAAGTCGCGGGCAACAGCTAGTTCTGAAATATTTTTAAAGAGCTTTAGGAGCGTTAGCTTGGAAGAATTTTCTAAAGTGCCTTCAAAAGGGAGATATCCAATTCGTCTTAGCTCTACCTTTGGACTTAATGAAGTGTTTTTTTTTTGTGTTACCTATATAATAGCTTCAAGGTAAAAGCTTAGGGCACGATACGTTTATACGGATACGTTTATGAAATCTAGGAGAAATTACTAGAATGATTTTAATGGACGGGGATACGTTTATGAAATCTAGGAGAAATTACTAGAATGATTTTAATGGTAGTCGATTTTTCACTAAATATGATATCTAAATTTAAACGATAACATAAAACTACCTGTGAACAGGCGATCATGCAATAGCCAACTGCATTGTTTCTTATACTTTACATAATAAAAATCTACTCACAAAGTTACAGCACTTTTGGAAACTAAAAGTCACTAAATCCTCATTTAAAAGTAAGTAAAACATTAAAATAGCTCAAGCGTACTCAGCTACACAGGCCGACATCGCTCCATAAGTACATAAATCTAGCCTAACAAATGTCTCATTTCTGCAAAACTCGCAGTATTCACCAAAGTGTTACGACTCGCTGCAAAGGCCTTTGTGAGCAACTTCCTGCAATGAATAGTTGCTTGCAGTAAACCCTTAACATTAGTAGTTTCCACGTCCATTATAACATAGCTGTCTTTGTCTCACGCTGGATGAGTGAGCAAAACCAAACGATCTTACCCCGTTGGCCTCGTTCGTCATACTGTAGGTACGTGCCGAGAGCCGAGAGAACTTTTTTATGGCTATGTGGCTGTTTTTAATTTGACCTACTGCCTTCCGCGCACCATGACTACATAGAAATATAAAGCAGCCAAAAGATAATTAGGTTTATTTAGCGACTTCATAAACACTCGTCGTTTATTCATAAACTAGCTGTTGCCTGCGACTTCGTCCGCGTAGATTTCGGTTATTGCTATCCCACGCCCACGGGAACTATATAATTTTCCCGAATAAAAAGTAGCGTATGTTATTCCTCAATGTTCAAACTATCTTCTTACCAAATTATTTCATCTAGATTGGTGCAGCAGTTTTCCCGTGAAGAGGTAATAAACAGACAGACAGAGAGAGACAGAGTTATTTTCGCATTTATAATATTAGTTAGGATTAGGATTAGTTAGGATTTTCTGATATGTTGCAATTTACGTGAAGTGTACAGTATGACAATGGCGATGAATTTTCCTGACGTATTTAACTTATATAAAGAATAGAATAGAGACATGGGTTCACAGTTCATACAATTACTTACATACTCGTACATAAAATACTCGTAAAACTAACTTTAAAACAAAAAGCTGTGCATAACTATATAATGTGCATCGCAAAGGAGAAATGTTACCAGGATTATTCTATCTACTCGCCGACTTAATGCCAAAAAGGTATTTTCATAGATAAGTTTACATCTCGGGCTGAATTTTAAAACTTTTACTAAGTGCGCCTTCTTCTTTACGACTTTATTATACAGGAAACGCGCGGATAAAGGTTATCAAACTAATCTTTTTTCGGCTGTTTTCAGGTAAGCGCAGTACAAGTATTGTACAGTAGGTACGGTGAATTTTCGTTCTACATGTCGTTAATAACAATAGGCTTTAACACAAATCGACAGATTGGCCCCGTTAAGTTCCAACATTGATCTGCTTCGCACTCCACGCAAAAAGGCTTTATTTTCCTCTAAAAGACCAACATAATTTTGATATTTCCGAGCAAGTCGGTTACAACTGGCAGCTTAAGCATAACGATCCAAATTATTGCGGGTTTCCACGACTGATGCTTGGATTAATGGGACTGTAAATAATAAATTTAGATTATGAAGCCAAATGGAGATGCTAAGTATACATATAACTTTGCCCGTATCATGTCCTGTAAAATCGTTATGCCTAACAATTATAGGTCTGAAGTAAATTAGTCGGTGAGATTAGTACTGTCGTATCTATCTATTCACCGAAGTAGGTTTATATCTATGTAAATCCTATTTTGGAGTTAGGTAGACAAAACATTTAGAATCGAATTACCGCTTCAATTCAGCCCTTTGATATTTATCAGTTTATCGAATCAGCGTAAATTTTGCTACCTACTTAAATTAATGGGAGCGACGGGTAGGTATCTTGTTATGTTCGCAACGACATGTGCTGTACTGTTCGGAGCTTGAGCTTGATGTAGTGAGGTCGAACCCATGTCAACGAGCCTCGGGTGGTGACACGTTTTGAATTAATAACACTCTGTATACTTCGACAAACTTATACGTGCCGGTGACAGCAACGCTACTACATATACACCTCGTCAAAACTACTTCGTGACATAACAGTTCCCACTTTTTGCCGGTCGTATTATTTATCTTTGTCAAATTACAAATTCGCATTAATTTGCGCGAAATAAGCCACGTGAGATTTATCGAACAATTTATTTAAAACTTCGACTATGTTTGATGAAACGTCTTTGATGGTAATAATTTATATTCGTAACTCACAAGTTTATTCAGCTAAATTGAGGATGATAATGACGTTGGCGTTAAGTCGATAAGTTTGAAACTTCGAGTGAATTATCTCGCAATTTCGTGTAGAGTTAAAAAGATCCTAGCACTAAAATAGACTTAACCTTGCTTACCCGTATTTGTCCGTGGACCTTCAGCTGTACCCCACTTAAGGCATCTTATTTCAGAGGGGAAAATGTCTTGAGTTGACAAGAATCAATCGACCACCTGTAAATCTTCCCACCCGAGATATTAACTCGTTCTCGTTTGGCCACGCCATTAATGACGCAATTCAGCAAATTTCATACCACATATTTTCACTACCTACGCCGCTCTCTCATACCTTTATAATTTAATCATGTACATATTTCCACTCGTCGGGAAACCTTCGTTTGAATACTCGTAAACGCCGCCATCAAGGTGTTGACCCAGTGCTTTATTTCACTTTTACGTTCGAATCAAATATTTATGAACAGGTACGGGGTCTACCGTTCAATCGTCGCATTAAAAGAATTCTTTATTTATTTAAACGTTACGCACGGCATAAGGAGGTAAACATGTCAGACTGACAAATGTTGACGGAAAATTTGTATTACAATCATTGACTTTTAAGTTACTATTTACTATAATTCAAAAACATTCCGTTTTCATGGACTCCTTGTTGCAACATAAACTCCATTTATTTGTCGGAATGACTTCACTCTCTTTACTTCGGTATAATGTATTAATTTGCGCTGAATGTTTGATAAATTTGTGCTCAAACACTTTCAGTTACGTTTTAGGGTTCCGTACCAAAAAGGAACCCTTTTGGTGTCTGTCTGCCTATCACAGCTGGTTATCTCCGGACGACTAAATAATCCTATCGACTGAAAATTTGGAATATGCACTTTTAGAGGATGCTTGCCCTACTATTTTGCAAATAAGAAGAAAATATTTCGTTTCTTGTATTAGGTAGTAGGTTACTATAGGTCATGTGCATCATAATATAAAAAATGTTGCTTGCACATTCTAAAACATTTTTTTAGGCCTTTCGACTTTTGATGAAAAATAAAAAAAAACCGTTCCCCTCCCCAATATATCTGAAGTTCACCTAGAGAACAATCAGAAATATTTCTATATGATAGATGTTTATGTTTATGTTAATATTACAGGAAAAATGTCTCTAAATAGCACATCATCATCATGCCAGTCGAAAAACGTCCACTGCTGGACATAGGCCTCCCCCAAGGCTCTCCACTCAGACCAGTCTTGTGCTTTCCACATCCACCGCACAGCAAAATAGCACAAATAAATAATAAATAGGACAGTTTTTCATAAATAATAAAAAACATATTTTCATTATCGGACAAGAGATAGGCGTACCTACAGTCTGTATATGCTACATTTATTTTAAAAGTTGTTCGTAAAGTAATACAAATAATATTATTATGGTATGATGACACGGAACCCTTGCCATAAGAATAAATAATAACATAGTAGAACGGAATCTCTTTTGACCGAGTCCAAAACGCCGCCATTTAAATACCTATACTTTCCCCCTTCACGTCGTTAAACCCCTCTGTCATCCAGGTGCGTTGCTAGGGTTGCTTGCTGTTAAATATTAGGTACATACGTCTAAAGATAATATCACTAGGATAAAATATAAGTTTTTCTTTACTTTGAAATCATTATTTTATTCCAGTTTCTCAAAATATGAGATTTATAAATCATTACGTACCCACATAATAATAGACACTTCTAAATAAGAAGTTATTAAAAGTGCCAAATGAAGCAATTTAAGGTGATTTAAGTAAGTATTACTTACCTACGAATATAAAATAAAATACATACAAGCCTTGACAGCCTGACTGAGTAGTTCGTTTAACGAATACTCTAATAACGTGACCTTGAGCCCGTCCGGAGCGGGAGTTTCCGTTCTACTATGTTATTATTTATTCTTATGCCCTTGCCGCGCGAGTCCGACTCGGGTCGTGACCGGTTGAAACGTAACAATTTCACCATTTGTACATATAAAATTAAGCGGTTTATTCATTTACTTGGCTGTAGTAACATACTTATAAGGTCAGTGCATGATTATAATTAAACTAGCGCAATAACTTACCATAACTCAAAACATAGCAGCGGGATAATTCGTTCAAATTCTTCTGCATTTGCGTGTTATATTACCATGCCTCCGAAATGAAATGTTGACGGAAGAAACACGGCGTTAATGAAAACGAGGCCGCATAGTTGTCGCACGCTCTCGGCGGGCGGCGGGGCGGCGGGGCGGCGGGCTGCCCGCAAGCTTCCCGTATTCGTCGGATTCCGGGCTCGTTGCCCGACTGCGATGACTCGAGGACCCGACCTAAAACATTTTTCACCATGAAATTGCAGAACCAATTGAGTGGAACGTTATGGGACACTTATTAAATTAATAAGTTGTGGCGTGGAGATCGAGTAACTGCGACCGCTTTGAGCATCACTTAACTGATTAAGTTGCTGGTTTGGCATCGTATACTCGTATTAAATATGTTATGGATTCGTCACTGCAATCTCTTTGTTTGGAAGTGGTTTTCCTGCTTTAGTTAATATTTAACACAGTACCTACCTATATGTTTCGAGAATTCAGGAGATTTTTCTTCGACTTTTCTTCGTCTGAAACTTCACGAATACCTATTTAGTATTTCCATGCATAAAGTTGAGATCAAACAGTCTTTGCAGAACCCTGTAAGTACAAATCCCTATTACTTAGTATGCATGCGTATTCAGACGATTAATGCTACGTTCATATCCGACAGCTTGCCAATAAGGTCAAAGCCTTTCTGAAATAAAAGATGGAAATATATCTGGCGACTGTCTGATGACTCCCTACCACAAACATTCCGAGGACTGGTACATCTTGCCTTTAGACATTTGCTTGTATCATGACATTGACAGCATGAGCGTATAAACAATTCTTAACATTAAGTACTTATCTTGAGCAAAAGGACATCTTACAGTCTCAATAAGAAAAAACGCATTACAGTAAGTTAAAAACCTCTCTACTTTAAAACAAAAAGGCAGCAACAGACATGCCCTCGCTCCGACTCAGTCGGAAGTAGTTTTCAGTTCCGCCGCACATGTGAGATAGCGAATAGGCTTTTAGTTCGACATCGCGTCGCACATTACTGCGGGTTAATCTGCGCCCTCATTCCCCGCAAATGAGGTTTGCAGCGTCCGTTCGTCGCAAGCGGTAATGGAAATCTTACAAGAAATATGTGTTCGTGTATTAAAGAGATACAAGTATAATGTTGTTTTACCTTATTATTCCAGCCTTTGTTATGGCACCACAAATAATAGCTTCTAAAAGAATTTGGGCGAAAGATAAATACAACGTACATTGTAACTCGCTATGTTGCGTGTGGTCCGAAATACAATGTTTGCGTTTAATACTGCGCTACCGCTCTGTTTTTATAGACTTCAAAGGGCAGCAATTTAAAGATTATCAAATCCAATACCTATGGGGCAAACGCTTCTTTCAATAATTACAAGGACAAACGTGATGCATTCCCATGCGTCCTTTATTCGGAGACTAGAATATTTTCCCGTTTTCACTTTGGCGCTACTACCTATAACCTTTACCTTATATACCTATATATACCTTAGTATAAAACGAGATATAACCTTTTTCTACGCCATGAATTCAATGGTTAATAATTACAACTGAAATACTCAAGGCATCCTAATGTGGTTCTTGCCCATTAATAACATAATTTCCGAAACGAATTGCTCACAAAACCGGCCCAAACTAACACTGGGGCGGAGGGAGCTAGACTTTAATTCTATGAAAGAAACCGTTCCACTTGAAAAGACAATGTCCAATAAAAAATATCGTCGTTAAAGGAAAACGAACAAAAATTCAACGGAGAATAAAAAGTATGGCAAAGCCACGCTTGCCGACCAAGACAGCAGTGAAATCTCGTTATTAGAGCACTTTATATATCACAGACTCGCGATTCTTTGAGAAATTTAATACAGCTTCTGAAACTACTATACTTAAGGATGAAGTTCTAAAGTAGAATACTAAAAAAATATAATAATATCGTTGGAAATTTAGTAAGATAAGTTTATTTATCGCGGATTTTTTTCTGATGAACAAAGTAGAAAGGTTTCTTCTAAGAAGAAATTAATTGATAAGCGTCTTTTTAATAATCCGGGACATACATTACTTCTCAATTAGGGTACAAACTGTAGGTTAGTACACACGAACATAACATAAGCAATTGACGCCAAAGGTAAGACCAAAGCCAAAAGTAAACAGCTTCACAATTTATTGAAATACAAAAACGATTAATGGAAAACAATTGCCAATATTGGCCATATTTTATTTATTCGTAATCCAAACGTAATTCTTATGACGCACAGCAGGTGTATAATGTTGTACGGCAATATCCAGAGCGATTGAACAAGGAATGATTTATTATAGGCACCATTCACTCGGAATCCGTGGATCAGATTCCAGCAGTATTTACTGAGAGCTTACAGCTTAGCTTGTGCGGATTGAGTCATAAAATTTTCATGAAGTCGAAATGGGCTGAAGAAAATGGACTGCTCGAAGTGAGGGTCGCTGCTGGGTGATTAACCGTTTGAATTGACCATGAAAAATGCTACCTACTGTTAATATTGCAGACTATTACGATAAAAGCAGTCAGTGGTCTTAAGGCAACTTGCCTACCTGTTTTAAGAAAAAGTGTCAGTAATCACTAAATCAGCGATAGCAAATTGATGATAGGTAAGTTTCTTTTTATGTAGGTATTGATCTAAATATTCTAAAGATTCCACCTGAGTGGCCTTTGTCGTAAGACTTACTTAGATGCTATCCAAAATAAGTTTAATATTCTTCGTTCGCGAAAGTCATCGCGCGCAGTAGTCATCAGTATATTCAACGAAAATGAATATTGTTTTTAAGCTTTGTAATGTCGCCAGTAACTTGTTAATTGTTCTGCTGCATTAACACCAAACTAAAAGCTTTGTCAGACTACATCGAGTAAACCATACAAAGTATTAAGAGCCCGAGTTTGTATTATTCGTGACGCCCGAGTGCGCTTTGATGTCACAGCTTTTATGATTCACATGTTTATTGTTTACGTGTTTTGTTTTTATGCTTTACTCCACTTTGATCATAAATCCACTGAACCTCTTACAAGTCGTAAGATGATTGAATAAATCAGCGGTTTTTGTGGAGTTTCCACGTCGTTCACTTGTTGTCAGTTTTCGAATAGAAGTATTTTATTGTTTCGGGCAATGATGTACGTCACGTACCATATGTATTTGAAAGTGGTAGTTATGTTACTGAATGCATATTTTGTCCCATAAAGTTACATATAGAAGTACAATAATGGTGGCAAAATGCTATTAATGTTGAATTTCGAATTATTAGTTCTGAGAATAGACCATGATACAGGAGATGGTACAGGAAATACGTGAAATTTTTGTTTGATCTTGTACGCATTAAACATTCTAGTTGTTCAGTTTTTTAATTAAAGAAAACAATGTTTCCTTACTTTATTTAGCGAAAGATTTAGATTGCTCAAAAATCATGATTCGACGAAGGCTAAAATAAGATTAATCAGCAGAAAAGGTTTTTAAGGAAGTTGTTTCTTGTTCAGCGGATAATAGGTCTGAGGTAGGTAAGGTTCCATTTCTGAAGCACCTGGTTCTGATTTTATACAATTGAGTCAACGTGTGCTTATCAAGCGTTATCAACATACCTTTGATGCTCGCTTTGTTTGATCCACATTCCATTAGACAAATGAAGCACAAAGTACTTTTAACATGAAACTACCGTGAGACTCAATCATAGTAAAAATAAAAACAGATCACTCACGTATATAAGTCGAGTTTAGCCCGACATGTTTCGGACTAATTCGTAGTCCTTCCTCTGGGAGCGCACGACCCAGCGGCGGCGAGATGTCGGGCTAAACTCGACTTATATACGTGAGTGATCCGTTTTTATTTCACTATGAAGCACAAAGTACTTTAGGACTGCGCGAGTTGTTTCATATCCAATGCTGAAGTATGGACACAGTAGAAACATGCTTTGAAATACGTTGATATTTGTTATACATATAATGTTCAAATATAAAACGAATAAGTACTACCAGGATTATGTAGAGCCTTCATTAAAATTTTCTGAATTCACAAATATTACAGATTAATTTTTGGTATGAAAGGAGATTTATAATATTTTTCATTTCTTTACCAAGAAACCTTTTCATTGCGCAACATAAGGGGCTTATTTTATTACACTGTAAGTAGCTACGATTTCCATACTTTTTCGTTATAATACCTAGCGTTAATACAAATCGTAAATTTTACAATACAATGAAAGGTTCTGGAAAATAAGAGCAACTTTGAACACGCCTTAAAATGCCTAATATGATAGCGAAAACCCTTCACCCTTCGTTTGTTTTTTCCGCAAACGTGATACTACCTACTACTACAAGAGTAGTTGTAATTTCTTTCGTTCAGTTCATGTCCATGATCATGACATGACTAAACACGTAGAAACGAAGAAGGCTCTACTTAGCAACGGGAAAATGCATGGGTAGGCGCGTATGTATAATATGTATAATGTCCTAACCTCGCGTTCGAATTTCTTCCTCTCCTATAACAATGTAATGAGTACCATAAACGGATGACCGTTTTCTTCTCGCCGAATATCTTGCTCAGCGCTGAAAACAGTTTAATACCCGCTTAATCATGTCACGGAGCATCGTGGAGCGAAAGCATGGAAGGCTGGGAGTATAGTCGGCGCTGGGCGCGGCATTCCCGGGCGGCCTCAGTGCCCTCCCGGCTCGCGGAGCGTCCACACTGGTCTCGACCGCCCGACCAACCGACTCCTCAACTTATCACGAATTCGCACAATGAGAACGAACGTTATCGCTTCTCGAGTTCAGTGAACGTAGACGACTTTCAAAGTATTGCCAGTGTTTTGGATTATGCTTGCGAAGAAGTAGCGGACTGATACGAGTTTTGCGATCGGATTAAAGTGCAAGTTGGATTTATCATATTTTTGAAATGGGTTCTCCTTAATGCGTGCAGATCTGTTGATTCTTATTGAACGACCCCTTTATGTATGTTTGCCTACAGTCTCGGACATCATTCATCTCATTTTCTTTTTTTACCTATTTATAATAACATGATTTTTTTGCAAACAGACCTTCAGTGTGCGGACTTTGTGAAATAATCTGGATACAAGCAAATCTACAAATAAATTCAACATTCACAGTAAATTTTGGTTGTGATGATAGTGCAATGCCGGATTAGCATTTATTTATTAAACCGGGGGGAGCGCACAGGATCAGCGCTGACAAATCCTGTGGGATTAACCAGGTCGATGGGAGATCACGTACCTAGTTAATGTTAATTAAAAATTATAATGTACAATCACCGACTTTTATACATGAAGACTGGCCACGCACCTCTTTAGCGCTGACAAAATGCGGCCTTCACTCATTGTCATTACACTGACATGTCAAACTTCAAGGGAATATACCACAGACAAATATACCATCTGGATAATGTACGACTACCGTACCGACCTGCTAATTCATGTCCACAAAATAACAAGTAGTCGCATGATAACAATGACCTGCTAATTTACGAGCATAAAATAACAGGTCGTTTTTTATTGACCGAGCGAGCGAAGCATGAACGTTTTAAATGGGACAAAAATGCTTTCTTAATGTCTGTCCAGCTGTTCTCCTCTGCAGTGTAAAATTTTGTAAGCAGGCTCGATAATTATAGTTTTTTGGAAAAAAAATAGCTCACGAGGTCTACAGCTCTCAGAGCCACTATTGATAATATTTTAGGTATAAATGACGAAAAAGCTCAGAGTGGCAAGTGGAATGGAAGGCAAGTCTTTCGTAACTGTTTCAAAGGTAAAAATATAAAATAATGGAAAAATTACAAAAAAAGGTACCTATTTCAGTGTCGTCATTGGACAGATAATGGACAGTCTAAATCGGTAGATCAAAAACTGGAAAACCAGTAGAAATAGATAAAATAGTCAGTTTCTGTAATAATTTTATTTAGTTTACTAGGAATTACAAAATGGCCATACTATTAGAGGTTGGGATTTATCAGGAGGGGGAAATAATTTTTCGGCCCTGCATTATTTGGGTATAATATTATAATTTTAAGTGCGTGGTTTTCTTTACAAATAATGAGTATATTATTTACTTACGTATGGAATGTGATTCCATGTGCTTTGTTTTTCTTTTTTGTGTTATTTGTACAGTTCATAAATGTGCACGACGTCATTTTGAGCGGTTGAACTGGGCGAATTAACGAGATGTCACCTGCGCGGCGGCTGTTGGCGACTAAGTCACCGAGTAACCTAATCACCTATATTGCTTGTCCGCGCGCGGTGAGGGGGTGGCGAATCTGTCACTATTTGGTACATCAATGTGTACAATATAACGACTTGAACATTCAATTAGATACGGGCACTTTTGGAGTGGTTATTTGTGGCTTTAAGAGAACACAATAAATCACAAGATGGAGATAATTAAAAAATCCGCACAAAGCGTTTTTGCTCTTCCTTCGTCATCCGTACGGCTAAGGAGTGGATTTCCCTGCCTGCGTCTGTGTTCTTTGAACACTATAAACTGGCCGTTTTCATATCTAGGGTGAATGGGCATTTGCTAGGCAAGCATGCTCCATCGTAGACCACATCTTCTCTTACCATCAGGCGTGATTGTAGTCAAACGCAAGCCTATAGCGTATAAAAAAACCGGCCAAGTGCGATTGGACTCGCACACGAGGGTTCCGTAGAAAGATTTTAACGCTTTTCCCCAGTGTTTTAAGAAGTCCAGTGTTAGCTGAGCCTTGATTCTAACCAAATGTACGCAGTGTGGGGTCAAAATCTCCAGACAGACATCAAGATTTTAAGACTTTTTGGAGTGGTTGTGCTATAAGAGCTACCTTCCTACCAAAATTATAGTTTCTAGGACAACTGGAAGTACCCTTTAGGTTTTCTCAGTACGGCGATTTGTATGGAAACCATATTTTTAATGACTGTATCTTTTGATTGCGTTCACTTGGAAGGTTGGTTTTTTCACAGCTTCAAGGGACCGCAGACTTGAGTATTTGATATTAATTTCAGCATGCTACCTCCACGCGGCCCAGAGAAAAAGGGTCTTGACAGACAGACAGACAGACAGACAGACGGACAACAAAGTGATCCTATAAGGGTTCCGTTTTTTCCTTTTGAGGTACGGAACCCTAAAAAGACAAAAAATATTGGATTCTTTGCAGAATTATTATAATAAAATAGAATCTGACCCCGTTCCATTGCTCTCGAGTGACAGATAGGGCTCTCTAAGAATTGAAGAGCCACCCAGATTTCGTGTTTTCAGGGACTGCAAATTACCTTGAAAAATACCGGTTAATGCCTTTTTTACCGGTATTTCGCAAAGTAAAGTTGTTTCGGTAACGATACCACAAATACTTAAATACTTATACCTTGGCAACGATACCCTGCATACAACCCTACATCAAAACAAACTGATATTTCCAGCTCGCTCTACTTGCTATACCCTCTCCCCTCAACACTCTATGTAAGAAAGAGACAGTTAAGACGTAAGATTATGATACCGGTGAAACATTTAGTTACCAACCACACTTCTTTTTACAGAATACCGTTACGTCAACATTTTAATAGCGGCAAATTATGATAGCGGTAACATATTATTTACCGGTATTTATTTAGTAAAGTTATGTTTTTATCGGTGTTTTTTTTCTAGTGCTCTGGTCCGAACAGCTTCTTACAAATTGTCAACTGAATCGAACTGCCAGTTGTGTTGTTGAATAATGTCACTATAGTATACCTATAGGTATTAATAACTCCTATATGAAAATCGTTAAGTTTCTAGGAGGAACATACGTCTTGTAATTTTGTTACATTAAACTACCGCAACATACAATCAATCGTATTCGGCTGACATACGTGAGTGCTCCGTTTATTACACCCTGACATGTTTCGGACCAATCCGCAGTCCTTCCTCTATGCTCTACTCGCGCGGATACTTGATTCAGTTGGCCTGAGATTCAAACATAAATTATTGTGATTGATGATTGTATTTTAGTATTAAGCACACAGTCATAACTAGGTCACCATTTCACTTTGCAACACAACCAACTAGCTACATTGTATCGGTGGCGTGGTAGGTAGGTCCAAAGGGTCAATGTATAGCATGTCTTTTAATGAAACTCGAGTCTAATTATTTTGCATTGTCTTTTTAGTCAAAGGATCCTCAGTATTGCTTTTGCAAAACGCTTAACGAAGAAATGGTAAAAAAAGCAGATACCTACCTACCTTTGCGGGACACTCGTATTTCAGGAGCCATACCATCCATACCGCAAAATCGAGTAAAATTCGTTGTTCCTAAAAATGTCGGACAAATACTTAAAACTCATTCATTTATTTTTACAGAATTTGCAATCACGAGTAATATTCAGTAAGCAAAAAAAACATTTCTTTAAATTCAATTAAAAATAAAGTGTAGATAATCTGTTCGTGAATTCGGGCCATAGCCAATTGGAAGCTACAATAAAGCAAACCTACAAAAGTCTGTCTTTCCGCCGTAATAAAATCGGTATGTAGGTATTTCCCTTTGAGGATACGGGAAGATTAAAATCGTAGGTACATGTATTGTATGTATTATATTCCTTTCAACTAGCAATTTATGTACAGTCACCAGCAATAATATATGATTATGGACAGCGCTGCAAAAATATCTGATCACGGTAGAAGGCAAAAGTATATGACGACACTCGACGGCATAAAGATCTAATGGGTTGCGGCCGGCATATATATCGTTCTTGGTTTAGGGCATAAATATCGGACACTAAGTCGCTTAAAAATATCTGATACTATACAAAATCAAAATTAAGTGACTCGTCACCAGCATAAATATGTATTCACTTTGGAAGCAAAAACATCAAATCGCACGGACGGCATAAATATCTCACATGTTACAAAATCAAAAATATGTGATCAATCAGCAAACATGAACTTAATTCACTAGTATTACGAATCTAATTTGAATGCAGCGATCTGACGCTTCTTGAAAACAGTTCATACTTGTCACTACGTCTCACGTTTCTTAGCTTTTAAAATAAGAACAGTATTTTTGTGCTTGAAGTTTTTTTTACTAGTGGTTAAACTCCTTGGTAAAGTATATGGAAAAAATAATACGTCAACAGGGTATGTCATATTAGAAACGAAGAACTGAATTTGTTGAATTTAGATAAAACAAAACATGAGACACACATATACAGTGACAAGTACGCACTGTTTTCGAAAAGCTTCAGATCGCTGCATTGAAATTAGATTCGTAATACTACTGAATTAAGTTCATGTTTGCTGATTGATCACATATTTTTGATTTCGTCAAGTATCAGATATTTTTAAGCGACTCTGTGTCCGATACTTATGCCGTTACCCAAGAACGATATTTATGCCGGTCGCAACATATCAGATCTTATTGCCGTCGAATGTCGTCATATATTTTTGCCTTCTACCATGATCAGATATTTTTGCAGTGCTGTCCATAATCATATATTATTGCTGGTGACTGTACCTACTCTTGTAAGCAATGTGGTTCTCATGAATTTCGATCAGAAACCTTTTTCAAGGTTAGATATTCGGTTATTGGGGGTGTTGATGCTAGTAGGTATTAAAGTAGGTAGGTATTTTCTTCGAGATAGTGACCTGGTACATTGCGCTTTAAGCTAGGATTTCTTAAAACATAGTCAATAATCGCCCCCATCTGCATCGGCTTCCGCCTGCTTCGCAAGTTCGCAATGCAAACGGAAATTTATTAGTAAGTATACGTAGAATTTAAACAGGCTCGTTCCGCAGCAGATACACACACAAATACTATGGATGTCCGCTCATTACTTAGTGATAGTCAGATATGGATCCCACTCGCAAAATGATAAATGGTTTCGCAGGTTAATTAGAAAATGTAAAAAGTCCCTCGGGGCTTTAATTGCCGGAGGAAACCTTCAAAAGCATTAGAGACGTAATTTTCATATAACGGAACGTACCTACCTATTTGTTTATCTTAAAAATTTGCAGACTGATGCAGGTGGAAGGCTACATAAAAACATATTTGTCGCATAGATGTAGCTGTCTTACACGTGTGGTCGCGAGTGAGCAAGTTAGTTATTTTTTTTGTATTATTCTAATCAATTTTCAATTGCAATCCGTACAACAGCTAAAAAAAACAGTAGGTAAGTAAGATCTCCTTCAATGTAGAGTGTTTCGAGCTAAATAACGGATTTCTCGGAATACAATTAGATTTCTGTATAATTATGCGTTTTTTTTGGGAATTTTAACGCGGCTCTTACAAATCCTGGGGTGGATTTTCAAACTGGACACCCCTGGTCACCCTGGTGTAATTTGCGTGGCCGTATTTTTGTATGAAAAAGTGCCACACAAATTTCTCTGGTGTAATTTGTGCGGCACTTTTTCATACAAAAATACGGCCACGCAAATTACACCAGGTGTCTCCAGTTAGCAAATCCACCCCCTGAGGGTCGAGCACGACTTTACGAAAGCTGCGTAACGTAAAGTCGAATAGGAAACGTTTTCGAGTTTGTATGACGTTTGGATCAGCGCTCGCCCGTGAGCGTATTTGGAACTAAAATTTAGTATGAGATTTCTCGATCTCAATACGATAACCGTAACGTTACTCAGCTTTCGTAAAGTCGTGCTCGACCCTCTGATCTTTTTCTGCGGATTGGGTATAGGCACCTATTCTGAAGTTTCGGAATTTAAAGTGAGAGTTAAGTATACATATTTCGTGTAATTTTCCAACCGGTGCCGGTGCATAAAAAAATAGCATAGAAATAAGTTGAGTCGTTAAAAGGACCTACAGGTAGATACTAAGTACCACGTACATCGCGTTTTCAAATTAATAGTATGCAGTTTTAACGAAGGCCAATTTAAACAAAACGAGCTCGTTGTTTTGAGGAATAAAGTTTCTATCTATCTGTCTATTTGCAAACAGAAATAGTACAAAACGATCAACTGTTGACAGTTTCACAGATACTTTGAAGTCCGCACAGTACGGGGTGTTTAATTTAGCCAGTTATTGCTGTATCACGTAAGTAATTATGTACTGTATTGTCACGTACATGTTCATTACGTACGTCAAGTCGTAATTGATGATTAATGATGCTGATGGGGAACCGTGCATTCAAATTAACCGGGGCCGTATATAGATAGAGCTTCTATCTTATTCAACGGGGACATACTCTGTATTCATATGCGAGACGAAAAGCATTATATGAACACTCTGTGTTTTCATTTAGTGGTGTTGACTTTATTATTAGTAAGCGTAAGAGCATAATTAGGATTAAGTAATATGCTTCTATTTTTGTAGGCAATATATGACTTGACTGTATTGTATGTGCAATGCCAAAGATGCAAATGGGCACGTAAACGCAAATAAAGGGGTTTGAAGATCATAATCCACTCGAATCCTCTCTTCTTATTCCTGTTTGCAATCATCGATTGTACGGCCAGCTGCAAAGCAATGGATCCCCCTTTTGTGATTTTCTCAGCAGCTGACGTATACATATTATCGACATAATATCCGCACCGGGTGTCACCACGCTAGCTATGCTACTAAATACAGTGGATGGCTAAAATTATACGTAGGGGTACACGACCGATGACCGATGATGGCATGTAGGTACGTATAAGATATAGGTAGATGTGCAAAGTTCATTAATAATGTACAGACTTTTCGGCTAAATAGGATAAACCTATAAATGAGAGTTGCCAAAGCAAGCACGCTAAAATAAACCGGGTAAGAGTAAAGAACTGAGGTGATTTCAGGATCTAGCGGAGCAACTTTCAGAATTCTTTCCCCGAAGTTGCTCAC
Organism: Clepsis dumicolana; assembly: GCA_963691665.1. Classification (NCBI taxonomy): domain Eukaryota; kingdom Metazoa; phylum Arthropoda; class Insecta; order Lepidoptera; family Tortricidae; genus Clepsis; species Clepsis dumicolana. Next base: position 5,921,844 of record OY829516.1, on the reverse strand, counting down.
GTAGCGTAAGCTAATTGACTCGTAGCCGCTTATACTATATGTATACTTGAGTCTTGGTTGTATAATTATACTTAACTTTCCTGGATTGAATTAGTTTATAAGTTTTTAATGGGATATCTTTGGAAAGAAACGTCATCAGCTAAGCTCAGTTGAGCTGCTTCAGTGTTGGTATAAAGTAATATTTTTTTAAAAAGCTCTCTATTTTATGAAGAAACGTTAGGTGAATAGGTATCAGAATAAAAGATTATGGACGGGAGATGGGTAGCGCCCTATCGCGTTAAATAATATTAACGCCCTGCGATCAAAGTAAACCTTTACTATTTTTATCGCGGATTCAAAAAGACTGCAAACTCTTCAAAATTTTATACATATATTAAGAGAGATAAAGTTAACACAATTTAATTCAATAGGAACATAATATCCGGACCATTTGGTTATATTTCAGGAAACTATGTACCTACTTACCGTCACGGGCATAACGAACATGAAAATAGTATGTGAGTACAGTTTGGCGATGGTACTTTGGGGAGGGTGGCAGGAAAAGTTGACCAAAGAACAAATGCTGAAAAACTTTCTAATAATAATTACAGCCTTTCTAGGAAAACAAAACACCGATAGATCTACTTCTCTTTGTAGCTCGCTAAAAAGACACACAAAAAATTGCCTTTGATTAAGAGACGAAAATCCTTTCGATAACAAATGACGCTTGAATAAACAACAAAGCATTGACTGGAAATTGGAAATGCGGCTCGGAGTGTTGGCGGTAATAAGGGCGGCAGCGTTAGATCCATTGTTATTCTTATGTATTTCCGGACTTTCCGGTACATAACGATAACAATGCCAGCAGTAATAGGCAGTTTGTTTAGGTACTATTAGCAAATTACAAAATCAAACGGATAAGAGCTTTTAAGAAGTAGGTAAATACGGTTGTTCAAAGAAGTTAAGAGATTGTTCTTAATTTTTTGTGCTTGAATGAATTTGGCATTTGTAAATTATCATGAGCTTTTCAGGGAAGGGAAATGGTGAGGTAACCTGCACACTCCTGCGAAACGATTCAGTATTGTGTGTGTGAAGTTCCCAATCTGCATTGGGCCCCACGTGGGAACTATAACTCAAGCCCTCTAATTCTGAGAAGAGGCCTGCGCCCAGCAGTAGGATGTAAATAGGCCGGGGAATTAATTAATGAATATTAGCTTAAGTAGTAGTGGATACATGAATTTCGATTGGTTTAATTTGATGAAGTTGTTAAGCATTGAAACAAGAAACTGTGGTGTTCAAGTTTCCAATGCAACTCCCTAGTCAGTGGCGATTAGTGAAGGTACGATGGTATTCGAAGATTACTGAGGTTTTTTTTTCTCCTTTTTTCTGAATAATGCTGAAACTAAATTATTTTTAATCAAATCTATGTCACGTTCTCTTGTAATTTATGTTCTAGTGGCGTCGGATACGCCTGCAATAAATAATAATGGCAACCTCTCTCTCTTTTTCTCTCTGTTACAAGGTGTCGAAATAAAAAAATATAATCGGATAAAAATTATGAAATAAGCGGATCACTCACGTATATAACTCGAGTTTAGCCGGACATGTTTCGGACTAATTCGTAGTCCTTCCTCTGGGAGCGCACGATTCAGCATCCATTATCCATGCCATGCAGTAGTTACACAAACTTTTACTTACTTATAAATCTTATAGAGGGCCTCCTTAATGATTATTGGAATAAGAATAAAATAAATAAATATCATGGGACAATTAACACCAATTGACCGAGTCCCAAACTAGGCAATACCTGTAGGTAGGTACTATCATGATTTGGGTACTATTAGACAACTGATAAACGTACTCATATAGATAAATACATACTTAAGTACATATTAAACATCCAAGACCCAAGAACAAACATTCGTATTCGTCATACAAACATCTGCCTCGACCGGGTATCGAACCCGGGACCTAAAGCTTCATAGGGTGTCTAACAACTTTAGGATATCCGGTCGTCGAATAACTAATTTATATTTGTAGGCACGTACGGTAAGCTGGTATCAAGTCATTATCGAGTGTGTCTGTCTACAGAGATAAATGTAGGAGATACAATGGCATCTAGCTATCTAACCCATGATACTCACCGAGATGTAAATCTATGCCCAGAGGGTCAAGCACGACTTGTCGAATCTTACGTAACGTTACGGTTATCGTATCGAGATCGAGAAACCTCATACTGAATTTTAGTTCCAAATACGCTCACGGGCGGGCGCTGTTCCAAACGTCATACAAACTCGACAACGTTTACTAGTCGATTTTACGTTACGCAGGTTTCGAAAAGTCGTGCTCGACCCTCGATAAATAGTCGGTAATTGACATCCATTGTGAACGTTCTAAGAACCGGGCTTGCGAGCCATAACGATAAGTTACGGTACTAACTTTCATGGGATTTAATTATAGATCAGGGTGTCTATTCGGAAAGCGTGATTAGCGATATGGCAAGGCAACTCTTTCGGCTCTATCCCGATATTACCCGCAGACATTACGTGTAAGAATGGGATAGGCACCATGAACCAGGCCTTTTTTTGTTTTTTTGACACGTGGGGGAAAATCCGCAAGAGCTACCTCAGCCACCTGCGTATATCGCATCATCATCTTCAAATAGTCGCGTAGGTATTCAATTAGGTACTATCCATTATAAGTATTGAAATCAAATATTCCTAAGGCATGGCAAAGAAATAGGTTTTGCTGTGTTCCGTGTCCGTTTTTTATAACATACCTTATTAGTTGTTTCCAATTCATTCCTATTTTCTTGTCAAAAAGTAGTCGAAAATTCGTTTGAATACATGCACCTAGTCCACAACCTGATTTCCTGTGGATCGTACACACTTTAGCAAGTTCCTATCCGAAGTGACATTACTATCAAGAAAACCATCAGAAAAGAATTCCGCCTGGTTAACCGCAGATCCAACTAATAAGGCGGGCTTAGCAACCAGCTGACTATACAGAGTTCTTTCAACTTGCATTTCCAAACAGTATTTTTATGTACCTATACTTACAAATAAACTCCCAGCTGCCACACCTAGTTCAAGCAATTACCTACCTACGTTTACCTCAAACATGTTTGCGGCCACTCTAAAGCCTTTGTGTATGCTAAAAATGAATGGACTTCTAATCAATAAATCTACGAAGAGGAAAAATACAAAGGCACGTCCAAGTTGCTTGGCAAGGATGCAGTCTTTGAAATAACAAGTGTGAATACAATGAAAGTACTTAATGGTTTTTATGTACAGAACTAGTAGCTTTTAAATTTTTTTTATTGCTTATTATTTTGTGCTAGCTCTCCTACGGTTTCCAATGAGATTCAAAAAGCTATTAGGTCATCGTTTTATTTATCAGATTTTTACGGAGAAGTTTGTTAAAACCATCACGTAAAAAGTAAATTGGACCGCGCTCAATTAAATTTAGTATTAGGTATGGAATGTTGTAACTGTTTTTAGGCTATTCTTGTGAATACAAAGTGTCTCATAATTAGAACCTTGTGTATACCTAATGTTCTGGCAAAGGCTCTTCCTTGGACTTCTATCTAGCACTGTCGGCATCTATGTTTGGCTAGTCCCTATAAGACTATTGAAACATATATTAAATTTGTCCCAAACTAAGTAAAGAAACAGCCGATAAGTAATTGTGCAAATAATACTACCTAACAATGGTTTTGCTTTCGTAGTCAGTCAGAGTCAGGCCATCCAAGCCTGGTTGTACCTAACTTTTCGGTCCCTAGGCTATCTGTTCGGTCAAATATAAACAATTGAATTACTCCGCCTCCGCACATCCAATAAAATTTCCAGAAGTAAAGCTGAAGGTCAATTTAAAAGTGTTCCTGAAATAGCATATATTTTAATCTAATTATTTGCTTTTGCGGATATTTGCGAAGCAAGCGAGCAAGACGGGTTGGAGCGGAAGTGACTCGCGGCTCGCGGATAGGTTAGGTTCAGAATGTTATTCGATCTTGGGTATTTTTTTAGTGCACATTATACGCAACAATTTTATAAATTGTATACGCACACACTCGAATGTCTTTGCGGTAATGGCCCCATCGAGACTATAAAACTTTACGAACAATAGGTACCTACTTGATTTCTATTTACTCTTCTAGGTCTTGCTACTTTTTTTTATTTGTTTTTTTTTTTCTGATCCTCTAATCGACAGTGTTTAGGTTGTTTATCTGTTTTTTTATTTCAGCCATGGATGAACAGGTTGAACGGTTTCGGTTCTTATCTTATCCCTACAAAAATACTTGCTTTCAAGGTACACGTGTTTAGGTTCACTTCGTCCACATACCTATTTTGTCAACTTCCGAGTTAGTCAACAATCTCATTTCGTACACATTCCCAACTCATTCGCTTTCCCAACTCGTCCTCATTCCTAACTCGTCCACATTCCCAATTCATACACATTTCCAACTCGTCCGCTTTCCCACAACTCGTCCACATTCCCAACTCATGCATTTTTTTTGTTTATTTTTTCAACCTACTTCATAAAAGGAGCCTCCCTTTATGAAGTAGATTGAAAAAAACTTTTCCTATGTTGTATGTTTTTCAACTCAGAACTTCGTCATTTATGAAACGACAACTACGTTAATAATCGACATTATATCGGGTTTTTAAGTTTGAAGTGTGGTCGAATTGGAAATGTGGACGACTTGGGAACGTAGATGAAATAGGAATGCGGACGAAATGGGAATGTAAACGAGGTAATAATGTGGACGAGATAGGAAATGGACAATTTGCAAATTGAATGTAGACGAAATAGGATTGTTCACGAGCTAGGAAGTTGACAAAATGGGAATGTGGACAAAGTGAACCTAAACGTCTAGCGAACGGCACTTGCCTGCACTTGTCCATTAGCCACTTTGAAAAACTTTTCTCCAGTAAACAAACAAACAAATACACTGCACCTGCAACTTGTTTATTAAAAACTACCTATGATTTATCAAAATAAATACTTACTTTATCTTCCATATTCAAAGAAAGATAAATTCAAAATTTACTAGAAGACGGCCAAGAATTCCATTTATCATGAAGCGTTCGTAAAATATTTTCCTGCCCTGAATGTGACGAGTATAAAAGCCCATTTGTCACTTTGTTGTCTTTTAGAAAAGCTCAGATTCGAAATGAAATTAATTTCTTTGCTCTTATGCTCAGGTACTTAATTGTTCTTTGATGGCCCAGTATACTTATTTGAATCAAGTAGAATAACAAATGTTTTAACTTTAATATAGTCAAGTACCTATGATTCAATTATAAAAAGTATATTTATGTCGCCTTGTGAAGTAGAAACATGTCTCTCACGTAGGTTTGACTTATTGTTCTACATATAGAATAGATACCGTCAATTTATTCTAATATATACAGTGTTTGAGTCACCTGTCTATTTAGCTCACGTTCCTACCTATTCAGGATATCATGAAAAGATAAATTATGCCATCTCATCACAGCATATACATATAGAGTCCAGTCCAAATAAACTGAATACCTTCCATTATCCAACCCTTCTGTGTAAAAGCATGGTGATTGACGCCCACTGAGGCCCGAATACGAATATTCGAAACCTGCGTCATGTAAAATCGAATAGTAAACGTTAACGAGTTTGTATGACGTTTGGAACAGCGCCCGCACGTGAGCGTATTTGGAACTAAAATTTAGTATGAGGTTTCTTGATCTCGATACGATAACCGTAACGTTACGCAGGATTCGAAAAGTCGTGCTCGACCCCCTGATCCATTACGGTGGGTGGTTTTGCGTCAGTCAGTCGCCCACACGCTTCCGCCCGCTTTAGTCAATTAAATCTGATTATCTTCAGAGTTCAGGGTTCAAGGGACAGTACAGTACCTACACTAGCTTATATTTGTGTTCCCATACGTTCAGGAGATATTGAAAGTATGCCTGGGATTTTGGCTATTCAATTCTTATACTTACTTATTCCGTACAGAAATATTTTAAAAGTGTCAGTTTAGAAGAAAAATTATTAGATAAAATTATGGTCGCTTTCCGAGCTAAGTATACCTCGGCAAGTGACAAGGAGTCCAAGTAGCCGCTTTTGTTTATTTTCGGGTGTAAGTAGCCTACTGAATATCAATGGCAAAAAACGCTGGAACAATTTGCAAGGGACTAACCTCGAGAGCTGCCTCGCTACATAAACATAGGCAGAGCCTTTGTTGAAAATCAGGGTGGCTGTCGGCCGATATAAAGCCGATCCCCACCTGATTTCATTTTTATTGCTTTAGAGATCAATTGTACGGATGTTCATCGGTCTTTCCCGTTAGTAATGCTTGCCATTTGTTTGATTATTCGCTCCATTCAGCTTCGATTGAAAAACGCGGAAGTTGGTGCAGTGCATTCCCTTGTTTTTATGTATTTTGGGTTTTAACCACAAAAATACGTCCCTCAATGTAAAGGACTGTATAGTATAAGATGAAGTAAACTACCCACCAAATGCTCATCCACCGTTGACTCGAAGATTGCTACATTGATAGTTTCTGGGAAAACGGATACCTAATGGACAGTTGGGATTATCAACAGAATAACAATACGTACAGACGATATCTTAACCCTGTGTAAAAGGGGGTGCGGCGAGTCAAAGCCGTAAATGAAGCAAAAATAACACTTCGTTATTTCGAAAGTAAATGTTATGAGTGGGTGTAAAACACTGGTTAGAGATAAACAAAGTGTTATTAAAATTTAAGAAGAAAAGAGGTTTTTGGCTTATGCTGACTTTATTTATTTATTTTGTATCTTATGTGTCACAGCAAAGCTCTTTTATTCGATCATAAGTATATTTAATTTGGCTTTTTCAGTAGGTATCAAAACATTAATGATATAAGGATGCTATTTAACTTCACAAATTTTATGAGTGAACGATCAAAGAGCAACAGTGAATTTGCTGCTAAAAAAATTTGTTCTTGTAGGAGTACATAAAGTAATTTTGAACGAGTTTCGGAGTTTTCATGATCGAACAATACGGAGCGAAAATTTCACGTTAATTTTATTGTAATGTATTCTGAATGAAAATTTTGATAGGTGATTTTTCTTTATTTTATTTAGAATTTTACCAGAAAATAAGAGTATAACTTTGCCATCCTACCTTTAATCTATAAGCCTTCACGATGCAACTGTTATTCTCAAACAACACGTATCGTGTTTAAGCGAAAACTGGTAAAGCGTAAATTTCGTTCTCTAGCTTCTCTTGCCGGCAAAATATGAGATTTAACAGTAACTGCGTAATTTATGAGAAAAATTGAACTCTATCCATTATACATATATCTGTATTTCCGCCACACGTTACTGTTCCTGGAAAATACGTTCTCCCGGAAATGTGTACTTTTCCAGGGTTCAAATTCAATTTATGATGACATACAAAGGTTAATTCGTAAGAGAAGGAACGAGAGTTTCATAGTGAAATAAAAACGGATCACTCACGTATATAAATCGAGTTTAGCCCATGTTACTGTCAGCTGCGTCTAGTAGTCGCGCGAGCAAAGCCGCGGCGCGCAGTGTGCGTCTCGCCGCCGCTGGGTCGTGCGCTCCCAGAGGAAGGACTACGAATTAGTCCGGAACATGTCGGGCTAAACTCGACTCATATACGTGAGTGATCCGTTTTTATTTCACTATGATTGAGTCTCACGGTAGTTTCATGTTAAAAACGAGAGTTTCGTTTAATTCTGCTTGGTAATACTTGAACCACAACTAATATATTAAAGTCGTATTTCTATATTTACAGATGGTAGACATAAGGAGTAAAACACTGAACAGCAGAGTATGAAGGATTGTTTCGTCGAACAATTGTTATAGAAAGAGTGACCAATATTCTTCAAAATGAGGATTGTAATAAGTAAGTAGTTTCACTATTTAAATAATTTAAATAATTTAATTTAAATTTTTATTCCGCTGCAAGTTACGTCATATACGTCTGTCTGTCCGTTATACTAGAAAGCCGCAATTTTTCATAGACGTACAGTGAACGCATAAAAATCGTATTCTTGCACTATCTTAATAATTATAATATATGACGGAGTGGGAATGGTAGAAGCGCTTTCAGGGTTGGCATCATCACCCTGGTTGGTATCACCATCACCACCCGCATCATCCATGCCTAAGCCTTCCATACCTACTTACTCGGCAATGGATTCTGCAGTGCGGTGTATTAGTAATAAAAATAAGCACAGAGCAAAATAAATAAAAACCGATGGCAATACTTAGCTTTTTGTATTCTTCAAAAATCACCAGTACAGTACAACCGTCCAGGCCGGGAGCTCCACAAAAAGTGCCCGACCTGGCATACGTTTCAATAAGACGAAGACCGCAACGCGGGAACTGTCGCTTGGTTTGTAGCGCCCTGATTGGTTGCAACAAACCCAGCGCATTGTGATTGGTCGTTTTATTCGAACGTTACAGAATAACGGGATTGTTGACCAACTTATTTATTTAAGCAAAACCTTAGCTTTAATTGAACACGGCAATTAGTGTAAACACCGAAGTCTTAATTATTTGCATTTTAAACTTAATCTATAACAGCTCGATAAACATTAATTAATGAAGATGAAAGAAGTAACAATAAGTGGCGCCACTGAGCTAACGCGCAAATGGGTAAACTGTAACAAACATAAATGGCGCCACTGAGACAGCGGACAAATATTGAACTATTTGGGCTAACCATCTACAAGTTATTGTTTAACTAGAGTTATTCATATTGCCCATTAATAATTAATAATCTTAAATTTAAAATAAACTTGATCTTCATGCCGCTGCGCCGATACATATTATATTTAGCAAATTTAGAGCATTGTAAGATTTTACTTTTACTTACGTAAATCCAATAAAACTATGTATTGCTATTATAATTTGTTTATTTGTTGTCTTTATAATATTGCATTACAAGTTTTTAATAATAATATAATAATAATTCATTTATTGCGAACAACAAATGGTTAGTAATTTTACCTTATATAACTATGTTAGTAAATTTTAAATAATTCCATAACATTACATTAAAATATATTCACCCTGAAAAATCCTTAAGCTTTTATATAACGTCTCCCTCTAAAAAACCGTGCCGGTTTCCTTCTCTCTTGCTCCTCTTCGTTTTCCCGCCACAGTCTCCCTCTCTGCCTCCCCCACTCTCTCTGCATTCAAATATGGCGGGCAGCACGAAGCGAAGACAACACATCGCATTTATTTATTAATAACAAATGAGTAGGTACTTACATTAAATTGAATATAAACTGTTATACAGTTATCCTAGTAATTTTAAGAAAGCTAACAGTATAACATAAGTAAACCAATTTTGAATATGGTTAAATATGATAACATAGGTAGTCAACCCTCGCCTCAGGCGCACAACGCTATAAAACAAGGCTGGCAATAGATTTTCTAGCTGGGCCAAATTTTTTAAGTCCACTACTTGTTGGAGGTGGAAGCAGTGTGGCCGACCATCGCCGCGTCGCGCTATTGGCTGGCTGGCTAATTAACACATTGGCGGGCAAATTCAAATGCCTTGGCGGGCATTTGAATTACTTAGTTTCCCGCGAGCCTGGGTTTGGACAACGTTCCGAATTTCCACTCGCTATCGCCTGAAATCCAAATGTGTATCTTAATAAATATATAGTCCAACAGGTAATTAATAATTAGTAAAATGAGCTGCTACATTATGCATAATGACATCCCTGTGGTAAACAAGAAGATTTTTGAATTTTCAAGTAATGATGTACTTACACGTGAAAAGTGATTCCACTACCCTTGGGTGCCTTGGGACAGTGATCCGTGTGATTTTTGCACAACTTCACCACACATGAAGGCATTTTAAAACATAAATCTTATTTTTGATGATTAAAATAAACTGTCAAAACAGCGTCCGCCATTGCGGACTCGCGCAACCTAACTGATTGGCGCGCAGGTAGTTTTCAAGCTCCACCCACCGCGGAACAGTTTTCGTGGGGTCATTTTAAAGTGACAGAAATGCTTCCATGTCTTATATGCGTTCACTGTAGACGTACAAATTAATTAAGCTGACAAAGTAGTAGAATACTTAGAATCGCATTTTTTTAATTGTACCGTCTCGACAATGGAATATTTTTCCTATTTATCCCACGTCATGGTTACAGCGCGCGTGTCATTGGATAGGTCTGTCAAAAACAGGTATGGGAAGTGTGTAAAGACCAATTTCTATTTAGGGACCCTTCTTCTTTAACATTATATTTGACTTTAAAGTGCTCATTTTTATTAGTCAAGTTTAAAAACTCATTCTCCCATATAATAGTGTCAACCAGCAGAGGCAATGAATGCATGGGAGAATGTTTTTGTTCCTGTTTTTTATAACTTAGAACTTTACATGGGTGTTCATTTAGAGTTATTCAACCCCTGGCTAAAATCTTGACGGTTCATTAAAACGAACCCTGTATTGCATGCAAAGTCGATGTTGTTTTTGAAAAACGTTCGGTCTTTTAAGCCAATCTTTTGAACCTAATACTGATAGGCGTTGAGTAATATCAGTAAAATGAGGCAATAACGATTACAGAAGCACCCTGCTACGCCTCTCGAGTACTTAATGTTCGGGCGTGACGACACTTATTTACTTTCCAGGCATGTTCCATCGGTTACTGAATATTGGTGCGTGACTTTGAAACTTTTCCAATTGAAAGTGGTGGTGATGTAATTAATTTCAAAAGGCGTACTTAGATAAAACGTAGAAGAAATTATGTAGTGACTTAAAAAAAATTAAGGTCTATCAGACAAGCGTTGAGGACTGTGATTGATCAGTAACTCTCGGCGTCGCGTGATTTGATGAAGTAAATTCTAATTTATTATACCCATTCGTCGGAAGCGTACATGAAATTCCACCACAAATTATCTGTAAATTATCCTGAACCCAACTGTATAATCCTATAAACCAAGCAGAACGGCAGCTACTTAATTAATAGGAACCATCTTTGAATATTAGGTACCTGTACGAATTTGTAGGTACCTCCGGTGACCTTTTATAGAGAACTATCATTTGTGCTACAGATTTTACCTTGGCTTCTCACCAGAATCACAACGCCTGACGATATTTAGCGATATCTAGTATCAACTTTCTTAAATAATTTCTGTGTTGGCAGGTGGCGCGAGCGCCCGTGCGGGCGCCGTGGTGCTGGTGGTGGCGGGCGGCGCGGGGGTGTCGGCGCGCGTGGCCGGCAAAGTCGGCGGCTACTCCAACAAGATGAGTGGTGCGTAATCCAATACTATCCCACAGCTGCTGTATTAATTAATTACTACTTACGGTAGCCTGTGGTTGAGCATTCGCTCAGGGCATCAAGGCCATGTTAATTAATAAGAAGAATAGAATATAGAATCAATTAAGACCGGGCGCTTAAAATTGGCCTTTGGAAATTCTGGTTAAAAATAGTCATGATGCACTTTTTCATAATTTGTAGTGGCAGCAAGTTGTTTTATTAATAATTTTACCCGAAATTATCATATTTAAAATACTTTTCTTCTCGTTTCGAGACGCTGCTACTTAAGCATGAATTTAAATTATGCCATAAATTTCAAGCACCTACCTGACAACCTTTTGTGTAACTAAGATGGAAACTTCACTATACGTAGTGTGGAATTTTCTTAGAAAAATCCATCACCCGTTCCCTCTGAGCACTCCATCACGCCTAATGCCACGTTTGACGGGAGTCCATTTAAAAGTAACTCCTTAGTTATGTACGGCTTAGTATTTAAAGCTGACATTCAAATAGTTTTCCAATGAAAGATGCATCGTAAAAACTCATTCTGGTAGGTAGAAACCTCTGATATTACCTCTAGTCCTTTAGCAAGCTCTATATAGATATAAGGTAGTTATGGGAAAATCTATTAAGCAATCCATTAATAACCTGTCCAATCAGGGGTCGGGTGAACAGGGAATAATAAAGAATTATCGGTTTTAAGTGTCCATTTAAAGCCACTAGCGTTCGAAACAGAAAACTTTCGTTCCTGACAGTTTCATTCCATAAATGTATCATTTACGTTGATGATTTACGTTTATTCAGAACCATATCTAGCAGTCAAGTAAAAATAGAGATAATTTTTAACCGACTTCAAAAAAGGAGAGGTTCTACGTTCCACTGTATGATTTCTTTTTAATGTATGTAACATCGATTACTCCGTCAGTTGCGGACTGATTTTCAAAATTATTTTTTTATTCGAAAGGGCATACTCCTGAGGTGGTCCCATTGTCACCAAGTCATGATCTGATTATGGAATCCCAGGGAAATAGAGGGCAACCCTCAAATTTATAGGCACTTTTTATGTGTTTCATATATATTTTCTAAGGCTATTCAAGTATTTGCGTCTGGTAGTCATCATCTCATGTTGATGAGCTGATGATGGAAGGTGGAACTCCTTAACGGTAAAACCACCTTCAAAAAAAAAAACCCTACAAAAAACATAAAATAATCCTTTAAAGCCATGAGTTTTATGGCCTAGCACTGGCAGAAATATGAAGTCGGTGCTTCATTCAAAGAATATTCCGCTCGCACCGCATGTTTTGCAGGTGGTAGGACCTTGTGCAAGGTCCGTCCGGATCGCTACCACCATCTTACTCGCTAATCCTGCCGCTAAGCAGCAGTCCTTGAACTGTTTTGTTCCGGTGTGGAGAGTAAGACAGCCGGTGTAATTACGGGCACAAGAGGCATTTCACCTTAGCTCTCTAGGTTGGCAACGCATCTGCAAACCCTCCGGGATTACGGGTGTCTATGGACAGTGGTGATCACTTACCATCAGGTGACCCACTTGCTCGTTTTCCTTCCTCGTCGTATATTTTTTTTTTCTAAGGTTTTTTAAACGCGGTTTTACATTTTTGTTAAAAAGATTTTTATGTCGCAATTTCATGTTGATTTAACATTTTCAGAATTATCATAATGATATTTTTCTCTAAGCGCAAAACAATGCGTAGATGCAGTCATGAACAGCAAATTGACTATTCGTCCATATAGTCACGTACGTAGGCAGGATCTGGTAGAATAATATAAAACAAAGTCTATACATACACTGAAAACCCTAAGTAGTTTATCTACACACATATCATAAGTCCTCTATAATGCGTTCAGAAACCGTAGAAAATGACCAGCATTGCAGCACATCGTCGCCTCCGCCGCCAACCACCACGACCAGCAGGTCCTGCAGTAAAGTAACAGACTTTTCGATATCGAATTCGATGTACCGAATTTGACAACCAACGTAATTTACAATCATAGTGAAATAAAACGGATCGCTCACGTATATAAGTCGAGTTCAGTCCGACATGTATAATTAATAATGTGATATATTATAATTTTTTTTACAATAAAAACAGTTCACGAAACGTCAGCTCGATATGTTGGTCTATGATTTAAAAAAAAACAGTCAAATTCGTGACAGATATGGGTATGATATATGTCTTCGGCTTCTGAACCCATCTTAAAGTACTTATAATATGTGTAAAGTATAATAAAGTAATGTATGCAACTATACATAATTAGGCCTTAAAACACTCGTGTGATCCTATTATGAAACTCAGCTTCGCCTCGTTTCATTAAAACACACTCGTGTTTTAAGGACCCTCATTATGTAGCAGTTGCATAAAGTACTATAGCGTTAACCCACCCGTTAACGTAACCGTTACTTACCTAGTTTTCATCTTCACACTTTTACGCGAAATGAATTTATGAATTCACAAGTCGCTCTAACATTAAATATCCGGTCCAACGAGTTCAGAACGAGGTAATTTTTCAAACACAAATTTTGTGGCTGGGGACAATGTCTTGAAGTTAAAAATTTTTTCAAGGTTATAATCCCAAAGTTTAGGGAGCAAAACTTTACACGTTATAAACTGTGTTATAAATTATTGCCATTTTTGTGGAATACCTATTGTTCAGGCTCTGATGTCCTGGAGCATTTAGGAATTCCACTCTTAATATTCAATTCAATTCAATTTTTAGGGTTCCGTACCTCAAAAGGAAAAACGAAACCCTTATAGGATAACTTTGTTGTCCGTCTGTCTGTCTGTCTGTCAAGACCCTTTTTCTCTGGAACGCGTAGAGGTAACATGCTGAAAATAATATAAAATACTCAAACCTGCAGTCCCTTGAAGCTGTAAAAAAAATCTAAGTCAACGCAATCAAAAGATACAGTAATTAAAAAGGTTGTTTCCATATAAATTGCCGTACCCTGAAAACCTAAAGGGTACTTCCAGTTGTCTTAGAAACTTGAAATTTGGTATGAAGGTAGCTCTTATAGCACAACTATTCAAAAAAATCTCAAAATCTTAAATTTTCATGTCTGTAGATTTCACAGACCAACATAAGATGACCCCAGACTGCGTACATTTTGCTTAGGAGCAGGGCTCTGCTAACACTCGACAACTTAAAACACTGGGGATTCTTTCTACGGAACCCTCGTGCGCGAGTCCGACTCGCACTTGTCCGGTTTTTTAATAATAGGTACGACTCCATCGACGTAAATCGATAATTTCGCCAATGTCGAGTTGAAGAAAGACACTATCAGTATTATTGTAGACTTTGTTCGGTAGTTGTTTATTCATTGTGGTTAGATAGGTGAGGCCTGCCTGACAGCTTGACATGATATGTTGGGTTGGACATTATTGGTAATAGTAAAATGTAAGCACAGATAAACAAGTAATAATATGTAATGGGACCTCTTGCTTCGACAAACAGCAAGCTCTTCAAGCCTCAGCTTGGTATTTTTGTATTGGAACCAAATACTTAGTGAAAGTGATTCCCATAATTAAGTTCCTGATTGACAGAAGTGCCGTGCAGTGAGTCTGTTCGATTTTTTAGGTTATTTTCCCATTAGAGTAAATATCCTTTCTTTTCCATTCACTGGTGGTGGTTTAATAACAAAAACATAAGGTAATTTATATATTTTTTGTTAATCTTTAACCCACTTGGCCGGCGGGCCAAGTGGGTAAATCATGGAAGGGAATGAGAAGCCCCCGGACCCGGGTGGTGGCGATTCCACTAGTCAAATGCCAGTAGACGTGGTTGAGGATAATGAGAATAGCAGAAAGCGCGGTATTAGTGCGCTGGATTCGTCACCAGCCGACAAGGCTCTCGAACCTAAAGAGAAAAAGCTGATGCAGGGAACGGACGCCGATAACGCATCCGTTGCGGGCATCTACAAACACCCGGACATAGACGACAAATCTCGAAAATATAACCTAGAAGACAGCGGCCCATTTATTGTGCATATATTCCGAGATGCAGGATCCATGAACTCGGGGATTTCACTCCAACCCATTAAAGTTGGTGTTGCTTTTGCTGGCGAAAATATTGCAGACATTAAAAAAGACGGCATTAAATCAATAGGTAGACACCGCGTCTCAGTTGAATTTAAAACCGCGACAGCTGCAAATAACTTGGTAGTCCACCCTTGTCTAGCCCGTCACAATTTTATTGCTTCAATCCCATCGTACAATATCTCCCGCATGGGACTTGCTCGTGGAATGCCCGTTGACTGGACTATGGAAAAGTTCGTCACTGAGACAGGCCTCAAGTTAGGCCCAGGTAAGATACTTAAAGTTCGTCGCTTTTCTAATGGCTCTCCGGGCAATTTTTTACAATGGAATAGTCGGAGTATTATCCCTAAACAATCGGACCTAATAAATCTCATTAATGAGCACTCAGTCTCTGTGGCGGCCAGCTCGGAGACATGGTTGAGACCTGGATCCCGGTTCAGGATCCCGGGTTTCACTTACCTCCGAGATGATCGTGACGACGGACGTCCGGGATGTGCATTATTGATCAAAAGAAGCTTCTCTTTGTCCCAAATTTCACTCCCCCCTCACTCTCAGGACATTAACGCAGTTGCAGCGAATGTCATGGGAATCAATTTTATTTCCATTTATATTCCGCATCCAAACCTAAACTTGATTCCTGATCTTTCTACTATCCTATTCTCAGTCCCCCCTCCCCTCATCTTGGGCGACTTTAACAGCCACAACACCTCGTGGGGCTCATCTCACAATGACGTGTTTTCCTCCTTCTTCCTTGATCTGTTCGATGACATTAATGCTGTAGTCATTAACGATGACTCCCCCACTCATCGGGTTTATCCAGGCCAAAATCCCAAGTCAGTTCTGGACTTGTCGGTATGTTCTCCCAACCTATCTTGTTCGCTGTCCTACCGGGTGCTGAACCAAGCCTTGGGAAGTGATCACTTTCCCATTATTATTTCTCAACCATCTTCTGTTCTCCCTGCACCCGCGCCGCAACCTCTCTTGAGATATAGGATAGACAAAGCAGATTGGCCACGTTTCTCTTCCCATGTGGAAAAAAGGCTTAAGAAGCTCGATCCTAACTCGTTAAACCCTTTTGAGCAATACGAACACTTCCAGTCTGTTCTGGTAGAAGCAGCCGATGGGTTTATACCCAAGAAAAATCCACAAAACAACAATATCCCCTCCCTTCCGTGGTGGAACGCGGATTGCACGGCGGCGGTTAAAGAAAGAGATAACGCCGAACGTAAGTATAATCTTTCTCATGATTTTATTTCTTACCAAAAAATATCCGCTCGCACTAAACGTCTCCTGAACAAAACAAAAAAAAAGAGTTGGAAGGGATTTTGTGAAAGCCTTAACCCTAGAACCCCTCCAACGTTGATATGGAGAAATATAAAAAATTCAGAGGCTCTTTTGAACCAGGCCGTCCATCGTATAGTAACCCACCTTCCTGGTTAGATGAGTTTGCAGACAAATTGGCTCTTCCATCTGTCCCTGAGCAATCCTGCATAAACCCATCTCCACCTTCATCGGGACTAGGCCCTCTCGACTCCCCCCTCACTTTCCCAGAACTTGAATTGGCCCTTGATGGACTCCGTAATAGTTCACCAGGTGAGGATGGTATTCCATATAGTTTTATTTATAAACTGTCCCTTTATTCAAAGAACCATCTTCTAAATTTATTCAGTTTGTTTTTCTTATCCGGCGAGATTCCTGAGGAATGGAAGACCCAAGTAGTGATCCCAATCCTCAAACCAGGTAAAACTCCCCAGGAAGCAAGCTCTTATCGCCCCCAATCGCCCTGTCAGCATCAACTGGAAAAATCCTTGAGCTTCTAATAAAGAACAGATTGGAATGGTTTGTTGAAAACAAAAAAATACTTGCAAACACCCAATTTGGGTTCCGCAAAGGGAAAAGTACCATGGACAGCTTAAGTATTCTGACGACTGACACAAGACTGGCCCTCTCCAAAAAACAACATCTCGTAGGGTGCTTCTTAGATGTCTCGGCCGCATACGACAATGTTCTTCTTCCAATACTCAGAGCAAAATGCTTCAGCTGAGTATCCCGGTGAGGATAGTACATCTTGTCTGCAAGCTGTTCATGGGAAGAACTATAAAAATTCGAACGGGAAATAACTATCACCCTCCCCTTACTTTATGGCAGGGCCTTCCTCAGGGTTCGGTTCTTAGCCCCCTCCTTTATAACTTATATACGTATGATATCGAACAATCTGTCTCCCCTTTCTGTAATATTCTTCAATATGCCGATGACTTGGTTCTGTACACTGCCACACAGTCAACAGAGGAAACATCTTCAAAGATGAATGAGACTCTTAGCTACCTCAAGGTCTGGCTGGACGAGCATGGCCTATCACTATCTCCATCTAAAAGTTGCGCAGTCACTTTCACACGTGGCAGATCCATCCCGAACATGGACATTTATTATGATGACGAAGTTATCCCCTGCAAAGACTCGGTTAAATTTCCCGGAGTCTTTTTGGACTCAAAAATGACTGGTGTTCCACATCTCGAATATATAACAGGTAAATGCGAGAAAGGCATCAATGTTCTCCGGGCCCTTTCTGGGGTCTGGTGAGGCGCCCATCCATACTGTCAAAAACTGGTGTATAATGCGGTTGTTCGTAGCCAGATTGACTACGGCTCGATGGTGTTAGAACCTTGTAATAAGACAGCACTTAAAAAAATTGACCTGATTCAAGCAAAGTGTCTCCGAACCATTTTAGGAGCGATGAAATCATCACCGAAAAACGCCATGCAGATTGAATGTGTAGACCCCCGTTCTCCCTCCACAGGCAATATTTGACAGACCGGTTTCTTTTCAAGGCGTGCTCCAACTCCAACCACCCTCTTCTTTCACGTTTACAGGCTCTTTCACATGAAGTGTCTGAAAACACATATTGGACACATAAGAAAACTCCTAGGAGTGTTATCTCTTATACTAAACTGAAAAACCTCCCATCCCCATTATATACTACTGACACAAACCCTATATTCGAGGCGAACTATGAGTCACTTATTTACAAGCCCAGAGTTATCCTGGATTTTGGCACTTATAAAAATGACCCAGCGGCCAATGTCCAATTTCACCAGTATTTAACAAAAAAATGGAACGACTGCTTGCCTATTTTCACCGATGCATCCAAGGGAGACTCTGAAGGTTGTGTAAGGGTTGCAGTATGGATCCCCAAATACCGCATAGTCCTGACCCAGAAATGCCCGGCTCAGTTATCCGTTTTCACCGGCAAATCCATTGCAGTACTAGAAGCAATTAAATATGTAGAATCACACAACATAGACAAACTAATATTTTTTTCGGATGCCCAAAGTTGCTTATAATCAATTATAGGTAACCAATTCAAAATGAGAACTGAATTTCCCATAAATTAAAAAATTAAAGACGTTTTAAACACCTGCCAAAAAAAAAGGTCTTGAAATAACACTTGCCTGGATCCCTGGACACTGCGGTATCGAAGGAAATGAACAAGCGGACTTGTGGGCAAAAGAAGCTATCGAAATCGGTTTCCAAGACTACAACAACATCATGCCTTCCGACTTGATCATGCGTGCCCGTTCCGATCTGAAGGACTCGTGGCCAAGCCAGTGGAATACATCCAGACTCCAAAAAGGTCGCCATTATGGAAATATTCAACCAAATATCCCCCGTAGTCCGTGGTTCTTTCGTTTTCGTTCTGCTAATAAGTGGGTCACTTCTACTATTTGTCGACTTCGTCTGGGCCATGTCTGCACTCCGGTGTTCTTAGCAAAAATTAGGGTGCGTGATAGTTCCTTGTGTGAATGCGGTCTCGACGAAGGTTCTCTGGATCACATCTTTTTCAATTGCTCCAAAACAGCATACTCATTGTATGATGTCTTGCCTATGAATATTCCGCGTCCTATCAACTTCCAGTCTCTTCTTACTTTAACGGACAATTCCCTTGTAAAAATTGTCATAAAATTCATCCATTCTCATAATATATAAAACTATAAGAATATAAGCATGTTAGTGTTAGTGGCTTTAACATCTACCCTTCCTTTTTTTTCTTTCTATCTTCCAATTCCAGAAAACTAATAAATTATATACTTAAACGTTTTGTGACTTTTGTGTTGTCTGTGCCGTCCATAACTATGTTATTTGTTTTAGGACACCTGCCTGTTCCTTCCACAAAATTGAAAATTCTCTAACCGAACAATCTTCTCACGCGTGCAACTGTCTAAATGCTGACATTGGCAAAATACTCCTCGCCAAAAGAGCAAGAGTGAAAGCCATTAAAAAAGAATAAAAAAAGTTAGAAACTGACGAAAGACTTTTACCATAGACCTTGCTTTTATTGTAATTCACGACTTACGACTAGGTACGTGAATTTAAGGAAGATTCACAAACGTTTCATTATCATTTAAATTAGCTTTACCTCCATCAGCCAAATGTATCAGTAGGCACATTTTAGTATCTAAAAACCTTACTTCCATAATGGAAAAAAGCCGTGGGTCAATAGAAGGTATTTACTTAAATCAATTTTAAGAGGCGCGGTAAAAACAAACTCGAAACTCCATTAATTAAAAAAAGCTTTAGCTGACATTACTTAACAAATTTTACGACAGCCGTTACAAGCAAAAATTACAACATAAAAAAAACTCTGAAAAAACATTTGAGTAGGTTAGGTTCTACGGTTAGGTTTAAGCATCCAGTAGGTACCTACCTACTTAAGTATGCGAGATATGCAGTTTTACGACTAAGTAGGGGAGAGGTATACCCACGCTAACACCGCACGATTAATAATGTTTAGCTTCTACATATATGCCGTGTCGATTCTTATTATAATTATGTATAGGAGGAAAATATTGTGGCCCATTGTTGCAACACTGTATTTCCACCAAAGACAAATAGGTATACTTTCATCGTAACAGTCCGTATTTGTTTCAGGATGTTGTCGTTCGATCAGTGTCTTTGCCAATTGTACAGAGAGTAGACATAATTATAGAATATTCCGCTTTGGTAGTACCAATTTTTTTGTTATTAATCTAAGTTTTCTTTTTCAGGTAAATCTACAAGTGGTATAAATGAAGAGATCATCTGGATAAGCATAAGCATGGCAATAGCGATAGCAATGCTCATAGCGATTGCCTTTTGCTACATCTTGCGAGAGAAGTGTGCAAAGAGGCAAGCCTACAGAGAGCAGTCATGACGATATAAGCAGGAGTTCGCAAGGCACGCCCTCGCAGACTCCCTCGCTGATCTGGAATTCCCACCCTACACTCTTTACCCTCAATACTCCCCTGACGGAAAAGAGTATTTCTACAACTTCCACCGATTCTCATATCTGAGAGACAGCTTTAAACTACCGCCTAAAGACTACCCGATAAAGGATACCGACGAAGTGTACATCAACGCGTGATACCTCGATCTTAAATTTTGTGCCAAATAGGAATGATACGTTAACGTAGAATCACGGGAATAATAACTACTAATTGCATACATTTCACACTCTCCTATTTTACCGGCTGCGCCAATTATATGTATGAACTAAAAAACAATTACTTTGCTCACCCGCGACCACTAATGACAAATAGTTATATCTGTGCGTTATATTTATTACAAACGAATCATTCGTTGTTAGACTCAGATACGTACGAAATTTTACATTATTGTGATAAGGGTTTGCGGCTATCGGTTTTAGAACAATTGGAAATAATTAGGTACAACAACATGGGGTCTATTATTAATGAACAAGTTAATTTGGTTTCTTCGCCTTTGTTACGACTTGGTTCTAATTTTAATAATGTGTCATAGTAATAATGAGAATATGACTTCTCTTTTTACCGTACTCGGTTAAAAATAACGGGATACCTGGCGTAAATTAAAAATAAAAATAAAAAGGGTAGTTTGGAATTCTTTTATTTTAAAAGGGTAGTTTAGGACTTACATAAAAGGGTAGTTCGGAATTTATAAAATATTAGTGGGTACGTTGGTATTGTCATTAACTAAGTTGAGTACATGGTTTACATATGTCAGTAGTGGAAGTGGTGGCATGTTGAGCGGTTGTTGTTGTGCTTCGTAAATGGCCTCGTGGAGAGTGCCGAAACGCGTCAGCGTTTAGTATAGTGGTGGTGGTGATAGTTGGGTCTGTGTGGCATGTGTTGATTCGTGTAGCAGTGGAGGCGGAGGTGTTGCATGGAAACATACATTTGCCGCACAGATATAACTATTTGTCATTAGTGGTCGCGGGTGAGCAAAGTAATTGTTTTTTAGTTCATAGATATGGACCTCCGCAAAGTAACGCCTGATTCAATAAACCAATTATATGTGTTTTAACTGAGAAACGAACGTACTTTGTGTGCTACATTTTTTTAAAGTATTTTAACCGAGGCTATTCTCATGAATAAATAGTACTTTTTTTATTAAAATAAGTACCTACTTATACATATATGTATATGTAAATCGTGAGTCACGTCGAGAAAGTGAGTGCAGTGCCCTAAGCACGACTTGTCGAATCCTGCGTAACGTTACGGTTATCGTATCGAGATCGAGAAATCTCATACTAAATTTTAGTTCCAAATACGCTCACGGGCGGGCGCTGTTCCAAACGTCATACAAACTCGTTATAGTTTACTATTCGATTTTACGTGACGCAGGATTCGACAAGTCGTGCTTAGGGCACAGGAATTGTGACATTGTGACGTATGCACGTACATACGTATATACCTATATTATAATTTATATTTATTGTTGTTACTGAAACCTCAAGAAGAAGTGTGAATTTTCTACTTGTATTTATTATTCTTGTGGTAGAGGTACAGTTTTATGGCATACACCTCAGTACAGAGTGAGTATTAGATAACTTATTTTTGATGGTGTCTCTATGTAGCGTTAGACGAATGATTTAACTGTAAACGAAGCAGGTCATTCAAATAGATAGAAGTCGATCGATGTGCAAATAAGATTTATTATTGACTAATAGTAAATGTTAGACGTGAACTGAAGGATAATCTTGGGATCATTTGAACCGTTGAACTCTAAATTGAATAAAATATTGATATAGCGCTTAGTAGGTACTTGACATTGACACGATGGAAACTGAGTCTAGACGACAAACTGCCTTAACTTGAGGCGTGTTAAGTTTTTTTTACGCAAACAATATAGTGGTAATGAAGACGATTGAAACGATCCCAGGATTATCTAGATTAATGGTTATAATGAGAAACTTTATCTAGGTAAATGGAGTCGTCAACTGTGATAGAGAATACAGAAAATGTTTCTTTTGAGTAAGTGCTCGACTGAATGCTGTTGAAATGGGTAAGCTGGAATAAAAATCGAGAATAAAAATAATGGTGATCGCAGCGCATTGCTTAGCGGGAGCGGGTGTGCCCGAGGCCAGGTATCCGCCCACGAATAACAGGCCAAGCAACAATAATACTTGGCAAGGGTCCCCTATTATTAACTGGTAATCTAAACAGTGTTGATATTACCTTTGTCGTTTGCAGATTAACTTCGATTTTTGTCTACCTACGTAAATATGTAATTCTGCATACCGTTGGACACAAAAGTTGATGTAGCTACTTAGTATCGGATATTTAATGAAAAACAGCCGGTAAATAATAAATATCCCTATAAAATCCAAATGAACGTATTATGAACAAGTTCTGGTATACCTTGAAACTGATTTAATTCGACATTTCTAACTATGAGTACTTAAACAGTTTAATATTACTAAGCTACCAATCAAATTTTGAGAAACGTAAGCATCCATTTAATAAAACATGACCATGGTAAGTATACCCACGTTATTTTTACACAGTGTAACCATAATAATTTTAAATCTATGAATGCAGTTTTTCTTGTCATTATATCGAGGACATGGTTCATTAGAACATTATTTATTTTTCTGTCTTATAGTTTCTCATACGCTGCCCATCCCAGCTGTATTCTTCTGTTGGCCTCTTTCTCGAAGTTGTTTTTACCCAATTGCATAGTTTGCCCGAGGTAAACATACTCCTTAACAACCTCGAGAATATTGCCTTAAACTGCAATTGGTTTCGGACTTACATGTTCATTAAACATAACCTTGGTTTTATCCAGGTTCATCCGAAGACCAACGCGTTGAGAAGAATCAGCTAGGCCATTCAACATATGTTGCAAATCTTGCAGCGTTTCCGCCACGATGACGATATCATCTGCAAATCGCAAGTGTGAGAGGTACTCGCCATTTAAGTTAATGCCGCGCCCCTTCCAGTCCAGCGTCTTGAACACATCCTCCAATGCATTTGTGAACAATTTGGGGGATATAACGTCCCCTTGTCTCACACCACGATGTAAGGGGATAGGTTCAGACTGCCGATTCTGGACTTGGACGGCCATAGTAGCGGCGTTGTACAGACCTATCAACACTTGGATGTATCGCCAATTGACTTGGCATCGCTGCTAAGATTCCAGAATAGACCAGATCTCGATCGAGTCAAAGGCCTTTTCATAGTCCACAAACGCTAAGCACAGGGGCCGATTATACTCTTCGGTCTTCTGTATAATCTGCCGCACTGTATGGATGTGGTCTATGGTGCCGTATCCCGATCGAAACCCGGCCTGTTCGGGGGGCTGAAACTCGTCGAGTCTTCGCGCAAGACGGTTCGTGATGACTCTCGAAAACAGCTCATAGACGTGGCTCAAGAGTGAAATGGGTCGGTGGTTCTTCAAAAGAGTTTTATCACCCTTTTTGAAAAACAGCACCCTGGAACCTGAAAAACAACACCCAGACCTGGAAGAAACAACTACTCCATCCGTAGTGGTCAGCTTCGTCAGATGACTTTTCCCAAGAGATTTGACAAAAACCTTTGATCCCCGATTTTGCTCGATCGCTCGTTCTATTGAACGGGTGTTGGAGCATCGGAGTTCGTATCGTACAAGTTTGCCAATTCTCTTGTTTAGAGCATGTCGTTTTGACGAAGTAACTGGTGGGTGTTCACGTCGTTCCTCCATGAGCCTGAGTGTTTCTTCCGAAAGCTTCGACTTCCTGCCTTTACGCTGCAATTCGCAAAATCTCACACCTTCCTCCCTGAGAATTCCGACTACATTCTCGAGGGCCCGGTCAATGTCAACGCTATTTGTGGTTTCCAAGGCAGCAAATCGGTTCTCCAGATTAGACTGGAACTTTTCAGATCCGACTATGGTTTGGAGCAGGGTTGGTCGGAGCCTGGATTTCGTCAAACGGACATGTTCAAGCTTAAAATCGATATTCAGAGATCCTCGCACGAGTCGATGATCGCTTCCGGTATTAAACCTATTGATCACTGAGACGTCTCTGAATATGCGCTTCTTGTCCGTTATGATGAAATCGATCTCGTTTTTAGTCATAGTGTCGGGGTTCCACCATGCCCACTTCCTCTGGAGCTGTTTCTTGAAAAATGAATTCATCAAGAACAGCCCCTCCTTTTCGAGGAAGTTGACAAGCATTTGCCCCCTATGATTCCTGCTACCATAGCCATGGGATCCTACTACCGATTCGCTGCAACTCTGTACTCCCACTTTGGCGTTGAAGTCTCCCATGACAACGTTCTAGTGGGCCCTGGTGGTGAAGTGTAAGGCCTTCGATATATCATCGAACATATCTTCCACCTCATCGTCCGAGTGCGTCGAGGTCGGTGCGTAAACCTGCACAACCTTGAGGCTATACCTCTCGGTTAGCTTAATAACGAGGTACGCAACCCTGTTCGACACACTCGACACTTCTACAACGTTGTCACAGAGAGCTTTATTCACCAGGAACCCTACGCCGCCCTGGGACAGCTGGTCTCCCTCTCGATAATATAGAAGGTGGCCTGATTCAAGAGTTACCGTGTCCTCCCCCTCTCTTCGGACTTCGCTTAACCCAAGAATGTGCCACCTTATTTTCTCGAGTTCGACTTCGAGTTGTGCCAGATGCTCATCGAGCCGTAACGTGCGTCCGTTGTACGTTGCCAAGGTCAATTGTTTTCGGCGGCATTCCGTAACCCGGGGATTCTTCGCACCCCCTGCCCTGCCGTTACCGTGACCGCCGCCTTGATCAGGAATAGCAGGGCGGCCGGGAACTGGGGGCCGTGGTTTGTGTCGACTCGCCATTGGTCAGGGTTTGCTCTAATTGCCACGCTGAGCAGGCGGGTTGGCAATCGCAGTATATTCACACCGGTATCGCTGCTGCCCGATACCGGTGGGACCGATGTGTACTTGGTCATGAAAGTCTCTTAGTCGCCTTTTACGACACCCGCGAGAAGAATTAGGGGAGTGCTATTCTTAAGCCGGCACTCCACGGCACGGCTACGTAGCGTGGGACGTCCTCAGACTCGGTGGAGCGATGATCTTCGCAAGGCGGCTGGCAAGAGCTGGATGAGAGTGGCCGAGGATCGTGCTCAGTGGCGTGCCATGGGAGAGGCCTACGTATGTCCAGCGGTGGACGAACATAGGCTGATGATGATGAATGATGAATATGAATTTCACAGTTTATCCTTTTCCCACATTAATCGGTTTTCTTAACATATATTCCTAAAATAATATTAAGTTTTCCAGTGCAAATATTATTCGGTTTTAATGGCTGCTCTACCTCACTTCAGTATGAGGTCGACGACTCGTCGGAGCCGGCCTCATATCTCCAAGTCATCACGGTACTTATACTGATCATTTAAGTACAGTCAGGAAATTAATTCTTGACCCACCATGGAACCTTTTCACAGTAAAGTATAGAGACATCGCATTGCTTGACAAGGAAAACCGTTATGACGTTAACAGCGTTTACTACGAAAATGTTCTATGGTGGGTCAGGAATTAATTTCCTCGACGGTACCTACCTGTTTGCTCAAATTTAAATGTTCAATCGACATCTTGCAGGAGACTTCCTGTTTGACTTCCAAGTAATGTTGTTGAATCGCTTTAAGATTGCATAATATATGTATCTGAGCTGAGCTAATGACAATACTCACATTATACACACATTACAGAAGCAAAGTACTGTCAGCAAGAAGCTTGTATTAATCACGAAATTCTTATTAAAAAGTTATTTCATAAAGCGCTAATTTACCATGAGTATTATACAAACTGAAGTATGTGCATAGGTACATATGATTGTAGAATTTGTAGATATGCCAAACGAATGTAAATTACAAGGTATAAACATAAATTAAGAAATAATTATGTATTATCATGACCAATGTATTATCGTGAATTGTTTTCTAGAAAGAAATAAATAACTGAAAACCTAATATTAGATTTAGTAATTATTTCAACTTCCATGCAGCATGCAGATTACAGGCAGCGTACCTACCTTAGTGCCTGAGCCTACCTTTAATTATTACAAAACCTAGAGCAAAGAGAATAATATATATACTATAGGTTTACACCGCAACAACGGGATACAAGACGCATTTGCATAAAATAGCTTGAATATTGGAGCATTGGATAGCTTATGGATTAGTAAACCTGCATGATTATGTCGAAGTATTCAACATTTTCAAAGAAATGCCTATAAATTAATCCATCCAAGTTGCAAGGTGTATACGTTAATTTTTTCCCCTCAAGATTATACGCAGTAGTAGTTAAGTACACCTATGTTACATACAGCTAGGTACATACTGCATGTACCTAAATGCAAGCAAAAGAAATAATTAGACCGGTCTGAAATTGAGCGTATTAATAGGTAGATACGTATAACTACGGCTTAAACAATTAGCTTAAATTAACATTCACAGTTGTATCTCGCTAGTTAAAATAATCCCAGTGCTCTAAATACACAGTAGCTGGTTAGGAGAGACTTTTAGAACAAATCTGGCTACTGAACAGTAAGCGACGAAAGGCTTTTTGTGCCTTTCCACAGAGCTAAGCTACAAACAAAAATAATGCAATGGGATCCCTTTGTTCTCCGTCTTTCGCTGAGCTCCTTGCTATGTGTAGTCTATTTGTCACAGTAGATCCCATTAAATTTGATACTTCGAAATTTGCCGTCAGACCGTCACTGTGCCGGGGGTCGCCTCCTTGTAATGTTCGTCTGTGAAAGTCCTTGGATCAAAAAGAAGAAAGTAGAGTAATAGGTAGCTTCGCATCATAGAGACTCACTAACAGAAATGTTCCTGTGACGATCAATATCTTTGTTCGGATTTCCAAACCTACAAACCGAACTTATACATATGAAAAAAACCAGGTCAACTCTAGAATGTTAGGTACATATGTGTATGTGTGTCGCTTGTTATATTACAATTTGCTATTTAAGTAAGTACCCAGTAAGTCAGACGCTATCTCGCGCAAAGACTTGCCGTAAATCAATGAGTTATACTTACACAGTAAATGTTAAGTTAATAATGAATGTCTGCCTGGAATTACGGTTGTTTAGTTATTTAGGTGCCTAAAGTGTAACGGAATATTTAATTACTGTGCGTACGTATTTGAGTCCCTAATTTAGTGTAATATTAATATCAAGTAACTTATTTGGTATAGGCGATTAAGATTGATATAATATACTTAAATAATAGAAAAGCTATGCGCGCCGCTGTTCAAATTATAACAAACTGTTAACAAATACAATATGATCGTAAAACAATCAATGAAAGCTTTTCAAATTAATGAAAGTAGGAAAGATTGGGCGCCATTTGAACGCTAATTACTAGTTATACTTTATTATCTTCCCTCAATAATATTATTGTGTTCATTCAAGATATCTAGTTAATTAATCTTCAGGTTTAAGTCTATTAAGTAAAAGTAGGTACTTTTTTAGGGTTCCCTACTTCAAAAGGAAAAAACGGAACCCTTATAGGATCACTTTGTTGTCCGTCTGTCTCTCTGTCTGTCAAGACCCTTTTTCTCTGGAACGCGTTGAGGTAGCATGCTGAAATTAATACCAAATACTCAAACCTGCAGACCCTTGAAGCTGTGAAAAAATTAAACCTCTAACTATGTCAACGTGCAACGTAATCAAAAGATACAGTCATTAAAATGGTTGTTTCCATACAAATTGCCGTACTTCGAAAACCTAAAGGGCACTTCCAGTTGCCCTGGACACTGGACAACTTAAAGCACTGAGGAAAAGCGTTAAAATCTTTGTACGGAACCATCGTGCGCGAGTCCGATTCGCACTTGTCCGGTTAAATCTACAAAAAGAAAACTGCACGCAGCTTGAGTTGTGCGGGTATGACTACAAAACATAATAATGGAAATAATTAATGTAATCCAAAGGATCCCAATTATTTTGCATTCCATTGACGTGCCAAGGTAGCTAACTGCTTGGAACCCCTTAACAGGCTATTTCAATTCCAGAGAGCGAGTCCCGATAAAATGATTAAGTACATAGAATACGTGGCATAAATCATAAATATAACAGAAAAATATACTGGTAACACGAATTTATCCATATATTTTATTAAACGTCTACCTATTTAATTCAAACTTTGCGTTTTTTTTGACGTGTTTGCTTCCCATAAAGCGAAAATCAGTTTGATTAGGTGACAAAAACACTGGCCGCGTAAAGTCAGTCAATTTGCAGACTCAGCGCTGATACAGCGCTGTGATCTCCCGGTATTCTGCCAATACCCGTACCGCGCGGCCGACGACTCCGGAACTAGGCCACTTTAAGGCACTCCACAGACTACACAGTCCTAAATAGACCAAATTTATACGTAGGTAGGTAAGGCAGGTACATTGCCAAGTTGTTTTATTTATCACATCTATTGATCACACATAGATCCAGTTACCACTTGCCGAGGATTGTCACTCTGCCGAGCAACTCCAATTGCACGATGTTTTGCAAGCTAGTAAGTGGAGATCCAGTTAGTTCTGGATTGCTTTGACCATACACTTCATATAACAAATTAGAAAAATTGTTTCGGTTTCGCCTCTTCAAATATCTGTGAGGGCAAAACCTGAGATTGAGAAACAGGATATTATCATGAACACGATATACTGCATACACAGCTGATAGGTACGAGTATATGGATGACGAATGTATATGTATAACATGTCAACATACTCGTTTGTCATATTTACCCATGCTTTTGGTCTTCTTTTAACAATCTACTAGGTATAGTAAGTTAGTGAGCTGGAATACTATACACAGAAGCAGCCTACTGCAGTCAGATGTGCTGCTTTAGTTATTCGGTTCTCGGTTACCCAGTCCGTCCAGTATTCGAACCGAACTAAGCTGTTACCGCGACTGCCGATATAAGTACATGTGTAGCGTATTTCAGACAATGTCCGTCGGATATTCCTGCCGCCACCACTGTCTGAATGTCACGAGAATTTCAGCTCGACCGAGCTGAAACTGTTTGATAAGAGAACTTGATATTTTAAGTATGAGAAATGGTTAGGGCAGACCGTAAGGACTCTTAAATCACATTAGTGAATAATATATTTTAATTCTATAGATATGTGCAATATGGATGTCCATTTGTTACATATTTCAACGTTTCATGTCATTTAAGCTAAGTGTGGCGTAAATTTCAGGACCTGTGGACACTTAAGTAGATAGATAGATAGACATTGCAGTAAGTACCTAAAGACAATCTTTATCGTATGACATTCAAAAACACAATAGGAAATTGGATTTTCTGTTCCACAATGCGAAGAGGTACCTAATTTACAAGATAATGCTCATGCGGGTGGTAGGACCCTGTGCGAGGTCCGTCCGGATCGCTACCACCATCTTACTTGCTATTCCTGCCGCTAAACAGCAGTGCCTTCACTGTTGTGTTCCGGTATGGAGAGTAAGGCAGCCGGCGTAATTACGGACACAAGAGGCATTTCATCTTATAGCTCTTATGGCAATGCATTTGCAAACCCCCGGGGTTACGGGTGTCTATATGGGCAGCGGTGATCATTTACTATCAGGTGACTCACTTGCTCGTTTGCCTTTTTAGTCGTATTAAAAAAACATCAGTTAAATGGTTGTTCCTACTGCGCTGCATTGGCTTGCAAGGCGACGTTGGCAATATAAAGCTTATATTTTTAATAAACTCACCGAAACATGAATACACAGAAAAAAAAACAGAAAAATACCAACCCCGGGAATCGAACCCGGAACCTCGACACTCCGGGTCGCGTGCCCACCCTTACACCAGAATTGGTATATGGTTGGTATTGGTATTGATACCAATTCTGGTGTAAGGGTGGGCACGCGACCCGGAGTGTCGAGGTTCCGGGTTCGATTCCCGGGGTTGGTATTTTTCTGGTTTTTTTCTGTGTATTCATGTTTCGGGGAGTTTATTAAAAATATAATTGATACTCACGGGAAGACCGTAAAAATAAAAAATTGGAAAAAATAAATAAAAAAATACAAAAAGATTTTCCAATTGAGATCATGATATGAAGCTTATTTCTATCATGTGTAAGTACAGTGTGTAAGTAGGTACGTAGGTACTTAACGTTTTAATATTTCACTGAGATTTTTTTTACGAACTAAATCATTGGAGCCGATGGTTGCGAAGTAAATTTATATATAAAAGGGTCATAACCGGGACCTTTAATTTAGCTCAGTCGACGACAAATTGAAATTGTCCAATTTTGATGAAAGCCGTAGCATTACCGCCCTTCGTATCCGTGTAGTAAATCAAATTCTAAATTAAGACGAATCACGTTTAATCTACAATCGTGGAATTGGGAAATAGATTGGAAATGAAAACAAATAATTAGTTATTGACCTTTTAGGATTCCGGGAGCTTTTCGAAAATCGGGCAATTTTGGCTAAATAAGTACAAATAAACCAGAACAAACCTACTGGCCGAGCACGAAGTTTTCGAATCTTGCGTAACGTTACGTTATAGTATTGAAATCGAGAAACCTAGTGCTAAATTTTAGTTCCAAATACGCTCACGAGCGGGCGCTGTTCCAAACGTCATACTCTCGATAACGTTACTACTCGATTATGTTAGGCAGGATTCGAATATTCGTGCTTGGGTCTCTGGGAACCCATTAATGTTCGTACCTAAATTTAAAAGACGTCAGAAATCAAACGAGATGGTAAATGAAGCAATGTGGGATGGGAACGATGTATGTTAAAAACCGGACAAGTGCGAGTCGAACTCGCGCACGAGGGTTCCGTTGAAAGATTTTAACTCTTTTCCCTAGTGTCGCAAACTCCTTGTTAGTTTTTATCATATGACGCTTTTTATGTCCTTTTTTACTTGTTTTAATATTTTTGTCATTGTCTTGTCAGTAGTGCTAGTGGTTGGTTTGTGTTATTCCTTTTTGTAAGCTTATTATTTATTTATCATAAAATATCATTAATTAGGGCATGAATATATAATGTAGGTATTTAAAATACAATAATATAATAATGTATAATGCAAGTGCAAGTAACCATACAGTAGTTGTCTCTGTCGTAGGCGCAGAGCGCCATCTGTAATCGTTTGTATATGATTAATGAATGTTAGATCGTTAATTATTAAATTAAAGGATATTATCTCATTAGAAATTACTGATAAATATTGTTAAACAAGTTACATATAATATTACGTCAATTAATAATGTACACCACCCTACTACCTCTCGGAAGTCATGAGTACAGCAGTTGTTTGACTAAAACCATAGAGCGTCATTAGTGTGACTACCGAGGGATGGTCGGGAGGGAGAATCGGAGTGTAGATCATTATCTAACTGGCAGCTGAGCAGCGCGGACGTAAGATAAGGTGTAACGCTAGTAGATGTTTCTAAGTGTCTTTAATTGCTACAACTGTACATCATAAGTGCTTAAATAATAAAAGTCACAATAATATTCGTGCCGTTTCACTTTCTGGAACTAACTCCTATAGTTTCAGAAGTGGGATAGACAGGAATCGATAGGATTCTTGCCACGCCACACAAAACGTAAGTACGTTTTTTTTTATTCTTTTCACTTTTTTTTTTTCTTCTTCTCTCTCTTCCGTTTGTAATATTGAGGAGATAGTAGACTAAATGATTCGTGCATTCGAGTAGTTGGTATGGCCGTTCAACTGTATCTACCGTTACGGAGATGAAGAACAGGTGCGTCTTTAGTGCAGACGGACGATGGTTGATTGTTTGAAAAAGGATAACGCAAGTTCAAACTGTACACGTATTTAATTAAATAAAATTACAGAGGTGCGTGTACGCGTCGGTCGAGCTTATGTTAAGAGTGAAGGGTAGTTGCCGTGTCGCCGCGCTGCGGCGAGAGCAGGGATTTGATACGACGTATGCGTGTGTGTGTTTGTACACACATGTAAGGCGTTAACATGTTGCCGCCCCAGGAACGACAGTTTTGCTGATGACTGGCAGCGGACACAAGCGGTTGTAGGCACGTCGAAGTGTTCCCGCAGTGGTGAGTACGTCGGCCACGCGGGTCACGCCGTCGGAGCCGGGGTAGAGGCGTGTCACACGCCCCAGCAGCCATTGGTTAGGGGGCACCCGGTCGTCTTTCACCAGGACCATTTCGCCTAATTGGAGTTGTCCTCTATCCTTGGTCCATTTCTGGCGCTTTTGAAGTTCTGAAACGTATTCGTTATAAAATCTGTTCCAGAAATGGGTCTTGAGTTGCTGAATCCGCATGTATCTGGATAGCGTGTGAACAGCTGTAGTTTCCTTGATCTGAGGGGTTGGAAGCAACGTTATGGTTCGTCCGATTAAGAAATGAGACGGGGTTAGAACCGTGAGATCCGTAGGATCTGAAGATAAGGGAGTGAGAGGTCTGGAGTTTAGAATGCCCTCTATCTGTACAAGAACTGTGTTGAGCTCTTCGTAGGTCAAGTTAGCTGTAGATACTACGCGTTTTAGATGGTATTTAAATGATTTGACCGCTCCTTCTGCCAAACCATTAAAATGAGGACTATATGCAGGCGAGAACCTAAAATTTATTAATAGTTTGGCGGCTTGAGCACTAAGGTCGTCCGAGTTTTGTTTTAAAAACTTGGAGAGCTCGCTGCAGGCGCCCACAAAACATCGTCCGTTATCAGAAAAAATATTGGTAGGCTTTCCTCTGCGAGCTATGAATCTGTGTAATGCAGATAAGAATGTCTCACTGCTTAGGTCGGTCACAAGTTCTATATGCACTGCCTTTACGGCCAAGCAAATAAAAATGCAAAGATAGGCCTTAATGAGCCTACTCCCTCTACCTTTTCGGTTCAGAGTCATGACAGGCCCCGCATAATCAACTGCAACATTTGAAAAGGGAAATTCTGCATGAAGTCGTTGTTCGGGTAGGTTGCCCATTAACGGCTGGTTAATTTTACCTGAAAACCGACGGCATTTAACGCAGTCATGAACCGTTTTTCTCGCTAAGTTCCTACCACCGATTACCCAGAACTTATGACGAGTAGTGGCGAGAAGCAGTTGCGGTCCAGCATGCATCAACATAATGTGATAGTAGTTGTATAGAAGCATTGTGACATGATGTGAAGAATGCAGTAAGATAGGATGTTTTGTGTCGAAGTCATAGAATGAGTTACAGAGCCGACCTCCTACTCTCAGGAGAGCATCGGTGCTGTTAAAGAATGGATGTAGGTTATTTAATAGATTTTTTGCCGACAGTGATTTGTTTTGTTTTAGTGCTAAGTATTCGTCAAAAAAGTGCTCACGCTGTGCGAATCTACATAAAGAGTTTAATGACGAGTTCAATTCTTGCATCGTTAGATAACCAGTACGCTTATCATTTGGATGAGAATAATTAAATATAAAGCGCTGCACGTAAGCCACAACTCGTTGTAATTTGCTGAACTTAGAAAATCGCTTAATACAATCAGAAATGTGGGTCACGTGATCTATCTGTTTTGTGCTAATGTTACACTGAACCTTAAGTTCGGGCAAGTCTACGTCTTTAACAGGTTTAGGCTCCACAGGCCATGCTGTTTCATCTCGTAACAGAAATGATGGTCTGGTCCACCATAAAGCGCAATTCTGTAGGCATTTAGCGTCGGCACCGCGCGAACCGATGTCAGCCGGGTTCATTTTAGTAGGCACGTAGCGCCATGCAGATGAGTCACACCTATCGAGAATTTCTTGAATCCTGTTAAAGACGTAGGGCTTAAGTAAATGATTTTTGGATGACTTGATCCAGCCCAGGACGATTGTGGAATCGCTCCAATATGTACAGCGTGTTATATCTAGTCTCAATGATGACTCAACTTTTTCTACCAATTGCGCGGCAAGAAGCGCACCACACAATTCTAATCGCGGCACAGTGTGTGGTTTTAAGGGAGCTACGCGACTCTTCGCTGCAACTAAGTGAACAGAGACATCATTGTTATTAAGCGAGACAGATCTAAGGTAAACGCATGCAGAGTATGCTTGCAATGATGCGTCACTAAACGCATGGATCTCCACTAAGACCGGAGAATCACAGAGTATACACCTGGGAATTTTAATATTATTTATGTACGACAAGGAGCTAAGAAACTGCCTCCAGGTGTTTTGGATGTCAGTAGGGACGGGTTCGTCCCATGTTATCTTTGACGACCATAGAGTCTGCATAATTAATTTTGCTGGGAGTATGCATGGGTTAATTAATCCTAGCGGGTCAAAGATTTGTGACATTACTGAAAGTATGACTCGTTTGCTTATATTTTTGCTGTCCTGAATGGAAACATGGAATAGAAAATGGTCTTCTTTACAAGCCCAGAGTAAACCTAAAGTTTTAGAATACTCATTATTACTGAGATTAAGCAAACCGTCGCTGCTGTTATCTGTATCGGGTATGATTTTATTAATGATTTGTGGGTAGTTTGAATACCATTTTCGTAAATAAAATTGACCGCGTTTTAACTGTTTGTTTACACCTTTGCAAATATGGATTAACTCGTTCTCCGATGATGCACCAGTTATTAAATCGTCCACGTAGAAATCGTGTTGGATGACTTCTGAAACTGTTTTATCGGTGCATTCCATACCCAGCTGTTTTAAACATCTCGTTGCAAGGTAAGGGGCGGATGCAGTGCCATATGTAACCGTTTTGAGCTTGTATAATTTTAATTTCTCGTTGGGCTCAAAACGCCACAGTATTTGTTGCAACTGTTGTTGGTCATCGTTGATGCTGATCATGCGGTACATTTTTTCAACATCCGCGGTGGCCACAAATTTATGTTGTCGCAACCTAATTAAAATAGTTATGAGGTCATCTTGCACGGTTGCACCAACCATTTGAATGTTATTAAACGACAGGCCAGTCGATGTAGGTGCGGAACCATCAAAAACAACGCGCAATTTTGTAGAAAGACTCAGCACCCGCAAAATTCCGTGATGCGCGAAAACGTGAGTCTTCGTGTCTCTTTCCGGGTGCAAGTTCTCTTCCATATGACCGAGGTCCATATATTCTTGAATGAATTTGCAGTATTCTGATTTAAATAATGGGTCTTTACTGAACCTACGTTCTAACGATAAAAACCTATACAAAGCCCGATCGTATGAGTCACCTAATTTGCTAGGCGATTCTTTCAGAGGAATAGTAACCATGAAGCGACCGTCTGACTTTCGAATTGTGTTATTAACGAAGCTGTCTTCACATAGTTGCTCTTCCTTTGAAATTTGCTTGTGCACAGGAACATTTTCCTGTTCAAAAAACTGTTTTAATTGATCATCTAATTGTTCATCATGACTAATAATTGCGTGGTTGCAATGGACTGTATTTGAGTTATTATTTAATTGCATAAGACCGGAGATAAGCCAACCGAACTTGGTTTTGCTTAACATCGGCATATTTTTTCCTAGTGATATATTCTGCGAATCTAGCACGCTCCAGAATATGTCGGCTCCTAGGAGCATGTCTACCTCGGAAGGTATATTGAAAGTAGGATCGGCTAAAGTGATATGTTTAGGTATTTGTAATAGTGAGTGATTTATTTGCACAGTAGGTAAGTGTTGTGTAATGCGTGGGACCACGAAACACTTTGCATTTAAGTTATAGGAATCAGTGAGTGAGGATATCGTAACACTGCATTGTTCAGATAGCTTTGATGTTTGAGCATTTAACCCTTCAACTAACGACGAGGTTGAGACGGTTAATAATTTAAGTTTATTAATTATTTTTTCAGTAATGAAGCATGCCGTGCTACCATTGTCCAGCAAAGCTCGAATGACATGCTTCTCACCATTGCAATCCTGCACGTGGATTAAAGCAGTGGATAAAAGGACAAAGCTATCATGAACAGCTGACAGCGCGATACTATGTTGATGTTGCGTAATGTTGTCCGAGTGACCTTGAACCGTAAGCATAAGTGGCTCCGGCGGCGGAGGCGCAGCGCACAGAACAACATTGCTTTGAGAAGTAGAAGCTATCGGAACAGATGACTCGTCAGTATGCAATAAGCTATTTAGTGATTTGTTACACAAACGACATGGTCCGAGTCTGCATGAATTAGCGCCATGACCTTGGCGCAAGCAGTTCAAGCATAATTTAAGCGATTTTGCCTTTTGCATTCTTGCTTCTACTGCCAATGATCTAAATTTTGTGCAGCGATAGATCGCGTGATTATTTTTACATAACGGACAAACATATTGTCGCTCTAAGGGAGGTGACTGAGGACTAACCACTAATGACTTGTGGCGGCTGTGCGTGACGTCACTATGCCTACGTTTAGTGTGAACATCTTCCATCGTTTCTAACAAATCAGACCGATTTTTTATGAAAGTTAAAAACTGCTCAAGTGTAGGTAACTCTTTCAGCGTATTGCGATATGTCTCCCATTCTCGCGTTGTAATTGAGTCTAATTTATTCGAAACAATGTAGATTATGAGCATATCCCAATGCTCAGTTGGTAGCTTGAGTGTTTTTAATGCTCGAAGGTTTCTTTTTATAGTGTCAATAACGTTACGCAACGATTTTGAAGACTCCTTAGTCAACGTTTCAACGTTAAAAATGGCTTGGATGTGGTTATTGACTAGAAGTCGTTTATTATTGAATCGATCGCATAGCAACTCCCACGCTACGTCGTAGTTCTCTGCGGAGAAATCAAGTGACCGGACAATTAACGCGGCACTATCTTTTAACGCAGCGCGTAGGTAATGCAGTTTGTTTATTTTGGGTATGGATTGATCTAAGTGAATTAGCGAGCTGAATGTGTCATGAAATTCCAACCAGTCCTGATACTGACCCGAAAAGGTAGGTAAATGTATAGTAGGAAGTTTAAGTTTCGGCCCACCTTGGTGTGCAGAACCAGACCCTGAGACAGACCCGCATTCAGCATCCGAGTCCGCGCCCGCAGAGGCCCGGCTCGCCGCCAGCGCCTCCCGCGCCTGCGCGATCACTCCGAAGTACCTCGACTCGAAGCCTTCGCGGTCTTTATACTGATCATCTGGAATATCACATACGTTTTCTATGTCAGATTGAACATTGTCATAATCCGAGTAAAGTTCTTCCATTTTTGATAGTCTTATATTAAGTTCGCTGATTTGAACTTGAGTTAATTTCGAGCAGCTTTTAAGGCTATCTAAATAGGTTATGAACTGAGTGACTTTAGTTTTATGCGTAGCGCGCTGTTTAATTAATGTTTTAAAATCCATACCTACTGTCGGAATGCACAACAGTGCAGTGCGCACACAAACTCAGTTACCTATAAAGTCTGTGAAGTAAAGGTGACGGTGTAAAATTAATTAAAATCAAGCCGAAATTAAGTTAAAATGTGAAAAAATACTTAAATTTGTTATTATGCAGTGAAGTGAGGGTGCATCAATAATTCGCAAGCGCGTAGGCAACAAGCAGCGACCGATGCAAGTTACCGAGCGGCCGGGCGCTCCAAGGTCACGACCGCCGAGACAAAGCAATCAGCTGGCTGGAATATGCACAAACAACAAAATCAGCAATTATTTGACACAGTTTCTGTACAGATGATCGGGCGTCTAAGCTTCCGAAGATTGCAATAGGCCAGTTATTAAGTATGGGTGATTTTAAATAGGTACAGACCTAAAGAATTGCTTTTACACTTGAACTGAGGTGTTGGTAAGCTGAGAAACCGCAGTATTTAGGTAGGATCAGAAGTACCAAAATTACCTAATAAATAGGTATAGGTAATTAAGACTGTTAATTATCGCTTTTAAAGTGCGAGATTGGTAGATAGGGTTTGTACTATCGTCTGAGATTGATTATTTCGCGTTTAAAGTGCGAAATATAATGTAAGAAAATAAAATAAGATCGCTTTTAAAGTACGAACTTGGTAGGTAGGTTGGGTATGTACCGACCGAAATAAATTTATGAGTTTGCGTTTAAAGTGCGAAAATAGAAGAAATATGCAATTAGATCGCTTTTAAAGTGCGAATTATGTAAAGAAAAAATAATAAGTTAGCTTTTAAAGTGCTAAAAAGTGTGCTTAGGAGGATTTAATCGGAACGAACTTACAGTAACGTTGGTGGTACTTTCTCAGATTCTCACTCTCGTTGTTTAACTACGTTGATGAGCTGATTTCCGTCAAAAGTAGGCGTAAGTCCTCCAATTCCAGGTAAGCAATAATGCGTTAGGTGTTGCTCGATGTTGAACTTCCTTTCTCGAAGTAGCAAATCATCCACGTAACGGTCCGTCGGCGAAGCTCGCTTCCTTAGTTCCTTGCAGGTTCTTTTGTTACTTCCGGTTCGTGGGACCACATGAAGAACAGGTGCGTCTTTAGTGCAGACGGACGATGGTTGATTGTTTGAAAAAGGATAACGCAAGTTCAAACTGTACACGTATTTAATTAAATAAAATTACAGAGGTGCGTGTACGCGTCGGTCGAGCTTATGTTAAGAGTGAAGGGTAGTTGCCGTGTCGCCGCGCTGCGGCGAGAGCAGGGATTTGATACGACGTATGCGTGTGTGTGTTTGTACACACATGTAAGGCGTTAACAGGAGACATTCCGGAGGTTTATATGGTTAACCACGTGTGTTCATCTTGCCACGGGTACTCCCTGGAGATGGACATATGTGGCCTTTTGGTCTGTTAGTTAGGAATGTTAAAACTGTATTTTCCGTTACGGAGACATTCCGGAGGTTTATACGGTTAATCACGTATGTTTATCTTGCCACGGGCACTCCCTGGAGATGAACATATGTGACACTTTCGTCTGTTAAAGTTAGAACGTTAAACTGTATCTACCGTTACGGAGGCAGTCCGGAGGTTTATACGGTTAATCACGTATGTTATCTTGCCACGGGTACTCCCTGGAGATGAACAGATGTGACACTTTCGTCCGTTAAAGTTAGAACGTTAAACTGTATCTACGAGTACCGATACGGAATCGTTTCGGAGGATTTATACGGCTAATCACTTTCAATGCATGTGTTTAATTAAGTTATTACTTCAAAACTAATTAGTGTGAGCTCCTTTGATCTAATGGGTATTGGAAATGTTAGATCTAATAGATAATAATAGCGTATTTATGTGTTATAATTATTATGCTTAAACCGCGTAACTATAATATTGCCACCATGAAATCTGCTCTCGATATGTAGAGTCGACGTGTAGAGTCGACGTGTAGAGTCGACATGTAGAGTCGACATGTAGAGTCGACATGTAGAGTCGACATGTAGAGTCGACATGTAGAGTCGACATGTAGAGTCGACATGTAGAGTCGATATGTAGAGTCGACATGTAGAGTCGACGATATGTAGAGTCGACGATATGTAGAGTCGACGATATGTAGAGTCGACGATATGTAGAGTCGATGATATGTAGAGTCGAATATGTAAATCTAAATTCAGACACTAAGCTTGACCATTCGAAGTTTCAGATATGGAAACGGACGACCCAGGAGCGCCCAGGTCACAGGGCCAGGATTTTGAAGGTAGTCACCCAGGAGCGCCCAGGTCACAGGGCCAGGGTTCTGAAGGTAATAACCCAGGAGCGCCCAGGTCACAGGGCCAGGGTTCTGTAGGTAATAACCCAGGAGCGCCCAGGTCACAGGGCCAGGGTTCTGAAGGTAATAACCCAGGAGCGCCCAGGTCACAGGGCCAGGGTTCTGTAGGTAATAACCCAGGAGCGCCCAGGTCACAGGGCCAGGGTTCTGAAGTTAGTAACCCAGAAGCGCCCAGGTCACAGGGCCGGGGTTCATACCATATCTACCCAGAAATACCCAGGTCACAGGGTCGTGATTTTGAATATGCCGGCCATGACAGCCCAAAGGTCGCCGGTAGGGAGTGGAGGCAAGGCGAAGTTAGTCCTCAGTGGGACGAAGAGAGCAGCTCAAGGAGACACTCGCGATCCCGACAGCGTCAGGACAACGGCCGCAGGCGACGATACAGTTCTTCCGAAGACTCTGGTGAGCGTTATCATAGCAATAGTAAACGTTCGAGGCTATCTAATTCAGGTAGCAGAGAACGTGAATCGGCAATTTTAGATAAGTTCCTTGACATCCTGAAACAGTTTAAGAAGGCTGATAAACCGAAACTCACCTTCAATACTAATGTTATTCCCGAGTTTGACCCTATGACCAAAGAACAGACTGTATTGACTTGGCTTACAAAAGTAGAAGAATGCGCCACCATATATCAGTGGGACGATAGAGAAACGATTCATTATGCTCTTCCCAAACTTACAGGCGTTGCTAAGACCTGGTATCAAGGTCTACCAAGTGTATTATTAACATGGACAGAATGGAAGAAGAAATTAATCGAATCGTTTCCCTGTCGCGAGGACTATTGCGAGCTTCTTACAGAAATGCTATCTAAGAGAGTTAAATACGGTGACTCGCTTGAGCAATACTATTATGCGAAGATTAACTTATTAAATAGGTGCAATTTATACGGTAGACAGGCAGTCGATTGCATCCTTGGTGGTGTAGATGATCGTGCGGTAAGAGTAGGTGCTCAAGCGGCCCAATTCTCTGAACCCGAACAGGTCCTACAGTATTTTAAAACTGTAAGGGTAGGGCAAAGTAGGGATCGCGATCATCAAGACCCATCTCGCAGACCTCGTTATAATGACCGTAGGCAAAATTCCACGCGTTCCAGCACATTAAGGGAAAATACAAATGCTAGTATCAAATGTTATAATTGTAACGAAGTCGGACATCGTAGCTCAAAATGTGAAAAGCCTGCTGTAAAATGTACTCATTGTGAGAAAATGGGCCATTTAGCAGATCACTGTTTCAGGAGGTCGAACAAACCTCAGGCAAAGGACGAAGGGAAGGGTAAAGAAAGGATAGAAAAACAAGTAGCCGAGCTGCACATGAATGACTTAAACAATAAGTATATAATGGATATCAAGGTCAATGACTTAACTGTCAAGTGTCATATTGATCTCGGCAGTCAGTGCTCACTTATAAAAATAAGTACGGCACAACGACTGAATATCAATGTTGAAAAGTCTGTAGACTTGCCAGTGCTTAGAGGCATAGGGGGAAACCTAGTGACACCTATAGGTTTTATATCAACTAACGTTGAGGTTCAGGGTATCAAGGAGTTAATAAGTTTGTACGTAGTTGAAGACTTTGTGATTAGTCAACCAGTGTTACTAGGTCACTCCTTTACAGAAAAGCCAGACATTGTGATAACAAAGACTCCGAAAGAACTTATCTTTCAAAGAACTACCAACGAAAAGGTACATCTGAAGGTACGTAAAGAGGTAACTTTGCCATGTAGAGCGCTGACACCAGTCCCAGTTGAGTCTGCGTCTCCTGACACTGGCACTATCCTCGTTAACGGATCGCTTCGGGGCCCAGAAGGTAAAGAATACTTTTTGCTCCCTGGGCAGTACGACGTAATCCACGGTGTGAGTACTGTTCTGGTTTTGAATACATCACCCGAGGTAATCAACCTAGAAAAGGGGTTCTTGCTGACGCGTGCCGTTTTAAAACAAGGTAGCAATATTACATATGACTGCTGTAGTGTCATGTTCAAGGAAAATGAAGCTGACGAAACGGTAAACTGCGGAGAAAGCCTGAGCGATGAAGAGCGTTTAAAACTTCAGAAACTTTTGTCGGAGTATAGCGATTGTTTTTCAAAGGGCCTCGATGATCTCGGCTTTACGAAGATAACTGAAATGGTTATCGAACTCGAAGACTCTCAACCTGTGGTCTATCGTCCCTATCGCATGTCGTACGCTGAAAGAATGTTGGTAAGAGGCATGGTCCAAGAAATGCTCGATAATGGGATTGTCAGGGAATCTTCCTCGCCATACGCGAGCCCTATTGTATTAGTTCAAAAAAAAACCGGCGAAAAACGCTTATGCGTTGACTACAGGGCATTAAATCGTAAGACAAAAAAGGATCATTACCCCCTTCCTAGAGTCGAGGATCAATTGGACCAACTCGCCGGGAATACCTTATTTACATCCTTAGATTTGGCTTCCGGATACTACCAGATTCCTATTGCGGAAGAATCGCGACATAAGACAGCTTTTGTAACCCCTGACGGACAATACGAATATAACAGGATGCCGTTCGGATTGGTGAATGCACCATCAGTGTTTCAAAGGACGATCAACAAGATTTTGTCTGAAGCTAAAATAAAGTACGCTATTGTCTATATGGACGATATTTTGATTCCGGCGAAGGATGTCACTGAGGGATTACAAAGGCTACAAGATGTTTTGCTTTTACTCAAGGAAGGAGGCGTCACACTAAAGTTAAGTAAATGCAACTTCTTCCAAAATCAAGTTGAGTTTCTTGGTTTCGAGGTTAGCGCTAGTGGAATCCGTCCTGGATCTAGGAAAACTGACGCGGTTTCAAAATTCCGTACCCCGAGCAATCAGCACGAAGTTAGACAGTTCCTCGGACTGTCAGGCTTTTTTCGGCGATTCATTAAGGGCTACGCCCTTATAACGTCCCCACTGACAGACCTGTTGCGGAAAGATTCCAAATGGTCATGGGGAGAGGCTCAACAGAACGCCTTTGATAACATCAAACGTCTATTGACCCAGAGACCACTCTTAGCGCTATATGACCCAAAGTCGGACACCCAACTGCACACAGATGCAAGCAAAGACGGCGTTGCGGGGATACTCCTGCAATCTAACTCAGATGGGGTTTTCCAGCCTGTTTCCTATTTTAGTCGTAAGACTACTCCCGAGGAGCGCAAACTCCATTCCTACGAGCAGGAGACTCTTGCAGTTGTTGCATCTCTGAATCGTTTCCGAGTATACCTAGTTGGGATATCATTTAAAATCTTTACAGACTGTAATGCCCTCAGATATACTCTGACCAAACGCGACGTTATACCAAGAGTCGCTCGATGGTGGGTACAAATACAAGAATATGACTGCACCATCGAATATCGACCTGGTATACGCATGCTACATGCGGACGCTCTGAGCCGCAACCCTGTTGACGAAAGTATATCAGAAAGTCACGTTCTCGATGTACTCACGACCGAGGAGATTGATCAAGACTGGATCACTACCGTCCAAAGTGCGGATGCGGAAATTAAAGCAATAAAAGAAGTTCTTAGCGACCCTAACTCTGAACAAGTTTTGGATGTCGTTAAAAATTACAAGCTTAAAAACGGAAGGGTCTACCGCGTTGTTAACAACGAACTGAAGTGGTTGGTACCGAAAAGCGTTCGCTGGCAAATACTACAGAAAAACCACGATGATGTTGGTCATTACGGATTTGACAAGACGCTTCAGCGAATACAGAAACATTATTGGTTCGCCAAAATGCGACGTTTCGTAAAAAAATATGTTACATCCTGTCTGGAGTGTGCACACCACAAAACTCCTGGCGGCCGACGTGAAGGCGAACTTCACCCCATAGAAAAGGTTAGTGTCCCCTTCCACACCATCCACG
Source organism: Clepsis dumicolana (assembly GCA_963691665.1). Lineage (NCBI taxonomy): Eukaryota > Metazoa > Arthropoda > Insecta > Lepidoptera > Tortricidae > Clepsis > Clepsis dumicolana. The sequence continues at coordinate 5,877,916 of OY829516.1, read as the reverse complement.
CAGACCATTTGGGCCCGTTCGTAAAAAGCAAAAAGGGCAACTGCTATTTATTAGTAATAATAGATGGCTTCACGAAGTATGCAAATATAACCCCCGTCAAAAATACGAAATCAGCAACCTCTGTTAGAGTCGTTAAGGAGCATATTAGCTATTTTGGGGTTCCCTCCCGTCTAATCACAGACAAGGGAACTAGCTTCACGAGTAAGACATTCAAAGAATTTGTTTCTTCATTTGGCATTAAGCACATCGAAAATGCAGTTGCAACACCACGCGCGAATGGCCAGGTGGAGAGATTTAATAAGACAATCCTCAACGCTTTATCTACTTCCTCTCACGGGGATGATGAGAGGAACTGGGATGAGTATGTTGCAGAAATTCAGGTAGGTCTCAACACAACAACTCATAAAACTACTCAAAAGACTCCATCCGAACTTTTGTTTGGATTTAATATCACAAGCAACTCGCAAGGTATACTAAATTCTGTCATAAGGGATACCTTGAATGTCGTAGGTTCGGATGAGTTAAATCACGCTAGGGAGCAGGCAAAGCAAAAGATAGACAAGCAACAGGAGAAAGATACATTAAGATTTAACAAAGGTCGCAAACCAGGTAAAGCTTATAAAGACGGCGACTTGGTACGCGTAGAGAGACAAGTTGCACACGACGGTAAGTCACAAAAATTAGTAAACAAATACCAAGGTCCTTATCGCATAAAAAAAGTACTCCCTAACGACCGGTATCTCATAGAGGACACTCCCTTAACTAGAAAACAGGGTCGTCGCTACGAAAACGTGGTAGCTCTGGATAAGATTCAACCATGGCTTAATTTCGATAGAGATCTCGATAGTGACATTGATAACGAAAGCTCTAGTACTGGTACTGACCATGAAGAGTAATTTTCTGTTTAATTAATTAATCAATGGGTCAAACTCAGGACGATTACAGGATTAGATGTTTATTTTATGTATAATAGCAAATTTTTATCAATATTATAGAAACGGATGGTGGTGACATCATGACACCATAAAATTCATATTAATCATTTATTGGTCTCTGTCCCTACAACTATTGTTAAATTCTGTTTAGTGTTACATGTATACTTAGGCATAATATCGGTTAATCGCCCTCAACTTTAATTAATGGGGCTCTATAATTAAGCATTTGTAGGAATTATATAAGCTCTCCTTTTTGTAGCGATGGGACTCGCTAAAACAGGATGGCCGAGCTGTAAGCTTATTATTTATTTATCATAAAATATCATTAATTAGGGCATGAATATATAATGTAGGTATTTAAAATACAATAATATAATAATGTATAATGCAAGTGCAAGTAACCATACAGTAGTTGTCTCTGTCGTAGGCGCAGAGCGCCATCTGTAATCGTTTGTATATGATTAATGAATGTTAGATCGTTAATTATTAAATTAAAGGATATTATCTCATTAGAAATTACTGATAAATATTGTTAAACAAGTTACATATAATATTACGTCAATTAATAATGTACACCACCCTACTACCTCTCGGAAGTCATGAGTACAGCAGTTGTTTGACTAAAACCATAGAGCGTCATTAGTGTGACTACCGAGGGATGGTCGGGAGGGAGAATCGGAGTGTAGATCATTATCTAACTGGCAGCTGAGCAGCGCGGACGTAAGATAAGGTGTAACGCTAGTAGATGTTTCTAAGTGTCTTTAATTGCTACAACTGTACATCATAAGTGCTTAAATAAGTCACAATAATATTGGTGCCGTTTCACTTTCTGGAACTAACTCCTATAGTTTGTCTTTTTATTTGCTTATTAAACCACTTTTCAACTAGTTTTCATCTTTCATTCATTTAATATACAGTCCACACTTTCGTCCGTTCACCTAGTGTTTTAAAAAGTCCAGTGTTAGCAGAGCCCTGCTCCTAAGCAAAATGTACGCAGTGTGGGGTCAAATTATACTGGTCTGCGAAATCTACAGACAGACATAAAAATTTAAGATTTTGAGACTTTTTTGAGTAGTTGTGCTATAAGAGCTACATTCATACCAAATTTCAAGTTTCTAGGACAACTGGAAGTACCCTTTAGGTTTTTGGATTTCGGCAATTTGTATGGAAATAGCCTTTTTAATGACTGTATCTTTTGATTGCGTTGACTGAGAAGGTTGATTTTTTCACGGCTTCAAGGGACCGCAGGCTTGAGTATTTGACATTAATTTCAGCATGCTACCTCCACGCGCGTTTCAGAGAAAAAGGGACTTGATAGACAGACAGACAAACAGACGGACAACAAAGTGATCCTATAAGGGTTCCATTTTCCTTTTGAGGTACGGAACCCTAAAAATATAACGTTCGTTATAATAGGCTCAAACCATGACGTGTTACGTGTTTTATTACAGATTTGTGGGACGTGTGGGGTTGAATATCAACGGGGTTTTGATGGGCTTGACTGGGTCATGTCAGATTTAACCAGATATATAAGTCACGTCTTTGTTGATAAAACAAATATTCCTTCTAAATCTTCTCAATGAGCTTTCTTTGAGTGATTTGTAGAAGATACATTTTCGATAGCCTTGATGGTATTTACACTTTACTGCTACTGCTTCGATGTATATTTTAGTAAAATTTCAAGAAAATCTTGTAAGTAGTTTAGCTTAATCAAATTACGTAGAACCGAATACGTCACCAAAAGCTGTGCGTCAGTGGGTCGAGCACGACTTTTCGAAACCTGCGTCACGTAAAATCGAAAGTTTGTATGACGTTTGGAACAGCGCCCGCCCGTGAGCGCATTTGGAACTAAAATTTTGTATGAGGTTTCTCGATCTCGATACGATAACCGTAACGTTACGCAGCATTCGTAAAGTCGTGCTCGATCCTCAGATCACAGAATACTGTAAGATTTACCTACTCGTAGTACGTAGAGGAAATGCATGATGTTGCCTCTACTTTGTAACGGCTCATTAAAAAAGTAGAACAAATCAGCTACTTTATAGGGCATGCCGGAAAATTACATAAAAATGAAGACTTCTTTTTCCAAAGATTTTGGATAGCTCACCTAAATACCTGCGGCGAGCGGCTGCGTGTATTTATTTGTCATTAACGCATTTCTCTATTGCCACGAAATAAATATTCTATTCACTCCCAGCCCGTGGCTCCAGCGGCCTGAATATCTGATAATGAGACAAAGATATCCGGGGACATTCATTAGGACAGTGACAAATTGAGAGTTCGTTCGGGCAAATGTGAAATGTGAATCACGGACCGCGATTCATCTTCGTCCGAGGCTGTGGTGCTGTGCCTTGTCCCTTTGAGTTTAGAGAAGCTTAGGTAATATTTTGGAAACGTCACTCGAAATTACAGACAGCAGACAAATAAGGCATTACCTATTTTTTACGGTCAGTGAAGAATGACAGGAAACTGTACTTATCAAGAAAAGGACTTTCAAATAATTGAATTTTAATTTGAAAGAACTGTATGCAAATGAATACAGCAACCCATTTCATAATAATGCAAGTTAATAACGTATTTTATATTGGCTTTGCTGTAATACTGTAAAATTTTTTTGGTAATAAATAAATAAGTAAATTCTTTAGGAGCAATATTAAAACTACGGAAGGGAAATTAAGTTGTGATTTTAACGATACTAATGTAATGATGAGTAATCTATGTAAATAAGTAGTTATAGAAGTGCACTTACTGACCCGTTACAGATTGAATCCAAGAATTAATTTCAGTCCACGAATATTTTTCGGAATTCACTTATCGCAAAATTTAACATATTAATAATTATTGTGTTTAACAGCAAATATGACAGGCACCAGACGTTTAATTAACATACTGCTGTTATTATTACTGTTTTAATTATCACCAACCAGCCTCATCATGAAAAAAAATTATAAATAGAAAGTGACAGCTAAAAGTTATCAAAATAGAGAGCTAAAAATTTTGGTTTTGGCAACAGAGATCGTGTAGCGAGAACAGGAAGTGCCATGAACTCCCAAATATTTGGTTACAGACGGTATACTTAGCTGTAAACGTATTTCTGGCATAGTTTTGACTTTTGGTTCGTTTTGCCACCAGTGCATTGTCTCCTAGTAATTTCATAAAGGTATTTCGTTGCCTAAGACGCACCCGGTTAATCGGCTGCACGTGTTTATTAAACGGGCACAATACTTCCGGACATCACTCAGTCTTATTTAGCGTTTAGTTCTACTTTATCACTCCTAACGATCCTAAACAAAGAGAGGTGAATATTGTACCTACTTATGTTAAAGTTAGGTAGATACTCAAGGATGGAAAAGTTTGAAATAATAAAAGGAAAAACAAACTGAAATGGTCTGCGCAACGGAGCGTAGCAGTTTATAGTTTGAAAGTCTTGTAAACCAGTTAGTTTTTCTCAGTTTGTTTGTCAGTTAGTTAGTAGCTAGAGAGCTACTTTGCGAAACTCTTGACTCTTGCTCAAACGTTTATTCCACAGGAAGAGTTACCTAAATTCAGCTGGATCTGACTTAAGTTTATAATATTTATGTATGTTCTAAAATACTCGTAAACTCATCGAAAACATGCCAAGACCAGAGCTAGAGCAGATGGAAAACCTAATAAATAGAAGTTGATTAAATATTGTTTCCTATTCAAAATTAGTCAAAGGAAACTTTGCTCATCACATAAATTTACCTACCCTTTCCTGAGTCGATTTAAATATATGATTAGAATTAAAACGCGCTGTTATAACGAGTTCAGAGCGTAGCAACTCTGGCAATACAGCCTTTGCACGATAATAATTAACATTATACTACCATAATTTGGCAACTTTGCCGAGTTTGGGTCTTGGGTCCACTTAGTCGCAACAACAGAGGTACACACTTTATGTACAGGTTTGTGTACCCTACACCCTTTAACTACTTACAATTTGAAATTTAAATTTAATTGCCGCTGCTTAAACGTTATCGTACCTCCTAAACCTAGTTTCCTGTATACCTATTATCTAATTTATTGAATCAGGCGTTACTTTGCGGAGGTCCATATTGGAATTTATAAAATATTAGTGGGTACGTTGGTTTTGTCATTAACTAAGTTAAGTACATGATGTCAGTAGTGGAAGTGGTGGCATGTTGAGCGGTTGTTGTTGTGCTTCGTAAATGGCCTCGTGGAGAGTGCCGAAACGCGTCAGCGTTTAGTATAGTGGTGGTGGTGATAGTTGGGTCTGTGTGGCATGTGTTGATTCGTGTAGCAGTGGAGGCGGAGGTGTTGCATGGAAACATACATTTGCCGCACAGATATAACTATTTGTCATTAGTGGTCGCGGGTGAGCAAAGTAATTGTTTTTTAGTTCATACCTATTATCTGTTAATGGATCATAATACAAACTTTTTATTTATTGTGTCTGCCACTCTGGAAAAGTTTCCAAACTGAATGCATATAGGTAGATATACTTACCCTACAATATTTTGAATATTGAGTACTTAATAAGCGAATAGATCCCATTTTATGAATACTGCGCCCTTCGGGATCGACTGGGCCCAGAGACCACTTTAGCCCGCTGGCTAAGTTGACCACTTTAATTTCTTTGAGGGTAGGTATCTCAAGTCACTTAATCGGTCAACCCAGCCCCCGGGCTCAATCAACCACTATCTACCGCTTAAGGGTCTGATCAGCCCGCGAGCTCAATTGACCACTATCTATAGCTTAAGGGTCTGTTCACACTGTTCAGCCCGTGGGTTCGATGCTAAATGTCGAAATTGTCTCATTGAAACAGAACGTGGGTTTCGGGTTAGGAAACAGACAAGTTAGGAAAGTGGTCAAGTTAGAAAAGAAACAAGTTAGGTAGTGGAAAAATAGAAAAGAGACAAGTTTGGAAGTGGACAAATTAGGAAAGAGAAAAGTTTGGAAGTGGACAAATAGAAAAGAGACAAGTTAGAAGAGACAGGTTAGGAAGTGGACTAGTTAGGAAAGAGACAAGTTAGGAAAGACTAGTTAGGAAGTGGTTAAGTTAGGAAAGAGACAAGTTAGGAAGTGGACAAGTTTAAAAGAGACAAGTTTGGAAGTGGACAAATCAGGAAAGAGAAAAGTTTGGAAGTGGACAAATTAGGAAAGAGACAAGTTAGGAAGTGGACAACTTAAGAAAGAGACAAGTTAGGAAGTGGACTGTTTTGGAAATGGACAATATAGGAAGTGGCCTAAGTCGACCAAAGGACGGGAGTACATAGTTTGAGAAAGTTCATGTGGAATCATAATTTACATTTAGCCTACAGAATACGTGTCACACACCGAAAACTCCGGGGTATGTTAATAAAATGCAAACACGTACCAGACTATAATATTTTCATACTTTAAAAGAGCAATTGAATCGTCTTGTGTGATGCGACCGGAAAGTGTTGAAAGTGGACGAAGTGCTCACGGGCTGAGTAAACTCTTAACCTCCCCGTACTGTCCGTCCTCTACCACGAAGAAATTAAAGTGGTCAACTTATCCCGCGGGCTAAGTGGTCTCTGGGCTCAGTTGACCCCAACGGGCGCAGTACTCATAAAATGGGATCTAAAATTTTCACTTCGCTTATTGCTCAATATTCAAAATATTATATATCCGTTTGCATTCACTTTGGAAACTTTACCAGAGTGGCACAGACAATAAAATAAACTGTTTGTATTATAATAATAGTATATAACCCACGCACAGATAGGTAAGTAGGTTTAGGAGGTACGATAACGTTTAAGCAGCGGCAATTAAATTTAAATTCCACATTGCAGTTGGAGGGTTTAGTGCTACGCTATAATTAATGTTTTTGGGACGCCTTGTTATTGTTACATAGAAATACCTATAAATCATAATATAAAGCATATGCACAATAAAATTCCTAGGTTTGATTATTGATAATCACCTCAATTGGAAAGATCAAATTGAACAAATATGCCTTAAATTAAATCGTTTTGTGTTTGCACTTAGAAGACTACGAGAGACTGTTTCCATGGAGGCTGCGCTAACGGCTTACCATGGATATGTATCCTCTGTACTTAGTTATGGCTTAATATTGTGGGGCAACTCTGTGGAGTTTGAAAGAGTTTTTAAAATTAAAAAAAAGTGCATAAGGGTTATATGTCATGCTTGGAAGGATGATAGCTGTATTCCACTATTTAGAAAATTAAATATTTTAAATAATTTATTGAATCAGGCGTTACTTTGCGGAGGTCCATATTTATGAACTAAAAAACAATTACTTTGCTCACCCGCGACCACTAATGAGAAATAGTTATATTTGTGCGGCAAATGTATGTTTCCATGCAACACCTCCACCTCCACTGCTACACGAATCAACACATGCCCACACACATGCACAGTTGGGTCTGTGTGGCATGTGTTGATTCGTGTAGCAGTGGAGGTGGAGGTGTTGCATGGAAACATACATTTGCCGCACAGATATAACTATTTGTCATTAGTGGTCGCGGGTGAGCAAAGTAATTGTTTTTAAGTTCATAAATATTTTAGTTTTGCCGTGTTTGTACATTAGAGATGTGTGTGTTTTTGTCAAAACCCACCCAGAATACTTTAAAAAACGCAGTGAAATTATACAGAGGCCGACGAGGGCATGCATTATGTCTCTATTGTACAAACCCCGCTGTCGTAAAGACATTTACAAAAGAAATATTTTTAATATGTGCATAGTAATTTTTTAATAATTTGCCGGATGAATTGAAAGTATTACAGGGAAAGATGTTCAAACGTAATCTGACGATATGGTTGATGGAGAAATGTTTTTATAGCGTTAAGGACTACTTAAATTATAAGCAAAATTGTCATTTATAGTAATTGACATTTATATTTGTACATTTTTTTTTCTGTGAATGTAATTATAACTAAAATAATATTATTTAAATAATTACCTACCTTTAGTTTATAATAATGAAATATTTGTACGCTTGCTTGCATGCTGACTACCAGGACATCAATAATATTACCTTAAGACCATTGTATTATACTGTATTCTAACAAATAAATACATTTGAATTTGAATTTGAAGCTAAAACACACACGCACACACACACATACAGCAAGAAAATTCGCTGGCTTGTTTACATTTAATTTCATGAGTCAATTTACCCCAATTTTTATTGTAACAATGTAGATTTGTATAATCTACAGAAAAACCTTTATTTGGCAGTCATGGTAGTAGGTACTCATAAATTTTATAACCAAAGTGCTTCCATTGTCTAACACTTTTCAAGGAAAGGTACTCTCAATTATTCCATAATAAACGCAAATTAACCCCATTCTTGGTTAAATTATTTGAACTGCCTTCAAATGGGCCGGCCAGGAATTACCGGCAGAATTGCTACTGCCGCCACCTAGTTTAATAGCATTCAACTACCAGTTATGTATTTATAGCTAATTTTGATAGTTTGATTGTTTGAGTTTTTTTTGTGATATAATCAGATCCTCGTTTAGGTCATTCAGGTGATAATTTCTTTCTATAAGTACATAAATCAAAAAGATATACAGGGTAGTGTAAATAGTGTAATATAATTATTTTACCGCAACGCAACTTGCCGTTATTATTACAATGTACCTAATCACTTATTAATGAATGTTGTTACTTAATTAATAAACATTATCAATTAACTGGAGCGAAACGCGTGTTACTAAACAATCACAAGCAATTAACTTGGTACCTAATATTAATAAAGTTCCCTTAACGGTCCGGAACCGGCTCAAAAACTATTTACCTTGATGATATTTATAGACACCTATTAAATAAATAAAGTTCTTGTTTTGATATGTGACTGGCCGCACAGCAAGCTAAGGAATAGAAAGGTCAAGTTAAATTCAAATCGTTTACTTTCAAATAACGGGACTCATTGTGTTAGTGGAAAAGCTTATTTCTAGAATTAGTAATAAAATTAAAACACAATTTCAAAATATAGCGCAACTAATAAATTACCCAGAAGTGCGGAGTCGCATCCACTTCTTCGCAACAACGGCGAATCCCACCAGTCAGTCAGTGCGCTTAGGATTCTTTATTAAGTAAGTATAGTAGGAAAGAAAGCCACGCTGCTAGGCACACATTCCTTCTCACAATCCTATCATATACTGCATACCTATCGCATTATTTCTAACAACCTTTAGCTGTTTAAAAATGTAATGTTGACAGTAAAATTGCGCCAAAGGCTGATTTTATCTACAATAGCAACAGAACAAAATAACTGAAATTAAATCATTAGGTACTAATTCATACCACTCTAACAAGCCGAACTCTAAAACACCAGCCCCCCTAGTATGCTAGGGTGTAAACAAATATTCGTCTACGGATAAAATATTTGGTCGTGACATATTTTATCGCGGGCCCTAACATGCTATTGTCGAAACATAAAATTAAAGGAACTGTCAAAAGGTCAAAAAAACAGTAGTAATTATGAATACATACGCATTTACCATGTTAGAGAAGTAGATAAATCGGCTATTCAATCCTCAAACTAAGTGTGGATAAAATACCGCGACATAATTTAGCGTGCTGGCCACCACTACATAAAATCGTTTATCACTCATTGGCAGATAAAATGGGTGGACAAATCTTACCGTGCTAGAGGGCACAAGCGGTCAAAAATGTCGTCGTAGACGTCGTCGCACGATCGAAGAAATTTTGGCAAATGGCCAAATCACAAAGGGAGAAGTTGAGAAGTTGAAGATCGCATATAACTTCGTTCAGGAGCTGGTCCATTATTGTTGCAAGGCTCAGGTAATTTGATCCTATTATGACAAAAGTTTCTAAGTGCAGAGAGCGACTTTAGTTAAGTTTAATACCGCCGCAGACTTAAAGTGAGGATACCCCAAATTAAACTAGGCCGTCGTACGCCGAAATTTGATAGCCGAAATTACACGTAGGTACTTGTAGACAACTAACTGGAACAAGGCTCAGAACGCTAGTTTGAACTGGCGAAGAGCTTTTATTTGCTCGAGTTTTTTTATTATTATTTGATAAAATGTTATTACAGCGAAGCCATAAAAGAACTTTTTATTAAAACAGAATGTCCCCCTATAGACCAAAAACATGTTTTACCTAATAAAAACCAGGCATGGTCGTGCTTCTGACTTCTCTGACGTTGCATGCTTCTACGGGAACTAAAAAAATACTTTAATTTATTTGTTCGTATTCGAAATTCGAATATGTATTATTAATTTTATTGTCAAACTTATAAGTTCAGTCAGTATTGATTGCTCGTTACACGTCTTTGTAGAGTTGGTACAGTGTAGGGCAGACTGGTGTATGACCGTTCAGGTTCACTTCGTCCATATTCCCATTTCGTCAACTTCCCGACTCGTCAACAATCCCATTTCGTTAACTTTCTCATCTCGTCCACATTCCCATTTCGTCAACTTCCCAGCTCGTCAACAAACCCATTTCGTCAACTTCCCAGCTCGTCAGCAATCCCATTTCATCTGCATTCCCATTTCGTCCGCATTCCCGATTCGTCCACATTCCCAAGTCGTCTACATTTCCAGTTCGTCAACATTCCCTAGTCGTCAACATTCCCATTTCGTCAACATTCCCATTTCGTCAACATTCCGAATTCGTCAACATTCCCATTTCGTCAACATTCCCAATTCATCAACATTCCCAATTCGTCCACATTTCCAACATGTCCGTTGCGGAACTGTATCTTAACCAAATATGTCGATTGGTTGATGCCTTACCCTTGGTACGGTACTACAACTTTACAGTAGTTTATCTACACACATATCATAAGTGCTCTAAGATGGGTTCAGAAGCCGGAATTGTTGGAAATGTGGAAGAATTGGGAATGTTGACGAATTGGGAATGTTGACGAAATGGGAATGTTGACGAATTGGGAATGTTGACGAATTGGAAATGTTGACGACTTGGGAATGTGGACGAATCGGGAATGGGGACGAAATGGAAATGCAGATGAAATGGGATTGTTGACGAGCTGGGAAGTTGACGAAATGGGATTGTTGACGAGCTGGGAAGTTGACGAAATGGGAATTGAATGTGGACGAAATGGGATTGTTGACGAGTTAGAAAGTTGACGAAATGGGAATGTGGACGAAGTGAACCTGAACGTGTATGACGCGTCCGAAAATTGGTCGTAAGTACAAAGTTGATTTGCAACAAGAGTCTAATCCAATAGAGAAGTTTGAGCGACGCGCGCGCGCTCGTGATTTTTACGTCACTGTGGGTTGAATTAGGAGTAATTGGGTGAGAAAGTGACACTATCGGTGGATTAGATCGTGAAGTTGTGAAGGATTACTTTCTTGGGGATTATGTTTCGGTGTAGAAGAGCTGCAAAGATCTTTGACTTGTTTCGAATGATATGATCAATACATACATTGGTATATAAACAAGAGGAAAAATAAATATTTTATATAATAACCTAACCAACTTAAAATTAAAAACAGAAAACCCGACATTGATTCTGGGAAGCAATATGTCACACCCACAACACAAGTGAGACGAATCCAATTGACACCTCATACGTTGAAATCCATCAAACGGTTTAGGCTGTAGAGCGTGCCAAAGAATTAGACATACACACGCTAGAAAAATGTAACTGTAACTACTGGGCAATCGGGTAAATAATGTCAAACGAAAAATACAACATAGAAGCATGGACGGGATATAGATTTTCACTATCACCTTCCAGCGTTAACGCCCTTATAGGCATCTTGTCTAAGGCCACGTTACTAAAAGATCCCGCTCTAACTAACACTAACTTCTACTAGCGGAAGCAGCAGCGATTACTAGCAGCGACTAAAGGGTGGAATAAAGGACAAAAAATAATCCTGGGTTTATGGAATATAGATATATTTTGAACCAACTTACTTCTGTACAGTAGTGTTTTGTAAACCCAAGAAACAAATGACCACCAAAGAAACCTACATCTTAAGGGCAATCATTTTTAGAGGGACTCATAATGCAATAGTTAAGGGCCGGCATAACCTGTGGTCCCCAGTCGCAGTTGAATGAGATTTGTGGCAAAGATTATGTACTTACCGTCCTATCTAAGCCATAAATTATAAATCCCAAACTCAGACATCAACGTCCGGGGTGGTCCGGGCTCCGACAATGCCGACCACAGCGCAACTAAATTGTTTCCAAATATACTCGCTTTTCGCAAGTTTTCGCTTAGTCTTTCGGGCTTGTTTATTATTTTTTTTATTGCATAAATAAAGAAAAATGTACTTACCTACAAAATACACACTGAACGCCTTAAGGTTTTCTCTACTTAACGGTTGTCCCTTAGGAAAAGTAGATAATTTTATGGATGTAGAGTTGTTTATTACAGGAAGAATCCTCAATTTTCATTTAAATTTTCAGCATTAATAGAAGTTCAATAAAGTCCAAAAAATCTTCTGAAATATCTGATATTTTGTTTCTAGAACTGTATCAAGCTATCTATAAAAATAATTATTGACAGCCTCCTTTCAGTCTGAAAGCTGCTTATCTGCTTGGCCTTTTTTAATGAGATAAGGTAAAGATTATATTAGGTACTTAAGTACTTTTTAATTAAGCTAGGTATGTCAGCATTTGAATATAAGAATATTTTCAAGCATATTAAAGAAGCATGCTCAAATTCAATTAAAATTATAGATAGGTAGTAATTAATACTGAAGTTTACTATAGAGCTCAGCCGCGTGTAAATTTATATAGGATCAGCCAAACAATAGATTAATTTGCCTTTGCAAATCATTATCTAGCTCACGGCTATCTATTTTGAGGGAGATTTATTGCGGATTTAGTGTCAGGGAATTTTTGATGTAACGAGAGTGGTTTTAAGGAAAAAAACCGGCCAGGTGCGAGTCGGACTCGCGCACCGAGGGTTCCGTACAAAGGGTCTAACAGGCTATAAGAATGCCCCCTAGGAGGGATTTGTTTATACTTTTAGGCAGGACCTAAGAACACTGTATTGCCTAATATCAGCCTTCGATCATCTTTTATTTCAGATTTATTCACGAAAATCAAGGTTTTTTTTACCGACTTCATTAAAGTGTTATTTTAGCTAAACCAAGCAAGCGAGGGTAACTAAATAAAATCAGAATTGAGTAAGATAAAACGGGGTTAATAATGCATATTTTTACAGATATCATATCCTTAAAACTAGATGAAAAAAAAAACTTTTTTTTGTCATTATGAGACCACACTAATATTTATTTGTTATGTAAGGCTGCAAAGTTATTGTTTGGCGCGAGTGCTTTTATTGAACCACGAGCGAAGTGAAAGGTTAAAAAAAATGAATCGTAAGCGCAGCGAGGGTTTCAAGGCACGAGATGCAAAAACAACTTTGCAGCCGAGCGAAATACACAACTTTTCATCTCACTACAACGAGGAAAATGAAATGAGAGAAAATCATGTGATAATTAAAAACACTCTTTTTTATATCCAAGATGGCGTATTCTGATAGTTTGACGTTTTGACAACTAAAAAAGTCAACAAACAATCAAACTCGTGTTAGAAATTACAAATTGTCATCAACCATCCTGGATCCTAAAAATAATGGCAAATTCATTATCACCGGAGACTGGAACCGAATTGCATGAAATCATAAGTCCTATTTTTGTGTGTCAAAAGTGACAAAACTGTCATCCGCCATCTTGCATCCAAAAAAGTATGTTAAATTTGAGCGCACCGAGGTCAAATTACACGAAATGGCCACCCATGACGTCGTATACAAAAAAAGACAAGGAAAATTAGATCGCCGCAGAAGTTTAAGGTCGAAGTTTATGGTAACATAGGACACAGGACTTTATGATATTTGACCATAATTCAAGCTGCGTAATCTTACATAAGACATTAAACATCTCACTCATGCGCAGTTTGTTTTGTAAATAAAATGGTTGTTTTGACGTGCACACGAGCGATTAGTCTCCACTTAATATCGTGAAACCTTATTGCGATAATTTTCGCAATGCCTCGCCGAGGACTGCCGTTGGAAGTAATTATGACAATGTAACGTGAAAGGGTTCACACAGGATGTTGCGTTCCAAAGGGTACGTTAATTCGGTAATCTCGTAATTCGAGGGACACCTGCGTCGTCCCGGGGGTACTGATACGAGCCTTGATTGATCGACCCTGCCTCATCTAAATGTGGGATTAACCAATATTCCAAAGCATACTTCGGCCGCAGGCATAATTGATGCCACAAAATATGCAATCATTGCTTAGGTAGATAGTAAAAATAATGAAAAATTATGCAATAACTTTCACTAGCCTTTAACCGAGACTTTAAATGTATGAAGCACCGACTTCATATTTCTGCTGCTTAGTGCTAGGCCATAAAACTTTAGGCTTTAGTTTCTGTTGTCCGAAATAAAGGCATTTTATTTTATTTTATTTATTTATCATTATTTTAGAGGATTATTTTAGGTTTTTTTTAAAGGTTTTTTTTTGAAGGCGGTTTTACTTTTTTGTTAAAAGATTTTTATTTCACAATTTTACGTTCATTTAACATTTTCAGAATTATCCTCCAACTCCTAACCGTTAAGGAGTTGTACCTTCCATCATCAGCTCATCAACATGAGATGATGGCTACCGGACGCAAATACTTGAATAGCCTTAAAAAATATATGAAACACATGATACGTGCCTATAATATTTGAGGGTTGCCCTCGATTTCCCTGAGATCCCATCATCAGATCATGATTTGGTGACAGTGGGACCACCTCAGGAGTATACCCTTTCGAATAATGATTTAACATTTTCAGAATTATCCTCCAACTCCTAACCGCTAAGGAGTTGTACCTTCCATCATCAGCTCATCATCATGAGATGATGACTACTAGACGCAAATACTTGAATAACCTTAGAAAACATATGAAACACATAGTACGTGCCTGTAAAATTTGAGGGTTGCCCTCGATTTCCCTAGGATCCCATCATCAGATCATGACTTGGTGACAATGGGACCACCTCAGGAGTATACCCTTTCGAATAAAAAAAGAATTTTGAAAATCGGTCTACAATTGACGGAGTAATCGATGAACATACATAAAAAAATAAAATACGTACAGTGGAACGTAGAACCTCCTCCTTTTTTTTGAAGTCGGTTAATAAAATAGGTAGCGTTTTACAAATTTGTTAAACGTTTTTTTTCTGAACAATCAAGATTTTCATTTTAATCTTTGTTGATACACAAGCAGACAAACAAAAACAATTAGGAACTCAGATTAATTGTTCGACTATTCGTCTCATTAAACACATTAAAATTGTAATTTGGAGGGGCGGGATATGTTATCGTAGTTTACCTTCTAATTGTGTTACGAAATGGTAGCAGAGTCAGTGGAAGCAGCAAAGCAAAAATATGAGAAACAATGAAAACATCATTCGAATATTAAAATATTCACAAAAACAACATTGGTAAAATAAATGTATAATGATCCAAATTTCTTTCTTCTCGCTTTTTCTTATTGAATATTTATGTAGAACAATGGAATATCAGGGCCTTAAGTTATACCAAAGATGTTATACAGAAGGCAACGCCTCCGGCACCGATTTAATTAGATTGCGTGGGCACAAGATAAAGGCCTGAATTCAGGGATTAGATTACACATCAATCGATTCACGATTAATCAGTAAGGATAGACAATATGAAATTGCGTTGCTTTGCAACAAAGACTCCTGTCTAGTGCTAGTGATGAAGCCAGCACAGTGTTCAAAATGTGTTAGCATTAGGGACAATAAGGAATCTTTATCTATGTACTTAGGTATCTAAACTCTAAATAATACCACATCTACCTATTCACTGTAAAATTACTTACTTAGTTAAGTCTTAAAAGAGAAACATTCAATCATCTTCTCATGTCTAGTTTACTGTTCCTAACGCTAAACGCTACTCTGGCTTTTCCTAGGGTTGTACTTTTTGCTTTATAAAGTTATACCTTCTGTTCTTTTGTTTATATAGCTTTTATCATTTCTCGCGATTACACTAATTCGTACTGCCCTAAGCACGACTTGTCGAATCCTGCGTCACGTAAAATTCGAAATCGTAAACTATAACGAGTTTGTATGACGTTTGGAACAGCGCCCGCCCGTGAGCGTATTTGGAATTAAAATTTAGTATGAGCTTTCTCGATCTCGATACGATAACCGTAACGTAACGCAGGATTCGACAAGTCGTGCTTAGGGCACTAAATATAATTCTACCGTACCTAAACCTGTTCATTCCGGAAAAATTAGAGTTTTTTCGATTAACAACGTAGAAAGTACAGGTAAAAGCTATAGTAGACTATAAACAAGAGCACGCAAATGAAGTGATGCTGAAAACTAGCTTTCAAACACAGTGTCCGCTCGGCCACGCTATGATCGCAATAATTAACGTCCTTTGTAATACCAAAATTAATTTACGTTGGCCAAATAAACCTCATCGCTGACACGGTTAAGAGGAGCAAAGTACTACCGATAGTATTTCCTACTAAAAAAGATAACATTTTCAGTTTTTAGGGTTCCGTGCCTCAAAAGGAAAAAACAGAACCCTTATAGGATCACTTTGTTGTCCGTCTGTCTGTCTGTATGTCTGTCTGTCTGTCTGTCTGTCTGTTTGTCTGTCTTTCTGTCTGTCTGTCTGCCTGTCTGTCAAGACCCTTTTTCTCTGGAACGCGTTGAGGTAGCATGCTGAAATTAATATCAAATACTCAAGCCTGCGGTCCCTTAAAGCCGTGAAAAAATCAACCTTCTAAGTCAAATTGCCGATTTCCAAAACCTAAAGGGTACTTCCAGATGTCCTAGAAACTTGAAATTTGGTATGAAGGTAACTATTATAGCACAACCACTCGGAAAAGTCTCAAAATCTTATTTTTTTATGTCTGTCTGTAGATTTCACAGACCAATATAAGTTGACCCCACACTGCGTACATTTTGCTTAGGAGCAGGGCTCTGCTAACACTGGACTTCTTAAAACACTGGGGAAAAGCGTTAAAATCTTTCTACGGAACCCTCGTGCGCGAGTCCGACTCGCACTTGACCGGTTTTTTTTTCTACTAGGCATTCTTGGCGTTGGTAATGTTTCGCGGCCCGTCCCACCATCGTCGCCCATCGGAGGGAAAATCTTAAAGTTTTTATTTTAAAATTACCTATAACAACAAATAGGTAAGTTCATATACGTAATCTTAGTAGGTATACTAAACTGTACCGACTTCTTTAGTTGCGATTTTCAAAAAAGAAAATGTTCTATGAATCGCGAATATAATTATGAACGT
Source organism: Clepsis dumicolana (assembly GCA_963691665.1). Classification (NCBI taxonomy): domain Eukaryota; kingdom Metazoa; phylum Arthropoda; class Insecta; order Lepidoptera; family Tortricidae; genus Clepsis; species Clepsis dumicolana. The sequence goes on along the minus strand of OY829516.1, from coordinate 5,860,730 downwards.
GGTCATTCCGCACACACGTGATTGAATAAATGAGCAAAAACAAATTATCGTACCGAAATCGAAAAACTTCATACTAAATTTTAGTTCCAAATACACTCACGGGCGGGCGCTGTTCCAAACATCATACAAATTTCTCGATAATGTTGGTTACTAGGTACTCGATTACGTTACGCAGGATTAGAATATGCGCACTCGGGCCTCTGTAAGTTTGTTCTACATCGAAATTCTATCTTATTGTGTGCGTCTCACTCAGGTGTCTGGTGTATTGGTCAGACGTTGTGCTTCGTTTAATTTAAAAAACATTACTAAAGAGTGACAAGCTATTATAAAATAGGTAAGCAAAGTAAACACATTGTTATGACAAATAACTAGCAAATATAAAACTTGTCACGAAAATTAATAGTTCACTTCGCCAAAGGGTAAAAAAATTCCGAGTTGAAGGGCCCCGACCCTTGTTTGAAGAATGTATCTCTCTTTCTCTTTTCTTAGCAAACTATGAGTTATGACACTATACAACCACAGTCTATACAGTCGTCCGACGTAGGCCTCTAGACAGGTCAATCGTGCGGGGGGGTGCGGGGTGCGGGGCGGGTAGGGCGAGCCCCCTTGCATACGCCGCCACTGCCCGATTAGTTAGGAACTTTCGACCTCCTTGGTGATGTGGCCATGCGGTTGCGGTGTCGGCATTTACGCAAACATCAAAGGCGTCGGACCACTGGTCTGTATAAGCTCTTTACACTGTGATACAACTTAGTAGTGCCTAATTTATTTACTTAACTTATTCCAAGAATTAACTTTGTTTCTTTTACCTACATTTAAGAAAATATAATACATATATCTAAGTACTTAAGATAGATACAATTAAGGTAAATATAAAATTAAAATACCTAAGAACTTATGTGAACTAATATATATATATGTATGACAACACTGAAGTATTGAAATAATTTAGAATATGTATTTTAGAAGCAGATTTTGGAATTATTTATTTCCATATAACTTCTAAAGCAACTACGTTTCTCATATAAAAGTCACATATTCTGGAATCCCACAGCGCGTTGTGTATTATTTGAGAATGTTGTTGGCGGTGATGGATGCGCCCCATAACAGTTACAATGTGAAACACGTCATTTGGCAACCCTATTACGAGAATTGACGGCAACCCTGCTGATGTTCTAATGTATTTAGCACATTAATTTTATGGCTGACATCGTTCATTTTAATGTTTCGCTCCACGTAAAACTAAGTTGTGAGGAAACAAGAATAAATAATAAGCATAATTGTTTTGGAGTTCTAAATGTTACAACAGCACCTTTGAGAATTTCCTTTTGTTAGATTTTATGAGTTTCGGAATATTCGCAATTTGAAAATTTTGCTTAGAAAACGAAACACATAACTAACTTTTTCTACTCCTATATTACAATCTGTCAATTAAATGGTAAAAAAGTATACAATAATAACTAATGTTATAAGTCTGTTTCAAGTTTTATGCTCTGTGGTAAAAAAACAGTAACATATACAAATTTCATTAAGTTACACTTATTGAGTAAAATAATAGCATTTGAAAAAAGAATACTAAGTTCGATTCTGATATCGAGTTTTTTTAAACATGCATGTGCATCGTGATCATAATTAAGGAGTATTTTTTTAAGCAAAATTCCGTAACTGAGAACACGCTAATATCATAGCTCTGCTGTGGTCTGTGGTACGGATGCAAATAAAATAAAAAAAAGTCAGCTGACGAGTTTTACTAATAATGCAAAACGTAGTGATTATTATTCTCTTTGATTGATGCAAAAATTGCACTTAATTATTTATCGGGTTATCAGATTGGTTTCGGTTTAGTAAAATAAATTCTAAATGAGCGATGAAAATGAGATAGAGGTACTGTGTACTACCGAAGAAATTAAAATAATGGCGCAAACAGTGACGATTCTAAAATAGAATCCTGAGCGTAGCGAGTGTTTCAACACACGAGAAGTAAAATACATTTGTACCCGTGTGTAACACAAAACTTTTCTTCTCAATGTAGCGAAGAAAGCGCAACATGCAAAAAAACAGCTCATAAAATTAAATCTTTATCACTGGAATCACTATTTTTTTTACGATATTATGACAGAAAACTGGTGAATTTTTTTTTATTGACATTTTTGACATTTCTGACAATGCGTTTTGAAATTGCATCGACTCAACTTGTGCGTTCAGAATTATATCCAACATCATTATAAAAAAACAAACGTTTCTTATAGAATTTTAAGGACAATTAAACAAAGCTAAGTTTCGTACTTTTTATTAAACTCTCAAACCATTTATCATTTATTTAATGATAATTAATATCGAACGAACCATATTATGAGCGTTTTACGTTTTGTTATCTGTCAAAAGCTACTTGAACACGCTCCATTCCAAGGTCAAATTACTTTCCCCACTAGTGGATAAAATGCGATTTTACCCGCTTGTATTAAAGGATGAAAGACGGCTTTCCGAGGTAGTGAGGGGAAAAATATTTTAATTCGTTCCTTTTTTACATCCTTGTGTCGGCGTTTCCATTCTCGAGCATTGAATGATAGAGGTTTAAACGTTTCCGGAATAACCCACAAACCCACAGACCACAGACAGGTAAAATAAATGTAGATCCTCAATTGAAAGTACGGAAATAAGCCTTTGAACCCCGGAAATAAAGCGACTCAGAAACATCAGAAATGATGGGCGGAAAACAACACACGCCACGTTGAAATAGCTGTGTAACTACGCCGATTGTTGCAAAGAGCTTTTCGGCGTGGCGCTATCTACATACTAAACAGTCGGTCTGTAACCTGTAGACCTCGCGAGCTTATTTTGAACATTTTCCGATTTATTATTTAATTAGAAAACTGAATTGACAAAAAATATACCTACATAATTATCGAAATGTTACGAGAATCAGCTGAAGATAAGAACACCTGAACTTACAAACAAAAGCATTTTGCCCAAACTGAAATGCCAAACGCCAAGACTTCGCTCTCGCTCGGTCAACTAAGTTGCGTCAAATTGGACAAGTTTCTGTCAAATCAAAATCAAAAACAAAACTTTGGAAAGTTAAAGAAACTATGACAGTTTTATTAAAAAGTGCAATATCTCAAAATTTACTTTATCGATATTGATCAAACTACCTAGCTTTTTATTAAAATAAACCGCGTCAAAATAGTTCAGCCCATTTGTTAGCTAGGCTACCACTGACAAACACACATATACACCCATCGAACTTATAACACCCCTATTTTTGAGTCGTGGGTTAAAAACGAAACTAGTATCCACGACCTGTATTGCAAGATTTACAAATTTAATATGACTGTGACCCAATTGCGTATATTATACATATATTGTACATACATATATCGTAGATAAAATATCTAAGTTCATAAGAATTCCAACATGCTGTTGTTCTTTATTGGAGAGCGTAAATGGTAATAAAGTTTCCGGGATGAAAAATGATAAAGAAACGAACGCTTTTTGGGGTTCTGCGCCCGCTAACAATTTTCAGGTTGTCCCGTGAATGTGCGTGAACTTAGGTTTCACACGGATAAAAATGTTGATAGCAACTACAGTATTGGGCTGCAGTTTAAAGTTTAGACAAATAATTGGACGGTTGATTCGCAAATCAGAAATCAGAGAAAGTAATTAATAAATTAGATGGAAATAAATTACTAAAAAGTAAATAAGTAAAATTTACATAGGGTGATTTTGTTAGAGTTCGTGATCTTCCAATTATACAGACGCTACTAAACTTCTAGGAATCGTTATCTAATTTTCATCACAAGGTGTCGTCGGTGCGATTGTGATCGTCTTAGAGCAGGAAAGGAATGAAGATGTTAACGCGCGATTTCCCCTCTGCCAAATCTCTAACATTAAGTCTGACCAAAATGATCAGGGTCTGTTGATTGTGTGCGTGTTTTTGGCATTTCTGTGACAGTTTTGATTTTGTGTGCGTTTGTAGGAACGTAACAAATTTTAACAGGAGGTGACGTGTGCTATACGTGTGTGTTCCTCGTCCCCCTCAAGAAGTGGCAGAAAAATTGTAGTGCATAGATAAGCCAAAGGCGCCTCCCGTCTGTCTGCTTTATGGTGATCGTAATAGAGAGGGGTTTTTACAGAATTATTTTACTATCGGGGTAGAATGAAAAAGTGTAGGTACGTACCTTGCGTGCTGAAAAGAAGGGTCGAGATTATTGAGAACCTGATTAAGTGAGCCTGCTGGTCCCGACCGTTTTCCGAGTAAGTGCGACGTCAGGGGATCGATTTTTAAATATCACCCGGTGACTAAATTCAGTGTTTTCAAAAAAGTTCGTGTTTCTGAATATAACCGATGACTAAAATTCTCATGCCAATGATATCAAATACGAATGTCCCCAACCACTCGTAAACGAGATCACTGAGAACCTCCAATCTACTACGACGTTGACATGCTTGTCTATGGCAGAAACGAAAATTAGCTGCATGCGAGTAGACGGGTATGACATGACATTCAAAAATAAGGCTTTTAGCAAACCGCTTGCATTCTTACTTTTATTTCATCACATGTTTTTCCTTCCAAAAATAAGAATCTAATTACAGATCGATACTGTTCTTTCTCCATTTTAACAATTTTAAGTTCACGCCTTCACTGAATCGTTGTCAAATGAGAAAAAAAAACAAAAGAATGCCTTTTTTTTATATTTTCCCGCCTCTGAAAAATGCCTTAAAAAGGTGGTATACTTATTTGCGGCCAGTGATATTAGTATATTTAGAAAACGGGTACTTATCAAACAGCCCTCGTACGAAATCTATATGCCTATATTATGTACGGCACCGCAACTCTGCTAAAACTTAGGTACCCACGTCCTTTTGATAAATTTACGACCACTAAGGTGATCAAGGATCGAGGTGTTTCAAACATGAACTATTGAACTACCTTAAAAATGGAAGAAAGTCCTTTTAAGGTTGACTTTATTGTCAATCGGTTTGACTTTTGTCTGAAGAAGGAGCTTCCTTCCTCATTATATATTTTTTAAACGTATTATTTCAAATAAATCATTCTCCTACAAATTTTCGTAGCTACTTCTTAGTAAGATCAAAATGTGAACAATTAATTCCGAGCGCGATATTAAATTTAAACTCGCAAAAGTTCAATAAGTACTATCAACTTTATCTCATTTGAAGTTGATTACACTTATTTTAACATCTACGCGTCACCTTTAAAGAAAGATGGATATCTTTTTTGGCCGATTTAACTTTCACGTCGTTCAGCATAATTTGAATGTTAAGGACCCTTCAAACGATGCCCTAAGGATCCACAAACATGGCTGGATAAGCTTTAACAGGTCTTCCAGTTTTACAATGCGTTTGTATACTCGTTTGTACCTATGCAGGGGCCTGTTTCATAACGACTTTTAAGTTGTATTACAAGCGGAAACCTCTTTTTAACTCATATACATATAAACAACTTCAAAAAAGAGGAGGTTCTCAATTCGTCGGATTATTTTTTACTAGAAAAATTCTTCCAAACAGACCCCTGTTTGTATATGTAATTAATTGTAGGTACATATATCATAGTCGCGTGCAATAGGGTCATTTCAATAATTGATGATTAAACGAACTTACGTGAAGTGAAGTTCTATCATAATTATACGAAGGCTTTGTCCGAAGAGATTAGAGATCATAGCACATTATTTGAGAGAATAACACCCAAAACAAAAATAAAAAGTGGGTAAGTCCCATTCAGGCTCTGAGGTTCCTGCTACCACTGCGTCATTTCGTTCAGAGTTTTGACTGAAGTTGACATTTGATACTTGGGGAGAAGTACTAGTAGTTTGGGAGGGAGGGGTCTAATCTCTTCGGACTAAGCCTTCGTATAATTATGATAGAACTTCACTTCAGGTAAGTTCGTTTAATCAGCGATTATACTTCAGGCTTTGTCCTCGAGATTAGAGATCATAGCACATTGTAGATTTTGAGAGTTCATGAGAAGTAGAAAATGACAACTTGAAGTATGCCTGTCGAGTCTGTCTTTCAGACAAGGGTCACAATAATTGAATTACACTAGTTATCGGGTAATATTATTACTAATGAATGAGAATAACACATAGGTCGTATTTTTTGAGGCCTGACAGGAGACACTGTGGCACCAAGGTGGCACCTGTAAGATTGAAATATATCTTGTAGGTAAGCCCTACTCAGTGATGGAAGAGCCAGACCTTTATATAGGAGAGATAGAATCCCGTGGTCGTGAGTAATAGCAATAGCGACAATTGCGTAGTTACGCATAAAATTTGTATGTACTTACATAGTATTACCTCGTTCAGGGGTGGACGCAGCGATGAGCGTCCGGTGAACTTACTCTTACTCGTAGAGTTCTTCTTAAGTCTTGGGACCATGGAACTCGGGAGTCCCTAGCTAGTTCAAGACTCTTTGAGGCGGCAGCAAGGCTTTCTTAAAAAAAATGTATATTCAACAGAATGGTCAGTTTCAGTTAATTGTCCGACTTTCTTTACAGTAGGAGTATTTTGGTGACAAACATTTAGCCAAAATAATGGTCATACCTACTGAGTATGTTTCAACAGCCTCAAAGTGGCAGAATGTTGTTCTGCTCGTATTTCATATCCATGTATTGATATTAATTCGAAAGTACTTACTTGATTTGTGCATTGTTAGTTAGGTTTTATACATGCACAATCAAATTTTTAATCAATCTGAGCACTCAAAGTGGTCAAGGTTCACTTGCAATAAAAAAGAAAATAATCAATTTTTTTTTTGTAAACACCAAAATAAAGTAATTAAATACTCTAAGAATTCTATTATCTTATCTAAGTATGTGTCAGATATATTGTGCTCAGATAATTGATCTTTGAAAACATATCTGAAAATATGATTAGATTAACTGTTAATCATTAGGATTGAGAATGTACCTACTTCTATATATTATCCTACAGATGTCTCTCGAGCAGTGACAAATGATACCTATTGGTGCTTTTGGTTTTTGTCAACATGTTGCAGACTTACAATATGCAGACTTAGAATGTGATTATTTTGCTACTGTTTAATCAACTAAAATCCAAGATGAGGTAATAATGCTATGCTACATCGATATGCCACCTGCGTGGCGTTCAAAAATACTCGTAGTATCGTAACAATTATGTGAGTTTTACGTAAATATAAATTTAAGTGTCTGGGTCACTTTATGATAATCTATAAAAAGCTTTGTAAAATAAGCTTGTTAAAAATATGTGGATAAGGGATTAAATTGCATTTTAAAACCTTAAATCTTAAAATAGCACTTGGGATATTATGTAGGTAGGTAATGTAATGTAATGTACCTAACATTAGAAACAATATAATGACAGTTTGGGGAGGACTCCAATAGAGAGATCTCTCTCCAGGCAGATGTTATGCCTGGGGACCGAAGTCCGAAGGAAGAGAGTTGGAAGTTGTATTTATGCAACCGACTTGAGAAACTTCGTTAGCGCGATGTAGAACAGTGACGTCACCCGCGTGTGGCGCTAGGGTCGCTACACCAGCATTAGATGAATTTCCAGCAGTTTCATATCACAATAGTATCACATATATAACAATTTATATTATTGTTTGGGGGACCCACAGGATCTTTACAATATACAATATTGTACATTATAATAATTAAAAATAGGAACCCAATTTACACCTACGAGGGGCGGCTGAAAAGTAATCTACCTAACAATGAAACAAAAGACTGTCGTGATATATTTATACAGTCCCCTGCTAGTAAAATGCACTTATTAAATTTTTCAAATATTGAATTTAAACCATTAAAAAAAAAACTTTCGGTTTGTCGTCAAAAAAGTCAGTAACCGCAGCCTTCATTTCGTCATCGGTCATAAACCTTCGTCCCCTGAGGTCTTTCTTGAGAAGTCTAAACAGAAAATAGTCACAGGGGGCTAAATCTGGACTATAAGGGGGGTGGTCAATGGTTTCGAAGCCATTGTCTTTAATTGCTAGCTTCGTTGTGCGGGCGGTATGCACTAACAAATTCGGAAGAACACGAACTGCCAAACACACGTAACATACGCTGTCTGATCTCCGAAGGCGTATTCCCTTCTTTAGTCAAAAACTTAATCACCGCACGCTGCTCGATTTTATCCATTTTCACTTTTTCTACCGACATGTTTGAAACAATTGTAGGAGACAAATAAACGTGATGCAATAAACAAATGAATGTAATACATTTTGAAAATAGAATAACAAACGAATATAAATCCATACCAGCCAGCATTATTTTTGTACATATTTCTGACCTTACTTATCTGAGATTACTTATCAGCCGCCCCTCGTAACAGTATATTTACATAACAGTACTCTTGATGTTGTACTTACTTATTATAATTATGGTAACTATAAATAATAATAATTATAAATATATGTCATGTTGCTGGAATAAATCAGTTCAACAACACAGTTCCATACGCAACATATCTTTTTGGTACCACAAAGATAGGTGCATTAGTTGTTCGTGCCACTAGTGGCATAGGCAATAACAGACAACAACAGTCTTATTAGTCCTGACGTCTCTGCATCCAAGCTTTAAATTCTAAAGCATTTAAAAGTGTTTGTATTAATGCACAAAATTCATATAATTTTATGCAACAAAGAATGCTTTATGCAATTACTTCTTTAACTAGCAAGAATTTTTAATTATTAGAAGTTGCGTCTCAAAATAAAAATAAAACTTGCCAGATTTGTCGTGGACGTCTCGATGAGGCAACTACAGCCTGCTACCTTTGCTTCCGGCCAGCCTGCACACCCTTTACCTCCCAACTGTTGAGAGTAAGCTTTAAACGACCTGAATCGTTTAACAAAATTAATATCGAAATGTGTTAAGAAACATGTAAGTAAACGAAGATAATGACAAATAAAATGTCAAATTGTATTCGTAAAACCAAGCCTAAAGAAAGACCATTTGAGATCATGTAGGTAATGATAGTCTAATGGTATCACAGCTCTGAGAATATAATAGTGATTTAAGCTATGAATGGTGTTTCAGTAGTATTCAAAATAAAAATAAAAGTCCAATTCGCACTTACAAAATAGTGCGCTAATTATATAATATGTGGGTAGGCAAACATGTACCTAAATACAACACCCAATATTTTGTTGTGTGCACAATAAAAATTTTGTGTGTCGATTTAGGCCCGCAGGGCACTTCGATTGAAACACTAAGATTAAATCTAAATATATTCTTGCGCTCTTTAGCATAAATATATTAAGGGGCATAATAAGGTGTCTGTTGAGGCAGCCCCACAGGCCACTGAAATCAGACCCTTTGGTTTAAACCAATATAGGTTTTTGCACACTACTGCATAAATATGAGTATGTCAGGCCTATGAGATCAATATTTGTTAATATGCATAGAAAGTGATTGTCGAGGTGGCCCCAGCAGCTCAGGTTACAACACTTTTTTGTCTAAGCCTTAATAGGTTTTTGCACGCTGCAGCATAATTGTGACAAGTCTACGAAGTTAATATAAAGGTGCAAAGAAAGTGTGTGTCAAGGTAGCCCCAAAAGCATCTCAGGTTACAACACTTTTTGTCTAAACATAAATACTTTTTTGCACGCTGCAGCATAGTTGTGACATGTCTACGAGGTTAACAATAAATGTGCAAAGAAAGTGTGCGGTGAGGTAGCTCTGGTACAACACTTTTTACAAACCTAAAAGTTTTATTTTTTGGCACATTGCAGCATAGTCGTGACGTGAGTCCATGACGTTAGTATTTGTAAATGTCTAAATCCATATGTAAAAAATCTTTTGGTTCTGGTAAGTACCCATTTGTCGAAGATTTTTGATGATATTAAGTTACATATTTGGTGAATACGCTAAGCTCTTATTTATGCAGTAGTCTTCTTTGAAATATTATTTTTAAAACTCATAGCCCATAGTGAAATTTACAAGCATTATATTTATACTTGGCGGGTAAAACCGCAGGGCGCATATAAAATATAGTATAATGTTGGATTTTTACAACAAAATAACTAAGTATAATGAAGAGATTGAACCTTTCTGAATTAGTTAAGAGGGTAGATGTGATTTTAGGCTTTTTGCTATAATTTGGAGAATTCAGGGAGCAGACAATAACGATTTTGCAGCAAATCGTAGCACCAACCTTCAGGTTAATAATCCGTAGACCGTAGACGACGAGAATGCAGACGGAGTATCCTTTCCGATGGTCGAGGCTCGCGCGCAACGGTGTTCTCGGTTTTTTACTTTCTTACCTTTTCTTGTAATGAAATGATCGGATGATCGAAATAAAATAAAAATAAACACTGTTTTGCGCGCTGCAGGAACTAACGTGCGATCAGGCGGAGCACTAAAAAGCGAATGACGCAGTGGTAGCAGGAACCTCAGAGCCTGAATGGGACTTACCCACTTTTTATTTTTGTTTTGGGTGTTATTCTCTCAAATACAGTGCGTGAAGGCGAACACTTAATCGTGTTACTACAATGTGCTATGATCTCTAATCTCTTCGGACAAAGCCTTCGTATAATTATGATAGAACTTCACTTCAGGTAAGTTCGTTTAATCATCAATTATTGAAATGACCCTATTGCACGCGACTATTATATACGTACCTACAATTAATTACATATACAAACAGGGGTCTGTTTGGAAGAATTTTTCTAGTAAAAAATAATCCGACGAATTGAGAACCTCCTCTTTTTTTGAAGTTGTTTATATATGAGTTAAAAAGAGGTTTCCGCTTGTAATACAATTTAAAAGTCGTTATGAAACAGGCCCCTGCATAGGTACAAACGAGTATACAAACGCATCGTAAAACTGGAAGACCTGTTAAATTATCCAGCCATGTTTGTGGATCCTTAGGGCATCGTTTGAAGGGTCCTTAACATTCAAATTATGCTGAACGACGTGAAAGTTAAATCGGCCAAAAAAGATATCCATCTTTCTTTAAAGGTGACGCGTAGATGTTAAAATAAGTGTAATCAACTTCAAATGAGATAAAGTTGATAGTACTTATTGAACTTTTGCGAGTTTAAATTTAACATCGCGCTCGGAATTAATTGTTCACATTTTGATCTTACTAAGAAGTAGCTACGAAAGTTTGTAGGAGAATGATTTATTTGAAATAATACGTTTAAAAAATATATAATGGGGAAGGAAGCTCCTTCTTCAGACAAAAGTCAAACCGATTGACAATAAAGTCAACCTTAAAAGGACTTTCTTCCATTTTTAAGGTAGTTCAATAGTTCATGTTTGAAACACCTCGATCCTTGATCACCTTAGTGGTCGTAAATTTATCAAAAGGACGTGGGTACCTAAGTTTTAGCAGAGTTGCGGTGCCGTACATATTATAGGTATATAGATTTCGTAATGGACTTGAAGAGGGTGTAGTTTAACGTGACAGGCTCTCAACCGTTATTAGAGCGGACCGATGGACCTGGAAACCTTGTAGATAGGTACGTGAATTTATATATCGTATTTATTGTTGTCCGATTTGGTACTTAAATGCAGCCAACGGTACGTAACGAAGTCAACGCTTACGCTGTTCGTTAATGTGAAAGTGATGAGAAACCTCCACAAAGTGTAGGTAAGTCTGTAAGATTGAGTTACTTTCGTTTTTAACCGACTTCAAAAAAGGAGGAGGTTCTACGCTCCACTGTATGTATTTTTTTATTTTATTTTTATGTAAGTATGTACATCGATTACTCCGCCAATTGTAGACCGATTTTCAAAATTCTTTTTTTATTCGAAAAGGTATACTCCTGAGGTGGTCCCATTGTCACCAAATCATGATTTGATGATGGGATCCCAGGGAAATCGAGGGCAACCCTCAAATTTTATAGGCACGTATTATGTGTTTCATATTGTAGAGCATTAACGCTACATATATTACATTGCCAGGGTTCCGCATATAAAACTCGAACTAGTAAAATGAACTGCATGGTGCAATGGTGCATAAGTATAGAGGGATGAGTCGACCGTTCGTATCAGCTGTTTTCTACTCTAGACTATAACCTATATGACGTATGTATATATAGTTGCGGTGTGGACACCATTCTATTGTAGTTTTACTACTTACATGCATCTAAGCTGACTTTGACCTAGTCTCTGTCGTATGACGAGTAACGTAGTCTAATGTGACTTAACCCCATGTTACAGATTCCTACGGGGCCTCCGCGTGATTGCTGTCACGCACGCTTAATTGCAAAGCTACTAATTTATCGCATAATAAATAACTAGGTCTAATGTCCGGGCGACGGTCGACTAGCTCCGGACTGAGTACATGTTGTACTCTGGTGACTGCAGGCAAAACTCATGTATTAGTCACCAGCCGGACGCGAGGATTTTATCCTCACGAGGACCTCCACCTTCCCCATAGTCCTGCCTCGGTTGCTCCAACAATAGTCGACCGTGCCAGTGTGCTGCCGGATCACACCTCTTGTGAGCTACGGGCTCCCTGTCCAATGTCCTTGCCTATCAGTAGTGCTGTGCACTGCAAGATTGGACATGCTCAATAAAGACAAGTTCCCTACACGGTCTCGTCATCCTTCCACGGCGGCAATATAGGTCGACATAGAAAATGCAATGCAAGCACTCACCTGTCGGAACTTCTACTCCGGCCTCCGTGGGAACTCGCAAAATCAAGTCCTCACTCGTACTCACGCCAGCTGATCCTCTTTTCTTTCTGCTGTCTTGTGCACACGATACGCGCCATTTTTTTCTACCATAGTGCCAACATCAACATACCAGTTAGTCAAAGCATAAAACGAAAGAGTTACCACATTGCAAATATATAGAGTGATATAAGTGTTGACACTTACTGTTGGATTTATTATTTTTATATTTTTTGAAAAGAAGGTACTTGCACGTATTTAAACCTACCCATCATCCATCCCTGTCACACATGTGCACTTGCGTATGCGGCTATCTCTATTGCTGCTACGTATAGACAATGATTTTTGAGACATTACTCTTCGTTTGACCGCCGCAGCAGCAGCACCCTTGACTGTTGCATCTCATTGAACGTGATCGCGAGTGTGTGCTTTTTTATGTGTTAGACCAGCAGTGCCGTATCAAAAACTCTAGCCAAGGAACTGTGAAAGCTGACAGTGTCTGTACGAGAAATACCCGGGATTGTGAGGTGAGTGCGCATGTCCCGCTTACCTGTTTCCTATTTCGTCGACCTCAGTCGTTCCTTACATACCAAGTACATGCAAGTAAATTGTTTATTTCTTTAGTTATTCAAAAATTTATAATAGAACCAGCCGCATATACAGTCCACTTAACCACTCCTTGTGCCTAGGAGTTATCAAAATTATTTTCTTTAATATTTCGCACCCCAAGTGTAGAAGCTCAAAAAGGCATCTTCTCCATCTTTTTTGGTCACTTCGACCGTATTTATTTTTTTGTAATCTAATAGCTAAATACTGGGTGAGGCTTATACGATCATTGTGCTACGTAATACAAATACTCTGTCAATAATTATCTTGTTATATCTCCCGCATCGGCAGTTATTTCGCTTTATTTTCGCAACGCATCGCTTAGTACAACATATCGTGAGTTATTTCCTAATTTATTTCATTTTTCGTGGCTAATTTAGATTCATGTGTTAATAAAAGAATTCATGTGTTAAAGACACATAAATTGGTTCGGCACGGTTCGGCTAACTTCGGTTATCTTCGTTACGTTCCGTTTAAATCGATTGCACTAATCACGATCGCGCGCAGTCGTCATAATCGTTTTGTTTTTTCTCCGCAACGACAATTGTCGGGTAGAAATATATGGTTCTGTTCTATCCATCCACTTATTATAACAATAACGTTGCGATATCTCTATCTCGCTACTTATTTACGCGTCAAGCGAAGAGCCAATTATTACCGCTGTTTACATAGTTTTTACGCTGTTGACATATTTACCGCTAAATTTATTATCCATACAAATTTACATTTATATTTACAATGGGTAAAGGTAATAGGAAAAGCAGTGAAGGCTTTGCTGGAGGATTTGATTACCAGGCTGATAAAAATCAGCTGACTATTTATTCAATCAAACGCGATGTAATATACAAACGCGTAGAAAATATTCTAGAACTCGCGCACAAAGCTGAAACTGATTCAAATCAGTACAAGGCATTTAGCACCAGTGCATCAAACATAGATTCAATACGCGATGAATATCAAAGTGCTTTGGATTCATATAACTTGTTATTTCTCAAATTAAACCCAGGCTCTGATATTGATTACGACACATGGACCTCTTTTGAGGAAATGTACTGCTATATTAAGCAAATGTTATTAGAAAATGACAACAGTAAAATTATTTCTGCACCGCAAGTTCCTTCCAGATCAAAACCTCACCTGCCACCTATTGATTTAATGTCATTTAATGGAGATGTAAAAAACTGGCCTTTGTTTTACCAACAATTCAAAAGTATGATCCATGATAATACTTCGCTGACTGACAGCGAAAAGGTTTATTATCTAGTAGGTAAACTCACGGGCCAGGCGTCGTGCGTCTGCGCAGGGCTGGCGCCGACATCCCACAACTATCCTATTATTTGGGGCGCTCTCGTCCAAAAATATGACGATCCCCGTTCGCTCGCGTGTACTTATCTTAACCAGTTGTTACATTTTAAACCGCTTTCAAACACAACTTCCACCGGACTAGACTCATTCATAAATAATTTTAATTCGTCCGTGGAAGCACTAAAGCAACTTCAGCTTGGTGACTTAACTGATTTTATTTTTTTGCATCTGGCGCTGCAAAAATTGGACGCAGATACAATTAAATTATTCGAAATTACGTATCGGAAAGAGAAAATTCCTTCTTATAAAAATTTGATCGAGTTTGTTAAAGAACAGAGCAAAGTTTTGTCAAGATCCCCAACGGTGGGCATTAATAAACAAATTGATAACTCGCTGCACAAAATGCGTAGCAGCCCTATTGTACGGCAGCCGCACGCCTCAACAAAAACATTCGTGAGCGCTAAGGATGTAGCCTCCGGCACAGGCGCAAGCGATAACTGTGGTTTGTGCAGAAACAAACAGCATGAACATTTATATTCATGTTCGTGTTTTATGAAATTAACACCGCATGAGAGATATAATTTTATTAAATTAAACTCTTTCTGTAACAACTGTTTAAGTGTGAAACACAAAACATTAGCTTGTACTTCTAAGCATAATTGTTCGCATTGTTCGTTGAGACACCATTCTTTATTGCATTTTAATCCAATTGTGAAGTCTATCTGCAATGTTGCTTCATCGGTGTCCGATCCCGCTATTACTTTAAATAACTCAAATCCCGCTATTACTGTTAATAATACTAAATCCGCTACCGCTTGTACGCAAGGCGTGTCCCACACTGCGCGGGCGCCGCCGACCGAGTTAATTGCGACTCAACCCGCCATTATCGACTCTGCAACCGCTGTGGATAAGGTCGAGACTAGTTTACCGCATTCCTTTTCTGATAAAAACGCATCGATCTGCATAGTCTCGTGCGACCGTGCGAGTTGTTTACATACAACTACCTTGTTAGGAACAGCAAAAATTAAAGTTATTGATTCTTTCAACCGCACTCACTACTTGAGATGTCTTGTGGATCCTGGATCTCAGAGTGATTATGTAACCGCTACTTGTTGTAAGCGTTTGTCGCTTCCTGTTTATAAACAGAACCGCTACTCGGAAGTTCAAGGCATAGGAGGAACTTCGCAAAAAATTCTTGGCATAACCGAACTTAAATTCACATCTCGATTAGATAATAAATGCGAATACGCCGCTAAGCCGCTCGTAGTCGAGCAGATTACGTCACAGCTGCCTGCCTCGCGGGTTGACCGCGCGTCTATTCCAAGTTGCATTTTGAACCTTCCGCTCGCTGATGATGAGTTTTCACAGCCTGGACCTATAGATATGCTTATAGGCGTCAATCTTTATTGTGAGATTTTGTTATCAAATAAAATTAAAGGTTCTAACGCTAATACTCCCTCCGCCTTCGAAACGACCTTAGGCTACCTAATTATGGGTGACGCCCCTATTATTTCACCGCAACCCGCTTCGCACACACTTTGTGCTTTTACTTCTGAACCGCTACACGAAATTGTCGAAAGGTTTTGGGCCGTCGAGGAATTACCCTCACGGAAGTTTTTAAGTCCAGATGATCAGCAATGTGAAAATATTTACACTTCAACTACTGTTCGTAATGCTGACGGCAGTTATTCAGTTGATCTTCCATTTAAGGATGACCCCAATAAATTAGGCAATTCGTACATAACCGCGAAACGGCGTTTTTTACTTCTAGAAAAGAGGTTCGCTAAGGATCCCGGTCTTAAATCAAATTATGACAAAATTATTCTTGACTACCTAGATAAAGGTATGTTGTCTCGCAGCGCCGTTGAGGAGCAATCCTCTCCGGGTTGTTACTTACCGCACCATCCTGTAGTACGCAACGACAAGGCGACTAGTAAGGTTCGTCCCGTTCTCGACGGGAGCGCGAAGACGGATACCGGACTGTCGTTGAATGATATTTTACACTCTGGATGTAATTTACAGGCAAATATTTTTCACATTCTACTAAATGTGCGTATTTTTAAAATCGCGTTTTTTGCTGACGTTAAGCAAATGTATTTATGCATATACACAAATGCTCCGCACCGCAAATATCAACGGATTTTATACCGTTTCTCTGATACTGACCCGCTCGAAGCGCTGGAGTTCACGCGAGTGACATTCGGACTTCGCTCTTCGCCGTTTCTGGCGCTCCGCACGCTTCATCAGCTCGCTGCTGATGAACGTCATAAATGGCCCAATGCGGCTACTGTGCTAGAGAGAGACGTCTACATGGACGATTTGGCTTCTTGTGCTTCTTCTCTCGAGGAAGCAGTTAAGATAGCTGATGAGTTAATCGGTCTTTTTAAGGCTGGTGGGTTTGACTTGCTCAAATGGTCCTCCAACTCGCCAGAATTGCTCGAGCACATACCAAAGTCGCACCGGCAATCTGGATCTATTTCTCTCGCCGATGGAAATACGTTTAAGATCTTAGGTTTGCGCTGGTTACCTACTCAAGATACCTTTGTTTTCGACACCTCGAGTCCACCTCCTATTTGCACTAAACGCGGTATTCTCTCAGCGACCGCTCGTCTGTACGATGTCCTTGGACTAGTCGGACCTATTATTTTATACGCCAAGCTAATTATAAAAAAGCTTTGGCTACTCAACCTTGACTGGGACGATGTACCCCCTTCTTACATCATAAATTTATGGCAACAATATTTATTTGAATTGCCCCAGATATCGCTACTTCAATTTCCTCGTCATCTAGGAATCGGAAAAGGATCAGATGTCTCGTTGGTCGCATTTTCAGATGCAAGCGAATCTGCGTATGGCTGTGTAATATATTTACACGTCGTGAATGACGGTCAACCTCCGAAAGTCACTCTCATTTGTTCTAAATCGCGAGTCGCATCTGCTAAACCTAAAATTACTCTAGCGCGACTAGAATTAAATGGGGTTTTATTACTCTCTCGGCTTACTAAAGAAGTTCACGACACTTTGGCGCAAAGGCATAAAATAAATAAGATTTTTGCTTTTTCGGATTCTGAAGTCGCCCTATGTTGGTCGATTGCCTCGCCACATAGGTTTGATACTTATGTTGCTAACCGCATTTCACAAATTCAGGCAAATCTGTCGCCTGACAATTTGTATCACATTTCCGGATCACAAAACCCCGCTGACAGTGTGTCACGCGGACTTACGCCTTCGCAGCTCATGCACCACGAGCTGTGGTTCACCGGACCATCTTGGCTATCTCAGCCTGTGGAACACTGGCCAATACAAAGGTTTGTACCTAACCGCTTGTCTCTGCCAGAAGAGAAAACTGTGACCCACGTGACTACTGCAGTCACTGAAGTTGAGCATCCCATTTTAACGCTCGCTTCAAGGTGCTCCTCATGGGATAGGCTCCTTAGAGTTTTTGTTTATGTACTCCGCTTTTTGAAGAAGCTTCCACGAAACGACATAATTACCGCTCAAGATTTAAATGTAGCAGAAATAGAGATTATACGTGTCGTACAATCTAAATACTTTTCTGAGGACATAAAAAATATATCAAATGGTAAACAGTGCTCAGCAAAATTACGTAAATTATCTCCGTTTATTTTAGACGGTATTTTGCGCGTCGGAGGCCGTCTATCGAACTCGACATTGGACTATTCTTCTAAACATCCCATAATATTGCCAAAAAAGGGACACATTTCGCAATTGATTATTGATTCTTACCACCGCGACAATTTCCATGCCGGACCGCAATTGTTAATAGGCATTTTAAAATCCAAATATTGGATAATTTCCGCTCGTAGTGTCGTGAGGCAACGCATAGGAAAATGTAATTCTTGCTTTAGGTTAAACCCTAAGGGTACGTTCCCTGTTATGTCTGATCTGCCTAAGTGCCGATTAGAACAATGTAAGGCGTTCTTACACACGGGCGTTGATTACGCAGGACCGCTTTATATTACTCCTTATCGCAAACGTGGCGTTCGTAGTATTAAGGCGTACCTCTGTCTTTTTATTTGTCTCGTGACAAAGGCGGTTCATTTAGAACTTGTTTCTAACTTGACTTCTGCTAGTTTTATGGACGCTTTTAAGCGCTTTTTATCGCGACGAGGTCCTTGTACCTTCCTATATAGCGATAATGGAACTAATTTTGTTTCGTCTAAGGCGTACTTCAATGAACTTCATGAATTTTTGTCATCTGACGATTATTATCGAACTTTTAGTAAAGAGCTCGCGAAAAACCGCATAACGTGGAAAATGAACCCGCCTACGGCTAGCCATTTTGGTGGAATTTGGGAATCGAATATAAAAAGTACGAAATCGTTACTATTTCGCGTAATCGGCAACCAAATTCTCACCTTTGAAGAAATGTCGACTGTACTTGCACAAATAGAAGCAGTACTTAATAGTCGACCACTCTACGTTTTAAGCTCTGATCCGTCTGAGCCTCTAGCGCTCACACCTTCGCATTTCCTAACTACGTCTCCACTGGAATATATTCCCGCAACCGATTTATCCAACGAACGAACCAACTTACTGTCTCGTTTCCTGTTAATGGACTCGCTTGTACAATCCTACTGGAAGCGATTTAAAGCAGAGTACTTACATAGTTTGCAACAACGCGAAAAATGGAATACCTCCTCAAATCCAATTACAGTTGGTACCGTTGTGCTATTGAACGTAGATAACGCACCACCCTTACAGTGGCCTTTAGGAATTATCACTGATGTATTTCCCGGTAAGGATGGCATTATACGCGTTGCGGAGGTAAAGACGAAAGTTGGCACGTACAAACGTCCAGTTGTACGGCTATGCCCGTTACCGACTCAGTAGGAGTCATTTGTTTAAGTTTAACTGTAAGCTAGTGTCTTTGCAGACAATGTTGGTTAGGTTAAAACTATTTAGTACTTAGTTATCGCATAATTGACGTGCCTATTAGCATTAGTTTTTTCATTATTTATTTTTGTATCCGCACAATGATCGTGTTACGCTCCTTGAGCTAATCCATGTAGAGCAATTTGTGCTTTTCTTTGAAGGGTTACTTCAAGGCCGGGGGGATGTTGGATTTATTATTTTTATATTTTTTGAAAAGAAGGTACTTGCACGTATTTAAACCTACCCATCATCCATCCCTGTCACACATGTGCACTTGCGTATGCGGCTATCTCTATTGCTGCTACGTATAGACAATGATTTTTGAGACATTACTCTTCGTTTGACCGCCGCAGCAGCAGCACCCTTGACTGTTGCATCTCATTGAACGTGATCGCGAGTGTGTGCTTTTTTATGTGTTAGACCAGCAGTGCCGTATCAAAAACTCTAGCCAAGGAACTGTGAAAGCTGACAGTGTCTGTACGAGAAATACCCGGGATTGTGAGGTGAGTGCGCATGTCCCGCTTACCTGTTTCCTATTTCGTCGACCTCAGTCGTTCCTTACATACCAAGTACATGCAAGTAAATTGTTTATTTCTTTAGTTATTCAAAAATTTATAATAGAACCAGCCGCATATACAGTCCACTTAACCACTCCTTGTGCCTAGGAGTTATCAAAATTATTTTCTTTAATATTTCGCACCCCAAGTGTAGAAGCTCAAAAAGGCATCTTCTCCACTTACCAACTGTTTTATGGCGACTCGCGCTGTGCGCGACACATATATTTTCTAAAGCTATTCAAGTATTTGCGTCTGGTAGTCATCATCTCATGTTGATGAGCTGATGATGGAAGGTACAACTCCTTAACGATTAGGAGTTGGAGGATAATTCTGAAAATGTTAAATCATTATTCGAAAGGGTATACTTTTGAGGTGGTCCCACTGACACCAAGTCGTGATCTGATTATGGGATCCCAAGGAAATGAGGGCAACCCTCAAATTTTATAGGCACTTATTATGTTTTTGATATATTTTCTAAGGCTATTCAAGTATTTGAGTCTGGTAGTCATCATCTCATGTTGATGAGCTGATGATGGAAGGTACAGCTCCTTAACGGTTAGGAGTTGTAGGATAATTCTGAAAATGTTAAATCGACGTAAAATTGTGAAATAAAAATATTTTAACAAAAAAGTAGAACCGCCTTCAAAAAAAACCTTAGAAAAAAAACGTAAAATAATCCCCTAAAATAATAATAAACAAATAAATATAAAATGCATTTATTTCGGACAACAGAAACTACTTGTCGGTGCGGTGCGAGCGGAATATTCTTTGAATGAAGCACCCACTTCATATTTTTGCTACTTAGTGCTAGATAGGCCATAAAACTTTAGGTTTTAGTTTCTGTTGTCCAAAATAAATGCATTTTATTTTATTTTATTTATTTATTATTATTTTAGAGGATTATTTTACGTTTTTTATCTAAGGTTTTTTTTTAAGGCGGTTTTACTTTTTTGTTATATGATATTAATATTAGTAGCGTATACTGAAGCGTTTCTTTAAAGTACCTAATAAGTCTGCTGTAGCAAGTTTTAGTATAGGGGAGTCGCTGTATCATTAATTTCGTGTGGCACTTAGACCTCTGAGGGTCGAGCAAGAGTTTTCGAATCCTGAGGCCTGAGTACGAATATTCGAAACCTGCGTCACGTAAAATCGAATAGTAAACGTTATCGAGTTCGTATGACGTTTGGAACAGCGCCCACCCGTGAGCGTATTTAGTACAAAATTTTTGTATGAGGGTTCTCGATTTCGATACGATAACGTAACGTTACGCAGGATGCGAAAACTCGTGCTCGGCCTACTGCTTAACACAACAGCGCCATTTATATTCGTTTTTCTTTTTGTTCATAAATGACGCGCTATTGTGTTAAGTAGGTAGAGGTCTAAAGTGTCCTACGAAATAAATGGTACAGATAGATCTCTTTATAGTGAAACTAGATAAGTAGGTACAGCAGGCTTACTGTTTTAAATTAAAGGAACGCGTAGTCCTCTTGGTTTTATCGTCCTTGGTTATCAAACAATAAATATACTTCTCTTGGAAGGAATGTACTTTTTTTGGATGTAGAATAGTGTCTAAAATGCATTTTTGAAAACGACAAATTGCGGAAAACCATAGAAAAAAAGCTACGCCATAATCTAAACTGCGGGTACAGACACTGACTGACAATGAAAGAAACATGATAAAAAAAAACAAAACGGCGTCTGTCGCGATTCGTTTCACGTATTTTACAGATTATTATTGCATTCTTGCATAATTACTTACTTACCAAAAATACATTTTATTACACACATTTATACACATTTTATAAATATTTATTGACGTTTGTAGATTCAAAAGCAATAAGTTTGATTTTATTAGTATGTATAGAACAGTCGAATCTAAATGTCTTTTTGAAAATTTGGAAACACTCTTGTTACAATCACAGCGAAAAACGGAACACACCGTTTCTTTGCCGACAAAATGCCACGTTGACTCTGCCCCCCCGACTACGAAGTGCAAAATTCTAACTTCGTATCGTGCCGTCCCTCTCAAGCTAATATTATTTAACACGAGAGTGAGCAGGACGATACGATACGAACTTCGATTTTCGAATTTCGTAGTATGGGGGCTGTTGACTGCGTAATTGAATTTTTTTTGAAGTAAACTTCATTTTTTTTTCGGTAACTATTCGTTTCCGGAGCATGAAACTTCATGAAATTGTTATTTATTATTAGATCTCTCTCCAGGAAAAAAATGAGCCGCGAACTCGGCGGCACATATTGTACATATGAGCCCTTCTCTTTCTCTATCTGTGGTTCTATAATATTCACAGCGTAACTTTAATTAAAATAAACCAGACGTAACAACCAGCACAGCAGTAAGAGTGTTAAATGCGTATATAAGGTGGGTGGCGTAAGCACAAGGATTTAGATTGTTATTTGTTCGTAACTCTTACAAACTTAGCGACAAATTCGGTAGGTACTACAAGACTGATAGTCCTTTTTGTTTAGAGGGAGTTGTATTGGAAGCAGATGTAAGTATAGCAAACAAAATTCAGCCGACTTGTGCAGCGAAAGCTTCACATTTTTTTGTGTTCGAGGCAATGTGGCTTCCCGGAAATGAACAAACAAAGCCTATAATTTAATTTGCGAAGTTGTTTCGATAACATTATCATCACACTCGGGACTTAGTCGCGTAAAAAACTTTTATATTTAAATTTGAATTTAATTTGTTTCGATAAATTTTCTCTTCATTGCAGTAACACAAAACACAATGGTCTTAAGTATTTCTGGAGGTATTCATTAATTATCTAAATAGCTTCAGTGAACGCGTTCACTGAGTAAAGACAAAGTCAAAGACGCTCTCATTGGGCGGTGCGAAAATTTCTTACATTGTGCTGATTGTGCTAACCTTTCAGAACAATATAAAAACTTTACTGACTCACTGATGATCATCAAAAATCTAAAGCTACTTCCTGAAGTCTCAGAAGGCTGAAATTCGCTGTGTATGCTACCTAGTATATTATTACACAAACAACAGAAAAATTCTAATACAGGAACTTAAAAAAAAAAATACTTACAAGAAGAAGTGAAATCCCATCAAAGGCCTCAAATTTAGTCCTGTCTTTGATTTTGAAAGTACTTAATGAAAAAGCTAGTAAGATACATATTATGCCGTGTACATACGCAGGATATCGTGTCTGCTGTTTTTTAGGGTACTGTGCCCTAAGCACGACTTGTCGAATCCTGCGTCACGTAAAATCGAATAGTAAACTATAACGAGTTTGTATGACGTTTGGAACAGCGCCCGCCCGCGAGCGTATTTGGAACTAAAATTTAGTATGAGATTTCTCGATCTCGATACGATAACCGTAACGTAACGCAGGATTCGACAAGTCGTGCTTAGGGCACTGTTCCTCAAAAGGAAAAACGGAACCCTTTTAGGATCACTTTGTTGTCCGTCTGTCTGTCTGTCTGTCTGTCAAGACCCTTTTTCTCTGGAACGCGTGTAGGTAGCATGCTGAAATTGATATCAAATACTCAAACCTGCAGTCCCTTGAAACTGTGAAAAAATCAACCTTCTAAGTCAACGCAATCAAAAAAGGTACAGTAATTAAAAAGCTGTTTCCGTACAAATTGCCGTACCCCGAAAACCTAAAGGGTACTTCCAGTTGTCCTAGAAACTTGAAATTTGGTATGAAGGTAGCTCTTATAGCACAACCACTCAGAAAATTCTCAAAATCTTGAATTTTTATGTCTGTCTGTAGATTTCACAGACCAATGTAAGTTGACCCCTCACTGCGTACATTTTGCTTAGGAGCAGGGCTCTGCTAACACTGGACTTCTTAAAACACGGGAAAAGTGTTAAAATCTTTCCAAGGAACCCTCGTCCGCGAGTCCGACTCGCACTTCTCCGGTTTTTTTTTTGAGAGCAGTTTTAACGACTATAGGTATATGTATGGATAGTACCTACAGTATATGTATAATAAGAATTATTATGTACCTAGGCTATGTGATTGTCGGCAGGGCAGCATGACATTGACAATACAATAAGTAAAGGCATGATATTTCAGGGGTATAGGTACCTACGCACGCTATTTTCTCCGATTCCTTTACAGAGAGGCAAAGCTAAAGCCCAATATTAACCTCCTTATATTAGAAACGAATGAAATTGCAAGCTAGCGGGTAAGACTGCTCGTGTAAGTAGAAAGCCAATACTATAGGTTCGTGAATAGAGTTCATAAAAATATACATTGATATTTTCCAGGCACTGCGCGACTTAGATTGAAAGGAAAATTTACTGTCTCAATAAAGTACATTGTACCACCTAGCTACTTAAGATACTCACCTACCTACCTACTATAACTATATACAGTGTTATAGTCAATGGAGGCAATTTACGGAGAAGCTCGTACAACTTATTGCGTGTTTAAAATTATAAAGCCACATTAAACCCGACAGAAAATCTTTCTACACCGTCGTCTGTATCATATAAATAAGGTAAGTATTCGTATCCCCTTGTGGCGAGAATGTTTCAGAGCTATATATATGTACACGAATCCCAAGGAAAGCGGAACGGCCCTACAAATTTTCAACAAAGGACGTCCCAAACAAGGGTTATAAACTTTAAAGGTGATCGTTAAACACCCGCACAACCTATGTAAGCAGAAGCAAGCAAGGAAAAACTTAGTTAGCCGTGGCATTTTTAAATGTTTCTTTTAGATAGATAGATAGATAGATAGATAGATAGATAGATAAAGTCTTTATTTTTCACAACACAGGAAACACAAACATGTATAAAACAGTGCAATTAGGTACATTTGGTATACAAAAATGAACAGAGAATACAAAACAGCAAGAAAAACTGGAAACAGTAAAAAAGAGAAAGAAAGACGAATAACAATGTTGTTTAAATGTACGTTTGTGAGTGCCAAGTGCCGTGAAAAGAAAGGTGCTGACTCAGCATAAAGCTGCGGAGACCGCAGCGCTGGTATTCTGGTGGTTTTCGAAAGTACCTACTTAAATAAACTCTGCTTTGTAATTGTAACCGAGAAAGACTGTGTTGCTGCCTTATATATGAGCATACACTAGATTAATTGCCTACACTCACCGTTTATAGCTCCAAGCTGCCACTGCCACTGGTCGTAAACCTAATAGATACATATGACCGAACTCGTAAAGCTTGCTTTCTTTCAACATTATTTATATTAGGAATAATGCAAAAAAAAAATATTGTGCAAAGCTTTTGCCTAATGAATGTGGACATTTGGCCCTGATTTTCCTTCTTCAAACTATCATATGAAAACAGCGAACGGGTAAAATTTTGAAAGTTAGAATTCTACCATAAATATGAAAGGTATGTAAATTTTTCTTCTCCATACAATAAGAACTTCTCACACTTGTCTCACACTTTTTTGTGTTAGACACATTCATGCACATAGAAGCAAGACGAGTTCTTTTAGTACCTACCTAGCGAAGGACGATGGTATATTTTTTTCTCACATCACTATTTAGAAAATAGAAGTGTTTGTCTGCTGAGATAAATATAAGCATCTCTGGCTCAAAGCCAAAGCTATCAGTATTATTTACTACTTTAGGAAGTTCTAGGATCAGCTAGTGATAGACACCGCAACAATAAGGAATATAAAGGAGGTGAAGCATGCAAAGGATATTAGATGGAGAGCCGATTAGGGTGTAATTTGGATGGCACAATCTCGGTTGGCATTTTGGCACGTTCTTGGCTTTCCGAAGTAAAATCCTGGCGCTGCTGTCTTTTGGACGCCTGCAATTTGAGTTATGCGCAGAGGAATGTACCGCCTATGTATTTTTCAGCACACTTCGTCGTCAATTGACTGTTATTGGACCGCATTTAGGTTCAGTATTCATCTAATAGTATAAGATTGTTTTTAGGGTTCCGTAGTGAAAGGAAAAACGGAACCCTTATAGGACCACTTTGTTGTCCCCGTCTGTCTGTCTGACAAGACCATTTTTCTCTGGAACGCGTGGAGGTAGCATGCTGAAATTAATATCAATAGATAGGTACTCAAGCCTAAATATAGCCGCTTGAAGCTGTGAAAAAATCAAACTTTTAAGTCAACACAATCAAAAGATAATCAAAAAGGGTTGTTCGTCTGTAAGTATGTCTGTCAAAACCAGTTTCCTCTGGAAAACGCGTAATCAAGCGCGTATATAAAGGGCATTTTTACTTTCCCTTATCCTGATATCGCCTTTAATAAGAATTTTATTCTCTCAATGGCGACACGAAAAGGTTATTAAGTAGGTACAGTCAGCGTCATATATATGGTGACATCCAAAGTGATCAAATAGTTCGGCACACCATACGATTTGAATATTCGTGCTCAGGATAAAGCTAACATTCACAACCACTTTGTGTTACCATACAAAACAGGCGCAGCTATGTTATTATGTATAAGGAATGGATGGATTTACCGTTATTTACTCACATTGTCAATTCCTATATAGATCTTTTTGCAATAATCTAAACAAATTAAATTAAGTAAATAAGGTTTAGTCATCGTGATTATCATCATCTTTTTATTTACAATCTTTTTATAACCTCTAAAACTATTCCGCTTTACTGACCACTCTGCTTTACCGACCGGGCAGGTATGTAGTCTGCTTTATCGACAGTATAATTTTAAATTGAAAATGGAATGTTATAACTATTTCTTTACGTTCTTTACAAATATTTCTCATTACTACAATGAAGTTGTAGAAAAAGTAATTTATGCAACGGTACATAACTGGTCATTATACATGAGTGTGTATGTTTATAAAACGAGCCCGAAGGTTATGTTACAGTTGCATAAAATACTATTATCTACACACATATCATAAGTCCTCTATAATGCGTTCAGAAACCGTAGAAAATAACCCGCATTGCAGCACGCCGTCGACTGCTCGCCGCCAGCCCCCGCCAACCACCACCAGCAGTAAAGTAATAGTCATAACGACATCGAATTCGGTGTTTCAAATTTGAAAATCAACGTAATTTACAATCATAGTGAAATAAAACGGATCACTCACGTATATAAGTCGAGTTCAGAGGGTCGAGCACGACTTTACGAATGCTGCGTAACGTAAAATCGAATAGTAAACGTTGTCGAGTTTGTATGACGTTTGGAACAGCGCCCGCCCGTGAGCGTATTTGGAACTATAATTTAATATGAGGTTTTTCGATCTCGATACGATAACCGTAACGTTACTCAGCTTTCGTAAAGTCGTGTTCGACCCTCAGTCCGACATGTATAAATAATAATGTGATAATTTACAATTAAAAAAAACAGTCAAATACATGACAGGTATGGGTATGATATGCCTTCGGCCATTTCGGCTAATGAACCCATCTTAGAGTACTTATAATATGTGTGTGGATAAAGTAATGTATGCAACTCCACGTAATTTAGGCCTTAAAACACTCATTATGTAGCAGTTGCGTAAACTACTATTTTTTACTTAGCATAAAATAATACTTACAGCAATGATCAAAATTTTAACATGAAACTACCGTAAGACTTTGGCGAGGCGCAATGTTGCCTCTGAGTCGTGCGCTCCAAGAGGAAGGACTACGAATTAGTAGGGAAGATGTCGGGATAGACTTGACTTATGAAATAATTGTGCTGGGCGCGGGGGATGATTATTTAATTATATTTAATTATTATTGGGATGGTGCAATGAAACACGTCTTTCAAGTTCAGTTGTAGATCAGTCATAGACAATTTTATTTGTTTCTTAAATCAGGATGGGAGTCGAACCATAGACAATACTACATGCCCTTTCTTAAAAAAGTAAATTTGACATTGACAATACATTGACATTTAATTGGCATTTGACATTGACGTTTCATTGTTTATCATCTGACAAACATGAATCTACAAATTTGCAATACATTCGATTAAATAAATTAAAACAATTGAAATTAATTATTACTCGAAGTCATATTACAATACATTATACAAAATTATGTCAGTGAATTAAAACTACGTATTCAGTGTTTACATCGTCATTTACATATTATCTAGATATAAGCTAAGTTTGTTAATTTACAATAAATTATTTTATAAGTCTAATTTGTTTGTTTTCTTTAACAATCTTCCTCTAGAGCTGTACTTTATTTCAGGAGTATTGCTGCTAATCGCAATATCCATAATTTCAGGTAAGTTTTGTACATTGTTACTTGAGCCTGACTGACTATCTGACTGAGACATGACTAATTGATTTTCTGACAAAAATTCAATATCTTGATTATCTTCATTGACTTCAATGAACAATGGAGATTGCAATGTATCTGACTCATCATAAAGGCTTGACATAGGACTTACAATATTTGTATTATTTGACACATTATTTTGATCATTCGACGGACTTAATACATTTTGATTATTTGACGGACTTGATACATTTTGGTTATTAGACTGACTTAATACACTTTGATTATTCAATGGACTAATTACATTTGACTGACTTGACTCAATAGACATAAATGTTTCATTCATAGAATTCATCTTAGAACTGTTTTGGCTTTCATTATCAGATCTTGACATTTGACTTTTAGCTTTTTTAATATAATCAGGAATGTGATAACATCTCACTGTATCTTCCCTCCTAACATGTTTTTCACACTTACTTGGACTTTGACCTTTTGACTTTACAGTAATATTTGACCTATATTTACTGTTTGTAAATGTTTGACTAGACTGAGTGGACTGTGACTGTGACAATTTATGACTGTTATTGTTTGTGTTGCTAATATGACTATGACTATTTGACTGTGGCAGACATGACTTAAACAATTTAATATGTTGTGTATTTCTTCTATATACTGTGCCATTTTCACTTTTCACTAGGTAAGATCTAGGAAATTGAGCCTTAGACAAGATATAACCTTTCGACCAAATTAGATCTTTAGGGTTTTTCTTAAAATAGACTTGATCATTTAGCTGAAATTCTTGGGGCTTATCAGCATTTTTGTTATAGTATAACTTTCTTTTATTTATCACTTCAGACTTATTTTTGAAATGATCTGCGAATTTGACAATTTTAGGCTTTAAATTGCTAGTTTGAGTAGGTAATTTAGTTCTTAATGTTCTTGACATTAATAGTTCTGATGGTGATTTTAAATTTCCTCTAGGAGTAGTTCTGTACTGTAATAGACCTATATAAATGTCTGTACCTGAACTCTCACATTTTCTTAATATGTTTTTTATAATTTTGACAGAAATTTCTGCGAGCCCGTTCGACCTGGACAAATGAGGACTAGATGTTATGTGTTCTATATCCCAGTCCTTCATGAAGTTTTGGAACTCTTGAGAATTGTATGGAGGACCACCGTCACTCACAAGTTGTAGAGGAATACCATGTCTAGCAAAAATAGATTTTAAATGTGTTATTACAGTTTGGCTTCGATGATCTGTATTTAAATGAGCTATTTCAATGTAATTTGAATAGTAATCAACCACTAAGAGATATTTTTTGTTATTATAGTCAAATAAATCTGTAGCTACTTTTTGCCATGGTAATGTTGGCTGTTCATGACTTAATAAAGTTTCCTTTCTTTTATTTGAGCTGTATGTCATACAAGTCTCACATTGTCTTGTTTTTTCTTCAATGTCATGGTAAATGTTTGGCCAAAATACAATGCCATGGGCTAAATTTTTGGTTTTTTCCATGCCCATGTGACCTTCATGTAATTTTTGTAATATTTCTGACCGCATTGACTTCGGAATGACTACAGACTGATTTTTGAATACAATTTCATCTATTACATGGATTTCGTCGCGAATATTCCAATATGGTAGGGTTAATGGGTCACATTGTTGTTTACAGTTAGGCCAACCTGTTTTATGATATTCTATTAACTTTTGTAAAGTTAAATCTGACTTTGTATGAGACACAATTTGTTGCAGCTTATTTGGAGTTATTGCTAAGTTAGAAGTTAATAATTTTACCTGACAGACAATGTTGTTTTCCAGTTCATCTAAATCGAATTTATCTATTTCAGTATTCAAATTCATGACAGGAGCTCTTGACAAAGTATCTGAAACATACATTTCAGTACCTTTTGTGTATGAAACTACTAGGTCGTATGATTGTAAAGTTATCATCATTCTTTGGAGTCTTGCTGGGACATCTGAAAGTGGCTTTTTAAACAATGTCACCAGAGGTTGATGGTCTGTTTCTACATGTATAGTTTTGCCATAAATATACTGATGGAATTTTTTGCATCCAAAAACAATAGCATATAATTCTTTCTCTATTTGAGCATAGTTTTCTTGTGTTTTTGTTAAAGATTTGGATGAGTAAGCAATAGGATTTTTCCCATGAAAAATTACTGCACCAACAGCTTTTTGACTTGCATCAACAGACATTCTGACTGGTTTGTTTACATCATAATGCACTAAGACAGGTGATTGACAAATTAGTTCTTTTAAATTTATGAATTGCTTATCATGACTGTGTGTCCATTGCCAAATGTTTTGTTTTTTAAGAAGATCTCTAAGTAAACTTGTCTCATGAGCTAAATTAGGAATATATGAACCTAAATAATTCACCATACCTAAAAAACGTTGGAGATCCTTGACATTCTCCGGCTTAGGCATTTTCATGATAGCTTCGATCTTAGAAGCATCTGCAGAAATACCATTTTTATTAAATATATGCCCTACATATGCTACTTCAGCCTTGTTAAATTTACATTTTGACTTGTTAAACTTTAAATTGACTTCTCTAGCTTTCCTAAGAACATTTTCCAACCTCGCATCATGTTCTGCTTGGTTTGAGCCATAAACAAGTATATCATCGACGAATATTAAAACACCAGGTAAATCACCGAACAGATCTGTCATTACTCTATGGAAAATTTCACCACTTGAATTTATGCCATATGGTAAGCGAAGGAATTTATACCTACCGAATTGTGTGTTAAATGTGCAGAGGTCACTACTTTCTGCATCTAGTTTGATCATCCAGTATCCTGAGTTTGCATCTAATTTTGAAAAAATAGCAGCACCAGCTACTTTTGAGCGTAAATCGTCCAAAGTAGGATAAGGAAAAAGAGGTCTTTTAATAGCTTTGTTTAGGTTTCTAGGGTCTAGACATATGCGTAATTCACCATCGGGTTTTACTACAGGGACTATCGCGTTAACCCAGTTTGTTGGCTTGGTTACTTTCTCAATGACTTGTAATTGTTGCATTCTATCTAACTCTGACTTTAGCTTAGGGTGTAATGCATATGGAATTCTGCGAACCGGACATATTTTTGGTGTGATATTTGTATCTACATCTAAATGAGCCTCAGATGGTAAACAACCTAACCCCTCGAAAGTATCGGCATAATTCTCGATAATTGTTTGTACTGACCTTTGGTTTTGGTTAATGTTTTGTGTGTTTGTTAGTTCAAATAGTCTTTTCACAATGCCACATTCCTCACATGTTTTCCAACCCAATATTGTCGCACATTTACATTTCACTACAATAAATTTAATGTTGACATGATAACCATTATCAAATTTGCACGCCAGTGTGACACTACCTAAATTATCAATTAATTGTCCTGAAAATGTGAAAATCTTATCATTCGAGCTTTGAATAGGGATCTGAATATTGCACATATTTTCTAAATGTCGTATAGTTTCTAACGAGATTACATTAATGTCTGCTCCAGTGTCAATTTGACAGTCAAATTTTTGATCATAAAAATTAACATTTATTTTCCAATTATGCGAATTATTACAATTATGGTTATTATTTACTGCATTTATTATAAAATCATTTGAATAATTATAATTATGTTGATTATTGATGTCATATTCATTTAAATTTTCAAAATCAACGGACATAACGGAACTTACATTTTTCTTGTTTTTATTCTGGTCGTTGAAATAACAGCATATCGCGAAGTGATTCAGTTTCTTGCAAATAGAACAAGTTCTACCCTTCGCGGGACATTTGACTCGATGTTGTTGACCACATCTTTTACAAATTGCATTTGATTTGCTGTTTGACCTGAAATTAGCTGAAAAATAATGATTAGGTGTTCGTTCTCGGCTGTGACTATTATTTTTGTTATTTCGCTGGAGGTCGACTTTTGATCTTGATCTTGATGAATGTCTCATTGGTGTTGAACCTTTACTTGTCTGGTTGTTTCTTGATATTGCCTGAACTTGCATGTCGGTTTCTTCATTTCCCAATTTTCTTGATCTTTGGCATGATAATTCCATGGTCTTGGCTACTTCGACTGCTTCGTTGATGTCTTTGAATTCCTTTTGTAGAAGTTTTTCTTTTATTTGTCCGTTTCTAATTCCAATTATGAACATGTCTTTGACTAACGATTCTTTTAGTGCTTTGAATTTGCAACTTGACGATAAATTATTTAAATATGTTACATATTCGTCTAAATTCTCGTTTTGTTTCTGATAACGGGTGAAGAAATTAAATCTTTCGACCGTTACATTTTTGAATTCGTTAAATTTCGAATCAAATTTTTCTAAAATGGACGTTAACGTTTCTTCTTTTGAATTTACATGGAATGAATTATAGATATGAAGTCCTTCATCGCCAATAGAATTCAAAAATATTGCGATTTGTTTCGAATTTGGAACTTTTTCCAAGTCGTTTGCTTCAAAATATATGAGGAATTTCTGTTTCCACAGTTTCCACTTCTCGGAATTTGCACACTCTTTGCCGCCATTCTCTTTTGTAAGATTCAAAGGTTTAAGACCGTTGGCTAGTATGATATTATGTACCTTTTCGTTTCCGTCGTTGCCACCCATTTTTGTTTGTTGTTGCACCTTTTCTTGACTTCGCCTTCGACTTCGACTTCTGACACCATGTGCTGGGCGCGGGGGATGATTATTTAATTATATTTAATTATTATTGGGATGGTGCAATGAAACACGTCTTTCAAGTTCAGTTGTAGATCAGTCATAGACAATTTTATTTGTTTCTTAAATCAGGATGGGAGTCGAACCATAGACAATACTACAATAATGAGGAAACCTGTAGTATTCAATACAATACAATACAATAACTCTTTATTGAACACCACATAACAGTCAAAACAAGAAATAAGGCACAAAGAAAATACAAGGTATTCAGTTTCAGGTATAGTATAAAGTAAAGTGTTCAGGTTTTAATAAACATAAAATTGTACGTTATCAATGACATGACAAGCAGAAGTAAGTCGAAGGTTGGAAAGGAAGGAGGTTGCGATTCTAAGCAAATAGATCATATCACGTCAACTTAATATACGTGAGAGATCCATTTCACTATCAATGATCAAATGTTAACTAAGAAACTAAATTGTTAAACACACATCTACTGTTAATAAAAATAAGTATCATTACAGGCTTTTAAGCATTCTATTGTACTTTGTTTGATTTTGTTATGTGTTTTGTAACTGGAAACTACCAATGCTATGTTGATATCACAAATCGAAAGCATAATGACATGTTTGATAAGAAACTGTATAAACAAATCGTCATTTCGAAGTACATTCTCAAATACACGCACGGTACGGTATGCCATGCCATTCGAGTTCAAGTCTCGCTTGGCAGAATAGCGTTCGTTCTCAAGTCCTTAGTTACTCCAAAAAAAAGAAGTCTAACAATCGACCGAAACGTCAAAATTATGTGACAATAAAGTTCATAATGGGTTATCACTAGTGATAAAATAAACGTTGTTTGTGCAGAGAAAAACAGAATACTGCTCAATTATTCTAGTCAATAGTATTTCATTTTCGTCATTATGAGTAACAAGGTCTTCCAAACATGCTTTTACGATGCGGTGTGGAGATTTCGGCGATTCTCATTGCCAAGCTTAAAGAGTTCAACATCTAGTGTACACGCTAAAATCAACTTTCAAGTAAGTTTAATAATTCTATTATAAACGAAGTGCCGATTGGTGCCGGTTTTAAATGTATAGTTGTTAGGTTCTGTTTATTGTTTGAGCTTCCGCTTATGTTCAGCACGTTGTGTCGGTACCTAGGTTAGGTCGTCTGTGAATTACATTTGAGTGCTTCTTGGTTTTATGTAGATTCCCATGTGTAGGTATGTATAGACTGGAAATATTTATAACGAGCCTGACGAAACTAACAACAATCAACTTTTGTTTGTGATTGCGTTATCTCCGTATCAATTTAAGGTCAATGCTTAGTTTAGAGATCAGTTAGTCTTCATTAAGGAGTCAATTTGTTAAGACGCCTCTATAGCCTATAAATAAACTCTTGCATTTCAGAAATCTTTTATATCAAGACAAATAACCACAGCAGCCACTATGGATAAGAAACTTCTTAATGGTAACCTCTGGGACACTGACCCGGAGCTGTTTGATATTATTGTGAAAGAGAAGAAGCGTCAAGAGGCTGGTTTAGAGATGATTGCTTCAGAGAACTTCACATCAATTCCCGTTCTACAATGCCTGAGCTCATGCCTCCACAACAAGTATTCTGAAGGCATGCCGCATCAAAGGTATGTAAAACAAATATTTTCTTTTAACCAATTTTGTGAAAAAAAAACATCCTTACAATAAAAAGAAAAGATTTTTATTCATAGAATATATAATATATTCAAACATATTTGTCTCAGTCTATAACAGCCACATGGTAGTCAATTTTTAATGGAAAAGTTATCATCAACCATATCTGATTTTATAATGGTATAACTAATTATGACCTCAATCAATTGGACACCTTTATGCCAATACAGGGCAATCAACTACCTACATACTTACACTCATTGCAATTTGAGTTTTGTTTGCAATATAATAAGTCTCTGTATTGATGTATAAAGATATCCAATGAGGGCTATCAAAAGTCAAAAATTGGCTAGGATCTCTAGTGTCAAGTGAAGTCTATTTGTCAATTTCTACCAATCAGGTCAGTAGCTTGTCTTTGATTGGTGGAGAATGACAGATAGACCTCACTCGACACTAGCAATCATAGCGGATTTTTGTCTACCAATAGCCCTCATTACAGGGTTATTTATCTGCAAGGTTGCAGCACCTCTACACATCTCAGATATCCATAAAATTGTTACAGATATTATGGAGGCAATGAATTTATTGATGAAATTGAGATACTAGCTCAAAAACGCTCTCTAGAAGCATTCAGGCTGAAAGCAGACGAGTGGGGAGTCAATGTTCAGCCTTATTCTGGTAAGTTTCATTTTGATTGACCCAATACTAGGTGCATTGTTCTTGTTGATCACTTCCCTCATCTACCGAACGGAAAGTGTGAGTAGACTATAGGTACATTGTGTCTGTATTCGTTTTTTTTTGTCCATTAAAAAAAACTGGTAATTTGCATGAAAATGCCAACCTTAGAGATGGGCAAGGAATTATTTATTACATTACCTTCTCCTACACTAAAAGCTATGGTTATGAATAGCAATTAGCATTCACTAGCTGAGGTTCCCTCCTCCTGTATCCATAGAACTGAGCTTCAACACATGCACTTCAGTTAGTCATGTTATAGAAATCTATTAAGTTGACCAATAGTTTCCGAATTATAAAATTATTAAAAATGCTTTGGTGTTTTTTGGGAAGTCTTATAGCACAGCAAAGCCTTAATAAGAGCATAAAAAAATTAACAAGATATATAATATAATTTTTTCTCAGGCTCAACCTTCAAGTCGAAATTGGAATAGCTACTAAGGTTTACAAAGACACAGTACAGAGTCAGAGAACAGTTGCTATACTGAATTACTTTCTAGTTTTAACTATAATTTGTATATTCCACTCAGGATCTCCTGCTAACTTTGCCGTGTACACTGGGGTGGTTGAGCCCCATGGGAGGATCATGGGCCTGGACCTGCCAGATGGAGGTCATCTCACCCACGGCTTCTTCACACCCACTAAGAAGATCTCTGCCACCTCTATCTTCTTCGAGAGCATGCCATACAAAGTAAGAAAGTTAAAGAAGATTAGAAGACAACCAAATAGCCTAATGGTTAGAGACCCTGACTATGAAGCTTGAGGTTCTGGGTTCGAATCCCGGTTGGGGCAGATGTTTGTATGATGAATACAAATGTTTGATCTCGGGTCTTGGATGTTTAATATGTATATAAGTATGTATTTGTCTATATAAATATGTTTATCCGTTGTCTAGTACCCATAGTACAGGCTTTGCCTAGTTCAGGACTAGGTCAATTGATGTCAAATTGTCCCATGATATTTATTTATTTTTATACTTTTACAATTAAAAATGAAGAGTGAGTTGAAGATGGCTAAAGCAAAGCTCAGATGGATAATGTACGCAGCTCCTCTGGCCTAAAACAAGATAAGCTTCATAATGTTGAAAATCCTAACTGTGACATGATTTAATGAATCTGTTCTTTTTTATTATAAAAAGTAGATGAAGGTT
Organism: Clepsis dumicolana; assembly: GCA_963691665.1. NCBI lineage: Eukaryota > Metazoa > Arthropoda > Insecta > Lepidoptera > Tortricidae > Clepsis > Clepsis dumicolana. The sequence continues at coordinate 5,824,397 of OY829516.1, read as the reverse complement.
TTTTTTGTGGTTCAGGGAAAAAGTCAATGTTAATGTATATTTCACAAGCAAATAGGAGGTATTCAGGTGTTTTAATACCTCTTTGGCAACATAATTATGATCATAGGACATTGTATGATTGTTTAAGAGCTGAACTCTTGACCTGTCCCAACCACTACACAAAGTATGAATCTTACATTTATAATGAAACTATTTCAGTAACGAGCGTTGCGTTATCAACGCGACATACACACCCATGCACTGCGTAGATACAGACAGTCTGATGTAATTATCTGAGCAATAACAAATTCATTTATTTGTTTGCTTTCCTGACCTTATTTGTGATAAACAGTTCAAGGCAACTAAAATGTTTTTCTTTTTTGTCGTGATGCAGGGCACTCTTACTAGTATGGATCATACAAAAACAAGAAATAGACGCTAACGCTAATACCATAATGCTGGCCAAGTTTTTTTTCTAATATGAGAATTCATTCATGATTTAATAACTTTCTTCGATTACTCAGTGTTTAGGATATTTTTTTAAACCCAGTTTACATGTGCAACAAAAATCGTGCTAGTTGCATGCGTGCAACGCTCGACCTTATAACTTATATTTTTACGCATTGTGATGTAAAGCTCCTACTTCGAAGTCCGAAATTCGAAGTTCATATCCGACCGTCTCTCTCGCTTTCGTGTCCTTTCGTGTTAACTATGTTGGCGTGAGCGGGAGGGTCGGATACGAACTTCGAATTTCAGACTTCGGAGTAGCCCCTCTGACAATTTCCTCTGCGACCCTTGACATATTGCAGATTTTGAATGGTCGGTACTAAACGATTGGTAAATGTTGACAAAATAAAACTGACAAGGCGTCCATTTTCGTAGTGGTAATCGATATCAATCTCTATCGTGATGTGTGTGTGTCAATATCTATGATGATGTCGATTCGTGTAAATTAAAACGTAGTTTCTGTGGAATGTCGAAATCAAGATATATCTCGAAGACCACCAGAATCGGTGCCATGCCGGTCATACACATACATAACACGACATAATAATATGCATAATTATGATTGCCAGATGTAAGCTTTTTGCAGCGCTGGCCTGGCCAGGCATACATAACATAAGGCAAACAAGCCCCATTGTGATCTACATTTTCGCTTACCATCTGGGCCGTGTTTTATAAACCTACAAGTTACAATTTTACAGGCGTTTATTGGCAACACTTGTCCTGTTTTTTACAATTTGCGTTTTATAAAAGTACTGTGCTACAATTTTACAAGCTACAAGTACAGGCGCCTGTAGCCGTATCATAGACAAAAAGTGGACATTTTATAGTTTTAAATTCATAATCGAACAAGCGTTTTTGAAAAAAAATGTAAAATACAACTGTAGATGTGTAAAATTGTAACGAAAACTTACGTACGTCTTGAGACCTGTAACAATGGCTACAAGTGTACAAATTTTTGAATTAGGTGTCTTGATCAGTACCAAATCAATCGTTCTATCTACCTATCTATCTCTTTTTCAAGTTATTAAATTCAAGGTCATCAAGGAATGAATCATTTATTGAGGAACTCGTCTGAGTCGGACTCGGAAGAAGAAAGTCCACGGCAGCATGGAACTAGGGAATTTTGGCCACGAATAAATACAGATTTTGACACACCTTTTCAATATTATAATGAAAGGTCCAGAATGAACTACGCTTACGTACGCTTTAGGGAAGCGAAACTGACATTTAAAACTCCCTGAATAGTTGTAATGTTTTGTTTTAATTTTTGTATGTACTTTTTTTGCATTGTGAGTTGTTTATTTTTAAATTTTATAGCGCATTGGCTTTGGTGTAATGCTGTAAAATTGTTTTGACAATAAATAAATAAATAAATATGCAAATAGACTAGACTAGATTCTGCAAGAAATTGGGAGCTTATTAGAATCGTCGAGTAGGTACCTATCAAAATAATTCATTGAGCGCGAAGCTTCAATTCTCTGTCTGTGTCTGTCTGTATGCACTGGAGTATCATGCAATCGTTGACATGCAGTGGGCAGAGCAGTGGTGGTCACTTACCATCAGATGACCCACTTGCTCGTTTGCCTTCCTCGTCGTATTAAAAAAAAAAACATTTTTTGGCCGTTTTTTGCCATTGTTTAGAATAGATATATTTTACAAGCCGACCCGCGAACTTCGTACCGCCATAGGTCATTCTATAGAAAATGTACCCATGAGAAAATGAACTTCCTATTTTTCTTCTTGAGAAATTTTCCCCTCTATAAAAAAATAAAGCAAAAAGAAATCCAACAAATAAAAGATCATAAAAATCGATCCAGCCGTTCTTGACTTATAAATAGTGCAATTAACACGATTTTGTTTTATGTACTAAGACAGATTTTCATTTATCAACTTTGCATGGGTATTTTTAATATGTAATAGATAAAAAACCTCTACGTATTTGTAATTTTTGGCAGCCACTTTTTTTTAAATTAGTGATGTCCATTACACTTGTAGAATTTACTTATAGTCGAGATTTACAATACCGTATTACAAGTGTAGCTTTCCGTGTGTCTTTATAAAACACCTGTAATTGTACACAGTGCATTACAGGTGACTGTTTCCTGTAGACTTGTAACTTGTAGCCTGTAGGTTTATAAAACACGGCCCTGGCGTGACTGGTCAAACTAGGGTCAAACGTAATGTATAAAAAACTATTCCAGGGCCGCGACTTGTCGACCTTTACGCTAATTAAAATTAAAACCTACAATTGTTTCGTTTTCTGTGTTCAGGTAGACGTAAAAACCGGCCTGATAGATTACGACAAGCTGGCTGAAACAGCGCGGCTCTTCAAGCCTCGGCTTATCATCGCCGGGATCAGCTGCTACTCTCGCTGCCTCGACTACAAACGCTTCCGGCAGATCGCGGACGAAAATGGCGCTTATTTGATGGCTGATATGGCTCATATTTCTGGACTAGTGGCCGCAGGTAATACCGTTTTTGTTAAAACTAGATTTGCTTTTCAACAACACACTATAAAGGCATTTATGAAACTAACTATTTCAAGATTATTGGATGCGAGTATATGATTCTTGTTTTTCTTACACAAAAACTTTATTACTAACTAAAACCAGAGTTAAATTACGTGGCCTTTTTGGCTTCATATTTTTCAGTAGCAACAGGATAACCTTTGTCGATAACTTTCAAGTAGTATTATGGTTTTTCGATAACCCTTTTATTAACACTTCGGTCATTTTATTTTTCGGTATAATTAATCCTACTTATCTCACGAGCTCGATCTCACGAGCTTGTTAGCTGAGGCTTTATTTATTTATTTGTTTGTTTGATTGCGCTGTACATAGCATAAACTTCGGTTTAATTTGGGTACGGCCCCACCCTGCAAGGGCTTATTGTCTAACGTGATCGGCTTCGCTTTGGCATTCGCCATCTCTTTCTCGCACGACCTTGTGCCGTTCGACAGAAAAATACGGCGAATGTCAAAGCGAAGCCGAGCGCGTTAGACAATAGGCACACTGGACAAAATATATGTTTCTACTGAGTCTTGATTAGCTTTATAATCCATGGTTCCATCACATTATATTCGGTCAAGACAGACTGAATGATAGGTATACCATGCTTTTTCTCAAATAACCTAAACTTGTCCTATTTTTAATGTTTCCTCTGAAAAACCGCTGCCAATGTTCAATTTAAAATTAATAGATGCCTTTAAGTACGGCAGTTACACGTCATTTATTTAATTAAACAATTAATTTCTGTTTTCCAGGCGTGGTCCCAAGTCCGTTCGAGTACTGCGACATTGTGTCGACGACGACGCACAAGACGCTGCGCGGCCCGCGCGCTGGAGTCATCTTCTTCCGCAAAGGAGTGCGCTCCGTCAAACCCAATGGAGACAAGGTACAAATACAATAATTTAGATTAGATTTATTTTTTATTTACTCAACATTAAAGTTACATTATAGTACTTATTTCAAAACTAGCTTTTGCCCGCGACTTCGTCCCCGTAGATTTCGGTTATCGCTATTCCGCGGGAATTATACCAATTTTCCCGAATAAAAAGCCTATGTTATTCCTCAATATTCAAACTATCTTTCTAAACAGACTGTGTCACATCTATACTGCAGCGGTTTTCCCGTGAAGCGGTAACAAACAGACAGAGTTACTTTCCTATTTACAATATTAATTAGGATTAGGATATAAGAATTTTTGTGATTCAAACTATAGGTACAAACTGAACAGTGACGGTCACTGGAGCAAAGCGAGAGAGAGAGAGAGAGAGAGAGAGAGAGAGAGAGAGAGGTCTCTAAGTTTCGAATATTTAAATCTTATTCATCACCTCCAGCCTGTTTACGTCCCACTGCTTCACACAGGCCTATTCTCAGTATGAGAAGGCTTGGGCTGCAATTCCAGTGTGGATTGCGAACTTCACACACATCATTGAACAGCTTCGCAGAAATGTGATTTTTTATATTAGAATGTAAATTTGCACATGAATTCCGAAAAAACACGAGGTGCGAGCCCGGGATCCAGCCCACGGTCCTTAGTTTGAGAGGCCATCAGTCAAACCATTAGGCTACCACGGCTTTAGTTAAACTTATTATTACAATGGGGGCTTCTAAACGGGCAACGTTTTTCTGCAATATGTGGCCGGCAAATATTGCTGTCTGACTCTTATAATGAAAGCTAGACAAAGAGTTCTATAGTTGCCGGCCAGTTAATGCAGCAAAAATATGGGCCGTTTAGAAGCCCCCTAAAGGAACGTTTGTTTGGCAGGTGCTGTACGACTTGGAGTCGCGCATCAACCAGGCGGTGTTCCCGGGGCTGCAGGGCGGGCCGCACAACCACGCCATCGCCGCCATCGCCACCGCCATGAAGCAGGCGCAGTCGCCCGAGTTTGTGCAGTATCAGCAGCAGGTAATAATGCATTACAGTAACCCCTTCTTTTCACGCCGAGGTATGTATAGTGCTTTTCTCAAACATGCAGTGAAATAAAAAAGAAACAAAAATACGTCAGACGTGGCTGTATGGACCTAGTGTCCTTTACCAATCCCTTATTAGAGAAATTAATAAAAAAAGAGTTGTCAGCTTTACCTCCAGATATGGATTAAAGTTTTTCTTTTATGGTTGAACGCCATGATGCTGTCACAAATACAGTGGGATGAAAATTAAAAAAAAGCATCTTGCCGGTCTAGGGCGGGGGAAGTTTGTATGAAATTCTATTTCCTATAGACCTCGTCTAACCGCGCCCGCAACGTAATACGTCCCGGCCTGTTTTTTGGAAAGTAACGTCAATATTTCATCGCATGTTTGAGAAAACTACATTTACCAGTCTATAGTACAGACTTTGTAGGCAATAAGTAATAACCTTCTTTCCTAACCTAACCTATATAAAACGTGTTTGACTTGGCTCTAAACCGCGTCCCCTCGCCCAGGTGATAAAGAACGCGCAGCGCCTCTGCGCGGGGCTCGTGGCCCGCGGCTACGACATCGCGACCGGCGGCACCGACGTGCACCTGGCGCTCGTGCGCATGCGCGGCGCCGGCCTCAGCGGCGCGCGCGCCGAGCGCGTCCTCGAGCTGTGCGGCGTCGCCTGCAACAAGAACACCGTGCCAGGCGACAAGAGCGCGCTCAACCCGAGCGGCATCAGACTCGGTGAGGGCCCGCCCAGTAACCGACATGGTCTTTACAATAAGGACACGCAGAGGGCCGATTGTAGGCCCGCGAATATCGAAACTAGAGCTACAAGGCTAGAGTGAATAGGCTGTTACTGGACCAGTGTGTTACGCCTTTGGCTGCGCTTTTCAGTGTGGGATAGGGGTCAATCGCTGGTCAGTTTTTTGCGAAAAAGAACTAGAGCTCCTTAATTGATTCTTCAATTGCCCTGGGTCATGTGATTGGCCCCCGATGCATGGCATTTTGGTCGGTCTGACGACGATTTCCGCCACATCCCAACCTGAAATTTAGAAAAGTTTGCTCGGGTGAAAATCATGAAGCATGCGGTCGCCCTAAACGTTCGCTTCCTACGCCTGTTAAAAATCTTTGATGTTGTTTATTCATCGGCAAAAAAGGGCCCTTGAAGTGTCAAAGACGCTAATTAGTAAGTAAATTTGTATTTTTCAGGTACGCCTGCCCTAACAACCAGGGGATTCAAGGAAGCGGACATGGACCGAGTGGTGGATTATATCGACAAAGCTCTCAAACTGGCTCAAGAGGTCACCAAGATCTCCGGGCCCAAACTAGCCGACTTCAACAAAGTTTTGGAGGAAAATGCTGAAGTGAAATCCAAAGTGAGCAAGCTGAAAGAAGAGATTGAAAACTACAGCCGATCATTCCCACTGCCTGGTTATGAAACATACTAATTTATTTTTCACCGTTAAAACGTCATTCCAATTAAGTTCCTTGGTAATTGCCAAGTATGTTATAATTAAAAAAAACTATAAGTATACATACTATTGTACCTAGTTGTAAGAGTAAAGTGCCTTTACGTAAAGTAAGCTATCATCACCAGCCTTTTTTTACGTGCCACAGGCCTCCTCTTAGAATGAGAGGGCTTGGGCTATAGTTCCCACGCGGGCCCAGTGCGGATTGGGAACTTCACACACATCATTGAATTGCTTCGCAGGTGTGTGCAGGTTTCCTCACGATGTTTTCCTTCACCGAAAAGCTCATGATAAATTACAAATGTAATTCCGCACATAAATTCCGAAAAACTCATAGGTGCGAGCCGGGATTTGAACCCACGACACTCTGCTTGAGAGGCCAAGGATCACTTCCGTGATAGCCTACTGGTTTGACCTAAGTAAGCTATATTGTTACGGAATCTCTAAGTTTTTTTTTGAACATGAAAGACATTTGCTTCACAAATACATATAAATATATGTTGATAAATATTTTACTTGTTATTTAATTTTTCCCTTTGCTCGGCTGCAGTCCCCGAAGTAAATGCCCTTGAAATTTAAAGTTATATTTTCCTCGTTCCATTTTTGGCTTATTTTATGTACAATAATGATTGCACGATTACTCAATGCTTCACCCAGAACGGGATCAATTTACATTTGACCCGCTTTTTTTATAAACTGAGTGTTTTTGTGATATTCTAGAATACATTGAATTATCAGTAAATTAAATTACTCCGAGTTTTCCCCAGGGTTGTTTCCTCTTAGTCTTCTTCATCTTTCTTCGTAATGGCGGCCTCTAGGCCTTGTGCCAATGTCAGTAAATATAATAAACACGTTTAACAATCATTTATGCAAGAGTTATGTAATATAAAAAAATCGACATTGAAAAAAGATGTCGGATAGCCAAAACTGAATAAACCCCCCTCCCCTTGTCGAGTTCTTAGCCATTGGCCCGGCCAATGATGTTCCATAAAATCTTGGCCAGGAAATCATTGACCCAGGGTGCACCGGCCCGAGCACTGCTCTTCCCCCCGGACGGATCCAG